>CP125974.1:13646808-14124371 GCA_030063025.1 Avena longiglumis
GCAGTATAAACAAATCTATGTACTAACCTGATTTTTCAAATGTGTGACCTGAGGTGTGTAAGTTGACGGTTCTTCTCAATTGGGGTATTTCAACACCTGACAATTGTGTGAGGGGTTGTGTATTTTGTTTTGTTCTTTTTGGATTATTATGACAAAGAGGCACAACAACTGCTCTCATCCTTCCTACAATTTTTTGCATTTGGTATGCATTATTCCTATGCATCCAATTGCCCTCATTTTCGTCAGTCACATTATTCTCGTTCTCTTGGGGGATGCCTCCAAGTGACATAGATGATTCTAGTATAGTTGATAAATCTGTAAGAAAATTGCACATAGAATTAATAATTGACAAACTATAAACATTCAATCAATAGTTGTGGTAGTAGAGAACCTGCAGATGTTATTTTGTGTAGTTCTGTGACAGTTGATTGTCCTGTAGCTATTGTAGGTGTCGAAGTGTCGTCTATGTTCAGGAGCGTGGCAGCTTCTTTTTTTCGTTCACGGGATTGTCGTTGTCGCATCAAAATTTGCTCTATATTTTGTGCATAATACAATCTTGCCTTTTGCCTCTTTATCTCTTTAGGATCTGCATATAGATGAAAACAGTAATTAGAAAGTATATCAAAACATAGGGGCGTATGCAGTAGTTGATCTTCGTCATTACCAAGTAGTTGATCATCATTAGCAATAGATATCGGTGTTTGTGCTTTGTTTTCTTGGACATTGATATCGGCAGGAGCAGGAGGCATCATTTGCTCATTAGTAAGCAGATTTGATGAAGCAGGTTTGTTTTGTAGGACATCACGTCATCGTTTCCGGATATCATCTGCATGTCGTGCATAATATTCTCTGTCTCTAATCCTTTTAAAATCTCTTGGGTCTGTAGACATACATACCGTTATTTAGCAGTAGAACACAAATATTGTTCACTATACATGATAAAATAGAAGTGCTCATTTGCATTGGTTGCTAATATTACCCAAAGGTCAGGTGTTGCTTATATCCTGAAATGGGGTGTGCGCCCCATCGCAAGTTGGAAACGACATACCAGTTGGTTGTTCACTGTCATGTGAATATGCATCTCATGAATATGTAGAATGTCATGATATGGTGGTGTTGCATATTCATTACCTATCAATCTTCTAAAAGATTGTATTATCACCGTTTACAGGATGGCCAATCTAGAGTAGGTGATGGAGGGACGCCTGCACACCCGACGGTGCGATGCAGTAGGGTGAAGGAAGCAATGATAGTGGCGTCAATGTCGTCGTCCAGGATGGCGTCGATGGCAGCTGCGAGGAAGTCATGTTGCGATGGAGTCGTCCAGGAAGGCGCTTGATGATGACGGCGGCGAAGGCGGTGATGGCAGCTATGGTGCCATCAAGTGTGGCGATGGAGTCGTCGAGGAAGGTGTTTGATGGCGACAACGGCAATGGCGGCGAAGGCGATGATGGCGGCACAGGAAGGCGTTTGATGGCGACGGCGGCAGTTGCGGCGAAAGACGGCAGCGAAGGCGGTGATGGCGGCACAAGAATACTTTGATGGCAACGGCGGCGATGGACCGCGGCGAAGGCGGTGATGGCGGCGATGGAGTAGGATGGTGCCAGCAATGGCGACCTAGGAGGCGCTGGTTTAGGGATACCAGGTCAGGTCCTGGGTGTGATTGTTTTCGTATGTCTATTTTTAGCCAAGTCTATTTTTAGCCAAGAGGTACGCGCGGGTGTGTTCTCGTGCATCAGAGGACAGTCCGTCAAAGCTTATTGCTATGCGCACCCAGGCTAATAGTTAGGATACTGTGTACCGTTGTATACAGATATCGTTTGGTTAGAAGTGGCTGTATATATGGTGTCTGTAGCAAAGTTCGTGTTCGTGGTTTTATTAGTAGTAGAGATAGAGATACTTTTTTACGACAAATTAGTGATATCTTTTTTCACCTAACCAATCTGAATACTCCCTCCGTCTCAAAATAGATGTCGGAGGTTTGTCAAAAAATGGATGAATCTATATACTCCCTCCGACCCATATTAATTGACTTGGATTTGTCAAAATTTGGATGAATCTAGACACTATTTAGTATATAGGTTCATCCAAAATTTGACAAATCAAAGTCAATTAATATGGGCCGGAGGGAGTACTAAATTGTGTCTAGATTTATCCAAATTTTGACAAATCCGCGATATCTATTTTGAGACCGAGAGATTACTTTTTATTTGGGGAACCAATATGAATACCCTTTTGTACAGTATGAGCCAAATATTTTTGTAAGTCAATTCTTACTTTTTTTAACGACATTGAATATTCAGGAATAGACACAGCAGTTAATAACCAGGCGATTCACGGTACCTGATTACATCAGGCTCCAGCTTTGTTATGCTGCAAGCAAGACGGCTAGCAGATCCACGCAAGATATGGCGGCTCCATGAAGAGCCATCTCTCCTCATGGAAACCCCACACACACTGCTCTGAATCCGCGACATGTCGACCGGATCGCCTTCGACTCCGGTGCATAGGGGCATCTGATCAGATGGGAAACGCCCCAAAACAGGGCTGGTTTGAGATGAAATTACGACAGAGAGAGAGGACCAAATCTTTTTCGAGAGATTAGGCCATACGATTTGGTGGTGTGATGCGTTACCTGGGCGACGGGGAGGCGCATGGGAATGGATTGGTGAATTTTGCCTGCGGCGCGGACTCCATAATTCTTGGCTTCGAAGAAGGTAGCAGGACATGGCAGTGGCCCATCACCGCCGGTGGAAGAGGCAAGCCCTAGCCGTCTCTTCTTTTCTTGGCCGTCCCCGAGCGTCGGAAAGGACCAGGAGAGATTGCGGGGAAAAGAGCGAGGACACAACGATGGACCGGTGGGCGGTGGGCCGGTGTACCGAGTGATCCGCCGGTTCGCTGGAGAACGATTGTGCCTCTCTAATATCT
The DNA here is from genome assembly GCA_030063025.1 of Avena longiglumis. Classification (NCBI taxonomy): domain Eukaryota; kingdom Viridiplantae; phylum Streptophyta; class Magnoliopsida; order Poales; family Poaceae; genus Avena; species Avena longiglumis. The sequence continues at coordinate 13,649,737 of CP125974.1, forward strand.
GAACAGAATGGAGTTGGTCCTAGCAAATCAGCAATCGCCGGTGTTGTCAGGGATACTATCAAAGGACATCTTGCGTCTATGTCTGACTGTATTTTCTCCAAGGCACATAGAGTTAGCAATCAGGTGGCTCACCAGCTGGCTAAAATAGGCAGAGAAGAGGAAGTCGGTCGTGTGTTAATCGGTCATCTTCTGTTCTGTGATTAATATATGTCCAAGTTCAAAAAAAAAAAGTATACTTTCATGTTAGACTCTTGACCGTAAAGAAGAACAAAGGAAATACTCTCGCACTGCTAGTTACTTAACCGCCCTCTGATTCAATTCGGAGTAGTAGTACTCCATCCGTTCAAGAATAGATGTTTTGGGTTTTTTAAATTTTGGATGAATCTATATACTAAATAGTGTCTAGATTTATCTAAATTTTGACAAATTTGAGACATCTATTTTAGGACGGAGGGAGTAGTAAAAACAGCAGAAACGTCCTTCGGTTAAAGCACATCGTCGTCTATCTTAAATTCTTAATCAAATGTAGTAGTACTCCTAAACCGTTCCAACATTGAACTCTGTTCTTGAATTCCTCTGCAATGCCACTTCCATATAATACAGTAGTCTAGGTAGCCTCACAGCCACAGCGTACGCAGCAATCGCAAACGCTGATCCAATGGCCGGCCGTCTTCTTCTTCCGCTCCTGCTCGCCTTCCTCGTGACCACGAGCTTCTCGTCCCGAACCGCAGCATCAGCTCGCCAGGAGGCACCATCACCTCCTTCCTCCCAGTCCCCGGCTCCGTCCCCGGCGTGTGATGAGCATGCCGGCCAAGAAGAAGCCGCCGACGGTCGGTTCGTGTTCGATGCGTCGGCGCTGGCGCCGCCGATCGTGGACGAGGACGACGAGCCCGCTGGCTACCGCGCGTCCCCTGGCCAGATCAAGGGACAGTATTGATCCATCATCATCCGATTGATGATACGGCCTCGGTCGGTGGATAACTGAACTGAACCCTGATGATGCCGTCACTGGTCACCTGCCTTTGCTTGATCATGATTCTATCTGAATCTTTTGGAATTTGGATGATGTGTTTGCTCTGAGACTACTCCATCTTCGTTCCTAAGCATTTCTTTCAAAATGACGATCACAGAACTTTGAGTTTTTTTTTTTGACGAGCAGAACAGCACGCTGGTGTATGTGGGCCACTGATGGGTTAGCTCGAGGACTGTCCAATTAGGAGTACCGCATAGACTCGTGGGCCGGTCCACACGAGAGATACACGACTCAGCGCCGCCGTCCCTTCGCCCCGTTCCTCCCCGCGCCGACGTATCTCGCCCCGTTCCTCCCCGCGCCGCCGCCTCCTCCCAGTATCCTGTCTCCGACGCCACCCGGCCATGGGGCTCCATCCTCCACTTCCACGCCTCACCTTCTCGTGCGCGCTGCTCAGGCCGTGACCCGGCTTCGGGTTCCCCTCGCTCGGGGGAGGCCGTGCGAGCCGGCCTTGCCGCCGACTGGCTCCCTCCTGCGCCGCCACCCGGACACCGCCCTCTGCCTCCTCCACGTCCACGCCTCAGCGCTCACGGCATCAAACCTCTGAAAAGAAATGGCATCTCTGGCCCGCGCCGCCGCCTCCGCCAAGAGAGCAGCCCTCCGCCAGGCGCCCCTCGCCGGCCGCAGCCTCGGCTCGTCCCTACCGCCCGCTTCCACCGCACGAGCCGCCCATATCCTCCGCAGGTAGGTTATTGGGTGGTTCAGTAGATGGATTCGTGGGCGTGGGGTCTGTGTTTGCTTGCGTTTACATCGAGGTTCCTGCAGGTCGGCGGTGCCTGGACTGGAGACGCTGTTGCCCCTGCACACCGCGGTGGCGTCGGCACGCCTCAAGTCCTCACTCTCCCAAGGTAAGCCTGCCGAGCGCCCCCTGCCCTCCTTCAGTTTTTTTGGGTGATTTTTCTTTGTCAAACTAATTTATCCACTAAAAACAACCGTTGTTGGTAAGTGAAATACTGGAGTTAGACACTTACTACTGAGTATGTAGCATTGTGGTACCGAGAATAGCTGTTAATACTATGGTGGACAGAGATTGTATCGGTGTCTAATAGTGCCAGTAAGAAGTATTGTTCATTCTCTTTTGAGACTGAATCACAGCGGTTTCCACCTTCCAAAGCTTATGGACCTTGATTTCTGTAACCTCTCTGACCATTTCTCTGTGTCCCCTTCCCATGGTTACTGAGTACCTTTTTTTACCATACCTCCCCTCCTAAAATTTCCTCACCATGTTGTCTCTTGTAATTCACCTCCTGTCTCTCACAACTAGGATTTCAGATGGCCTATGTTGCCTCTATTGAAGAGGTCTACTGAAGACAAAAGCAGAAGCATCTCATACGCATTACTGAGAACTAGACTCCACTCGTTTGGGGCATAAGATTCGAAAATACTATCGTTGCTACCAGATGCTGCACAACCAGGGTCTACTCTACCATGCCAAAAATCTTAGTATAAATATGCCAAATAATAGTAATATCAATATTCTACAAAACAAACCTAGCACCAGTGAGCCCTGAGATTATAGTAGGAGCCCTCTGTGTCCGAAAAATTGGATCAAATTCGGGCCAGTGAATTATGAGGCGCTCCATTTTTTAATTGATTTCCCCCGATTTGCAAAGTATGTCACACACCAATTCGGTAATCTATGCTTGCTGAAATTGATTACGAGGTGCTCCATTTTTTTGATTGTATCTTACTCTAAGGACACAGTTCTTTGTGTCAGTGTATAAACCGAAATGTTTTCCTTTTTTTTTGCAGAGGTTCATGATTTTACGGCGAGTACGGGTTTGTCTGCGGGATTCATGCAAACCGATATTGTGAATGCGCTCCGTAAAGGTGATCGGCAGCGAGCATCCATTATGCTCTCGAATCTTAAGCAAACCAAAGAAGCAGCGTTAACTTCGGAAGATTTCTCTTATATATTGGAGTACTGTGCAGAAGCACCTGATCCTTTGGTAAATATACTGTCAGATGCATATTTTACCGAAAAACATGGAGTTTGGTATAGTCATTTTGATTGGTGCTTCCTTTGGATCTTCTCCAATATGTCTAGTTCGTTATGGATATTTTGGAGATCATGGAGGAGAAGGGCATAGATATTAGTAAAGGCAATTATAGATCCGTCACTCGAGCACTCGCTGAAGGAGGGTATGCCAAGGAGGTATGCCATACTTCTCATGTCCCAAGTGCAACCTTTTGTATTTTTAACTTGTTCAGTTGTTAAATAATGGAAACACACTTATGAAACTGCTTTAAGTAGAGCATTAATAGCATTAATAATGTAATAAACGCTTGTACCACTAAACCCACTGTGTCTTCTGTGTAAACTGTCCAACTTTCCATTTCTTAATGATACAAGCTAGTAGGCAGTCAAAATGTCAATACCAGTGTGTCCATCCTTTTGTATAAACGAAGCTTCAACTCTAGCCCAAGACTTGTTTCATTGTACTTGATAAATGGTTACATTATTTTACGCCTTGGCCAAAATGATATATTAGCTATTTCTTCATGTGCCAGTGTGTCCCCAAGTTTGTGCATGGGCATGCCCTCAAATATTTCATGCTCACCCATTGTTTGGTTTCACATGTAGACCTTGAGTTTGGCCATCGTTTGGTCGGTACCTAAACTTAAAAATCATCTAGAAGCAAGGTTCTATTAAGCGCTGAGCGCCGAATGAGCATTTTGCCTCCGCTCAGTGGTTAGGTGTGCTTAAGTGTGCACTTAGGAGCGCTTATAATTTAACAATGTCTAGAAGTAATCTTGACCGCTCTCTGTCTGCAACCATTGTTTGCATATGGCCTGGCAATAGTCTTCCCTTATGCAACAGTGCCTTTTCTTCTGATTTGCTGGTGACATGGCATACTCGTGATAGTGATGGTGTAAGCACATGGCATCCACGTCATCTAACACTGCTCCAAATTGCTGCAAGGGAGTCGGCTGGATGGTATTGGAATTTGAGGGTCTGATTCTAGACTGTTCTGAAGTTATAAGATGAAAAGCCGGCGAGGTCCAAAGTTCAGGGTTTTAAAGTGGACATTGTCATTGTTTGTATATATAGCATATCCGTAGGAGATTGGCGAATTAGACAGCGAGTTGTAACAAGCGATCTCTTATTCTGTTTAATCTTTTATCATGAGCCTTTTTGATGAAAAATATGTTGTTTTGTTGATCTTTAATTTTATCTTCTTCTGCCACTTGTGCTCTGCAGTTCTTTATAATTTAATTTCTTAAATTTATCCTCTTGTGTTATGTGTTTATCTGCTTATATTGAATAATTCCTTGTAGCGTATCAGTTTTTGCAGGAGATTCTGGTAGCTCCTTTCAGTTTTCTAGTTGCTGACAATCATCTTTCCGATGTAGGCACTTAAATTGCTCACTCTTCTCGGGGAAAAAGAAAGCACTTATGGTGTTTTGCCGATTTTCAACATCTTTTTAAGTGCCTGCAGAACAAATTTGAACGATTTTGGGAGCTGTCTAGAGAAAATGGAAGGTCATCTTCTTGGGAAGTCTGAAATAACGTACTGTGAGCTTCTGAAGGTTCGTGTGGATAAATGTTCAATATGCCTACTTATGATATTCAGATTCAGAAGTTTATTTTCATATCTGGAGAAAAAGTATTAGTATACCAGACCTACCTTTTGTGGCTGCAGCTGTGAGGAGACATAGCCATCCATGGTATTGCTGACTATTTGATACTTCTTTGCTGAATTAACATTTGATTGCATTTTTTTGCAATTTGTATTCCCTCTGGCCCATCACTGTAACCATCACTTAGTTTGTGATACTTTTGTTGGGAACTGTTGCATGTAGATCTTAGTTTCTTTTACTTCTGGTCACATCCTTTTCCATTCTATCTATTTCACTTTTAGGGCGTATCTTGAGATTTTTTCTTCTGTTTTCATGTTATATGCTGCATTTCACATGTTTCTTGGGATAAATCAGCTCCTACCACATATATGTTAAGATGTTCATCTGTACATGGTTTTAGATCGAATGTTGTGCCAGCTTGCTTATTTGATTTATGCATCTTTCCAGGTTGCAGTTTTGCAGGGAAATTTGTCTGCAGTTCATGATTTATGGAAGGACTGCACTAGGTACTATAGTCCAAGCATTATTACTCTGAGGAAATTCGTGAAGGCTTTCTCTACGCTAGGTGACCTTCAATCTGCATATCATATCTTGCAGCGTATGGTTGTCCTTGCTGGAGAACGCACTGACCATCTGAGGGTGTCTTCTAAAAGGAGATGCCAATCAACAAGATTAGACATTCCTGTACCTGCTTTAAATGAAGTGGAAGATCTCAAACTTGTATTGGACTATGATCCACCATCGTCATTTCAAGGAAAGATGGGAACTGAAGAATATTTGGTTGATGCTCAGCCGGAGCCGTTCCAGGTGGAAACCCAATCATCAAAACATAAGCAATTGAAGAGTTATGTGTCAGTTATTTCTGCTGGTCTGTTCTCATTCCAATTTCATAAGCCCAGTTGTATATACTTGTAAAATCTGTTTTAATTATATTTATAGAACTTATTTGCTTTCAGTCTTGTTCCAGGTGACAATCTTGGTGACAATTCTGGACTAGACAGTGGGAGGATGACAAAGACATTGAGATTTGCACCTGTTGCAGTAAAGAAAGTCTTGAGATGGTCTTTCAATGATATTATACAGATGTGCGTGCAACTTGACAACTACCAGTTGTCTGAGCAATTATTTCTAGAGGTGACAAATATGTATGGTTTTGTTAGCTTAAGTTATATTGTGGTTTGCAGTCTTTCTGCTGACTTACGTCTTGACCTAAGCACTTCCCTTGTTACAGTAGATTTTTGAACGTTTCTTTTCTTCTAGATGGTTGAACATCAGTGTGTTGACATTCCAATTAATTACGTAATTTATTTCATCTGCTGTACCTGTTCCATCTAGGTCACATTAATTGAATTCGAATTTTGGTTCTGTAATATTGTGCTTTCGATTTACTAATTTTCTTCTTAGATAGTCACAAAAAATAGAGCAAGTCCATTTCTGCACGAAGCATGAAATTTGTTTGAACTTAGTAGCTGGCACGTGGGCCAGCACCACCAGCAAATTGCCCAGTATTTTAATTGTTTGTTGATTTGATGCTTTTTGAATGGTTAAAGTATTTAAACTGAAAACTTTACATGTTCATACAAACTGGTGATTTGAAGACCAAAAATTTCTGCTGTATATTTTGCATACAAGAAGTTCAATGTTTATGCTCAATGTTGTCCTTTCTTTCTAGATGCACAAGATTGGACTGCGACCGTCAAGTTTTACATATGATGGTTTTATCAAGTGTGTGCTAGCTGGGAAAGGAGTTGCACATGCTACGAAAGTGGTATGCTACCAATTTTATGATATATCCAGTTAACACGAAAGGATATCTTGTTAAATATGCTTGTGTACAGTAATTATTTTCTGAAACCCTGAATATAGTTATGCTATACCTACATTAGCATAAAGTAACATGCTGTACTGTTTTAATTTATATAGATAATGTAATTCTGATGTTAATCACTGTTATTTACTCCCCGTCCATAAAACCTACTACTACTACTACTATAATATTTTATATTTTTGTGCTTTCCAGATTGAAGTGATGGAGAGAAGGGGTATTCAACCTTATGATGGTGCACTTGTTGCTCTCTCAATTGGCCATAGCAAAAGTTTACAGTTGGATCTGGCTGAGCACTTCCTGGGAAGAATTTCAGATATAAAACCGGACTATATTCATGCTTTTAATGCTTTGCTTTCTGGCTGTGACATTATGGTAACACATTGACTTTGAAAAGAGATTCTGATATGTCATACCTATTGTCATCCTAATTTCAGCAAGGTCATCTATGATAAGTTACCGATCTGCTGACATATGGTCTATCAATTATCTTTGTCTTTTCCTGTCTTTAATAGTTGTACTCTATTTCGTATCAGCGATAATATTTTTTCTGTTTTTTTCAGTGCACTTGATTTTACTTGATTGTATAGAACTACGAACTAACTCTCCTCATTATTTTTGTAGAATGAACCAGAAAGAGCTCTCCGTGTACTAGCTAGAATGAAACACTTGGGTTTGAAGCCACATATCTGGACCTATGAGATTCTGTTTTCTCTGTTTGGCAACGTCAATGTTCCTTATGAAGAAGGAAATATGCTATCACATGCTGATGTTTCCAAAAGGATCAGTATAATCGAGATGGACATGTTAAACCATGAGATCCAACATAGTTTTGTGTCTATGAAGAACTTGGTATGTTTACTTTACTACATTCTATCTATGTAGATCTTCATCTATTTTTTTCTTTCAGTGTATCAGATGTAATGTTCTTGCGAGAAACACACCCATTTTTACCTACAAGTAAGAAACACGCGGTAGTTGACTGTTTTGGTAATGATTCTTTTTCATATGCTGACTACATGACCTTTGCTATGGTCATTGGAAAACAGTGAGTCTAATTTTCTTGTTTCCTTGTTTAGCTTTTGATCTAAAATTGCTCCATCAATAGAGTTGGCACTTGGTGCTAGTAAGAACTAAGAAGTATGCAGCACATTTGTTTCTAACTATTCTGTTAAGAAATAATGCCATTTTATGTCTCTGTTCCTTTGTTTCACATCATGCAAGCTGGTCGAGATTTGTTGTTGCTTGTTGATGACAGCCTGTTTAATTTATTGAGTCTACCATGGCTGGCTTGCATGATCTGTTTAAACTAGCATATGTCAGCATAAGTTATCCTGTCTTATCCAGCATTCCCAGTGTCTAATCCGCTATAAACTTATGATTCTGAAAAAGGGGAAGCAAAGGTTTTAACTTGTCTGAGTAAGATATCTCATTTGCATGTGATGTAAGACTGGACTTTAATTGCTAATATGGGTGTGTTGGTCAGACCTAGGAGAGTGGGAAGCACTTCACTGTGAATGCCATTCACAATATTGCTTGTGTTTTGATGATCTTATAGGATTCTGTACTACGGCTTGTACGATATGTTGTTCACCCAGTCATACCCCAAGACCTCACTGGCTTAAAATTTTACCATGATAGTTGTCAAATTAGATTGCTAAGACCAATATGATCTTCGATTGCTCTTACTGTGATTGCATTCTTGTAAGTATTGATGTTTTATTTGTGAATTATGTTATTTCAGATACGAGCCTTTGGAGCCGAGGGAATGATAGATGAAATGCTGAGGTATTTGAATGTTGCCGAGAATGTCTTATGGAACATGGATCCTTATCAGAGGAGTGATCTCTACGGCATTGTGTTGCATGCTCTGGTTAAAGCCAAGGAAGTATGGGTCTACTTTTAACATTTGTTTCATTATATGAAATGATGAATTGGGTTTAATTTTCTCGCAAGGCTATTTTGTATGCTTTGTGTGTTTTCAATGGAACTTGTTGAATTTGATATCTTTCTGGTTTGCAGACAGACAAGGCAATAAGAACTTTCAAGATCATGAGATCATGTGGTCTTCCAGCTAATACAGCTATTTATAACGTCATGATCGAGTGCTGCAAATTGTTGCCGTGTATCAAATCAGCTGGCACCTTGGTGTCTTTGATGCTCCGAGATGGCTGCTTCCCTACAGTTGTGACTTATACATCTCTCCTGAAGGTAAGGCTGGTTAATTGCAGGCGCGTTACTACTTACTGTGTAATGTACTGCTGATTCCCATGTTTTAGTTGATTTGAATTTCTGTGCCCCATTTGAGTCTGATGTCATGTTTTTGCCATGATAGGTTCTATTAGCAAAAGGTGATTTTGAGGGGGCACTGGATCTGTTGGACTTATGCATAACTGAAGGAATTCAACCTGATATAGGGATTTTCAACACAATACTCTCAGATGCCAATGCAAGAGTATGTCTATGATATAATTTGTCAACTCTTATTTCCTTGAAATGATGTAAAAGTTGAACTCATGTCTGGTCATTCTTCACAGGGTAATATTCACATTGTTGAATGTATTGTTGAGTGCATTCACAGAGCAAAGATTCAACCCGATGAATCGACGCTTTGGTACACGTTCTGTGCCTACGTGGATCAAGAACTGTACAACACTGCGGTCGAGGCATTACAGGTCCTCAGTATGAGAATGATATCTGAGGACGCAAGCGTTCTCAAGGAGAAAGGAGCGGCTTTAGAGGATCTAATCCTCAGTGAAGAACCAGATGCTGAATTAAGCATCATCAAGGCATGTAGAGCAAGCGGCGAATGTAGCGCGGCAGCCTTATTGAACCTGAGGTGGTGCGTGATGATGGGTTCCACCATTTCTTGGTCACCTGAGGACAGCCTCTGGGCGAGGAGACTGGCATCTTCTTATGATGCTAACACGAGGTCAGACATGCGATGAGATCTGTGCATCAGCCTGTTTAAACCGACCAAGGGGATGGGTTTGCTGGTGCGTTTGCATGGTTTTGACATGCTCTCTGGGCCAACTGCAGGTGATGTGTAATCTTAACATCGTTCACCAGGCTACTAGCAGTTCACCTGCATCATTCACCGGGCTGTTGCATGGTTTTGACACTTGCTCGAGGCCAGTAGCAGTTATGAGGAGGAGCATCGGGCTCATTAATTTTGCATGAGGTTGAGGTTGATGGTGACGAAGATTGAACCACCTGGAACTCATCTCCACTCAATATGTTGCATGTTTGATTAATTTTTTCACTTGTCACTAGTACCTCCCAACGGCAACGTGTTGCTTCAAATGAAGAGTAGGTTTTTTGGGCATGCATCTGTTTGTGCTCGGAAGTTGTGAAGTTCCTGGGGTGTTACAAAGCATCAGAAAATGGCTGGGGGATAGGCCATTTGAGGACTTTGAAATTGTGAAGTTCTTCTCTTGCTCATGCGGACGCTAGAAGGTTTAAAAGTATATGGAAGAAAATGTATCTGAATTTTCCCCTTGCTTGTTATTGTAAGAACACCTTAATCAAACTCTGAACGTCGTGACACCTATATATAACACAGGGTTTGCAGTTGAAGTATATATTCTTGTTGCTAATCTATTTTGCTACCGGTCCACTGAAAAATTTATTCATTTGTGCACATTCTTGGCCTTTCTCTGTGGGGTTTCTTAGAAGTTCAGAAACTACCTCAAGTCCCCGCGAACAAGAAAAAAAAAGAAACTTGGGACGTACCTGATGAAAAATATAAGTTTCTATCTCTGAAATTCGAAGCAAATCTGATTTTTTTTTTGAAGGAAACACGATTTTTTTCTAAAAATAAAGGAGCAAATGGTTATCAATGTACTATTTTTTTTTGAGAAATAGTTATCAATACTATTAATCGTGGCCTAGCGGTTTGTGGGCTAATAATGGGCTAGCACAGATGGCCAAGACAAAGAGTGGGCTTCGGAGGTTTCGCTAGGGTTTAACGCCATCGACGCTGCACGTCCGAAGGAGAAGAAAAGAAATGGCATCTCTGGCCCGCGCCGCCGCCTCCGCCACGAGAGCGGCCCTCCGCCAGGCGCCGCTCGCCGGCCGCAGCGTCGGCTCGTCCCTGCCGTCTGCCTCTCCCGCACGAGCCGCCCGTATCCTCCGCAGGTAGGTTACTAGGCGGTCCAGTAGGTGGATCATGGATGGATTCGTGGGCGTGGGTCTGTGTTTGCTTGCGTTTACATCGAGGTTCCTGCAGGTCGGCGGTGGCTGGACTGGAGACGCTGTTGCCCCTGCACACCGCGGTGGCGTCGGCGCGCCTCAAGTCCTGCATCGCCGTTGACTCCACATGCTGGAGCTCACTCTCCCAAGGTAGCGCCTCCTGCCCTCCTTCACTTTTTTTGGGTGATTTTTCTTTGTCAAATTAATTTGTGCACTAAAAACAACACTTCTTAGTTAAGGGAAATACTGGAGTTAGACACCTACTACTGAGTATGTAGCATTGTGGTACAGAGTATATCTGTTAATACTATGGTGTATATACTTTGTTATTGTGCTTACGTTACTTAGGAACCTATAGATAAATAAGAGATTGAATCAGTGTCTACACTGATAATAGTTAAATATATGCCAGTTAGAAGTATTGTTCATTCTCTTTGGAGACTGAATCACAGCGTTTTCCGCCTGCCTAAGCTTATCGACCTTGATATCTGTAACCTCTCCGACCATTTGTCTATGTCCCCTTCCCATGACTACTTTTACCTTCTTTACCATTTCTCCCCTCCTAAAACTTCCTCACCATGTTGTCTCTTGTAATTCATCTCCTGTCTCTCACAACTAGGACTTCGTGTGACATGGTAGGGAAACAATGGCCTATGTTGCCTCTATTGAAGAGGTCTACTAACCGGAATACAAACCTTTTCTTTGAAACCACGTTCTTGATCTCCTACTATAATCTCAGTGCTCACGGGCGCTAGGTTTGTTTTGTAGAATATTGATATTACTATGTACTTAGGTTTATGAGCTATTTGGCATATTTACACTAAGATTTTTGGCATGGTAGAGTAGACCCTGGTTGTGCATCATCTGGTAGCAACGATAGTATTTTCAAATCTTATGCCTCAAACGAGTGGAGTCTAGTTCTCGGTAATGCTTATCAGATGCTGCTGCTTTTGACTTCAGTTTCTATTTTGTTGTTCTAATACGTATCAAATGCTGCTAGGTTTTTTGTGTTAGTAATACATACTGAATATTTAGGTCTTGCTTGGTAGATCAGACCCCCTTTTTACAACTAGGAAATATCGAATGGACCAATTATAGCTATCAAGTTAACTGAGTATGAGATGTTTGTAGTTGTCACCAACTGGTGGTTATTCTGTGCTCATTCATACTGGAAAGGATGGGGTATTTATCTGTTGACTGTGGTTGTTATAGGTTTTAAAAAGCGCATCTGATCATGGTTAGGAGCTGCACAGCTGAGAAGCGAAGACACCAAGTTAGAAACAAAGTGCGTTTATTTGCCAATAGTCCTTAGAACATGTATCCCATATATTTTTGCCAATTTGCTCTCGATGAATGTACTCTTAACATAATAATGGAGCATGCAAGAAGTTGCCGCCGTGTAACCCTCTGGACCTTCATTTTCTGTTGAGCTTGGAAAAACCTGGAATGATATCTATAGCTTTAGTGCTTGAAATGTTCCTGAGTTTTCTATGAGTTTGAGATGTTCCTGAATTTTCTATGAGCTTGAAACCATCCTGTATAATTACTGACTTAACACGATGTATTGTGTGTTGCGTCATCTATTCTTGACCTGACTTGCTCTTACGTTTCGTGATATAGGATATGCTTTGCCTTTGTGACAAAGAGCTGCACCTACCTGAAGAAGCCAATGAACATTAGGGATTAAAGACACCTCGGGGCTGTAATAATTAGATACTTGTAAACTGATGGTGCATCCAAACCTGTTTAATTTTATAACGTGATCCGTACATGTTTGGGTTTCTAGATGTCGAAAGTTTTGTGCCCATGGATTTTCTGGAGCTCTTCATTTGTTATGCATAATGCTTTCCCTTGAGCATTTTTCTCTTCATATCTGAAATTGTGTTTGAATGAATTGACTCAAGACATTTATAGTTTAGATAGGGACCTCTTATAGTCTCCTTCTCTACTATAAGTCTTTGATTAGTCCATATATCCCTGTTTGTTTAGAATGCACATCGTCGGCCCTATAATTAGTTATAACATTTTATATCCTCGGCCCTATGATTAGTTATACAAGTTTTTTTTTATATTTGAGAGTGGCACATTTACATTTTCTAAGCTTGCACGCCCACCACAGCCGTTGCCGTGCCCTGGCGCTGGAGTTGGCAACAGAGCTGTCATCATCTTCCCGCATTTGCTGTGTGTTTGGCTCTTGCCTGAGCCGGCCTTGTTCTGGCTTTCTGGTTAGCTCTTAGATCGATAACGTGCTTGAGATCAAGCAACATTTTGATCTCCTCCTGCTGGCATGTAGAGTTGCTGATGATCTCCACACTACCAGTGTTGTTGTCGCTGGCGATGTCGTTATCGTGCTCTTGCGCACTTGAACCAGATCTCAAACATCTTCCAAAGCGATTATGCCCTAGCCTTGTGATCCATTGTGTCCCATGTGCATCTTTTTGACCGGTCCTCTTCACATTGAAGATGATGAGCATCTTTGGCGACGCATATCTCATCGCTCTACTAGTTTTCATAGAGGTCGTTGTGACTGCTGATGGTTCGGCAGCAGTTCCCCCAACACCATGATCTAAGAGGGACAACAAGGATGTATTCATGTATCATGTACACCTCCTTCCCAATCTCTGGCGTCCTTCAGCTATGGAGATTGAGCGCTCCTGCTAGTGCTTTTCATCTGCCAAGCTCGTGACATCTGGGGACGCAGTGGACATGTATGATGCAGTGTACCACGACGACTATAGGGAGCTGGACGCAAACCTCTGTTCTGATACAAATTCTTATAACATGATAATGGAGCATGCAAGAAGTCGCCTCACCGTGACTATAGGGAGCTGGACGCAAACCTCTGTTCTGATACAAATTCTTATAACATGATAATGGAGCATGCAAGAAGTCGCCTCACCGTGACCATCTGGACCTTGATTTTTTGCTGAGATCATGTTATTGCTTCGTTGTGAGCTTGAAACAATCCTGAACTGTTGTGAGCTTGAAATGAAATCTTCCTGAATTTTTCTATGAGCTTGAAACCATATTCTATGATTTTCCCTTAATCGACTGAACGTGATACACTGTGTATCGCATCATCAATTCTTGACCTCACTCGCTCTTGCATTTCATGATATAGGATATGCTTTGCCTCTGTGACAAAGAGCTGCACATACCTGAAGAAGCCAATGAACATTAGAGCTTGTCACTAAAGTGGATGTATCTAGACATGTTTTAGTGCTAGATACAACCATTTCAAGGACAAGTAATATGGATCGGAGGGAGTAATAGTTAGATACCTGTAAACAGACGGTGCATCCAAACCTGTTCAGTTTTATAATGTGTTCCGTCCCGTGTTTGGGTTTCTTGTGTTGAATGTTTTATGCCCTATTATTTTACACAGCTCTTCCTTTGTCACGCGTAATGTTTTTCTCGAGCATTTTCTGTTCATGTTTGAAACTGTGTTTATGTGAAGTGGTTCGCGATGTATGCATGTCAGATGAGGAGGCCCGTACAGTCACCTTCTCTAGTAGAAATCTTTGATTATTCCATATGCCTTGTTTGTTTGGAATTTACATCATCGGCCCTATGATTTGTACTCCCTTCGTCCAGAAATAACTGACTTGGGTTTGTTTAAATCGACAAACCTAAATGTATCTATACACTAAAATATGTCTAAATACATTCGAATCTAATAAGCATTTACATCTTTTAATCATTTTCTCTCTAATAAGCATGGGCTTGGTGGAGTAGGTAACGGAGCTGTCGTCATGTCTTGCGCAAAGAGAGCCGGTTTTGTGCTCGCTTTCTAGTTTTCTCTTTGATCAATGACGTGTTGATGTCGAGCAATGTTTCAATCTCCTCCTGCTAGTACAGACTTGCAGAAGATCTTCTCATTATGGATGCTGTTTACAGTGCACTTGAACCAGATCTCAAACCTTTCGAAGAGATTATGTCCTGGGTTCACGAATCACAGTGGCCCCATTCACATCGTCCCATGTCCTGTGCATGTTGTAGGTTCATGTGATCATGTCCATTTCCCTGTAGTCGTCACGACGCCAATGTCCACTGTATCCCCAGATGTCACGAGCCTGGTACTCCCTCCGTTTCAAAATACAAGATGTTTTAGTTTTTGTGAAGCTAATGTATGTAAATCATTTTTAGTAATAGATTCGAAGAGGTTTAGAGTGAACCTACACATTAAAAGGGGTCTAAATTTATTAATTTTACTAAGCCAAAACATCTTATATTTTAAAAACGGAGGCAGACGAGCATTAATATCCATCCGGTACGTGTGCTAAGCGGCGGCTCCTCAAGGAAAACTCATATAGGGTTCCATCCCTCCGTCGGTGAAGTTGCCGGTCTGTTTCGTCTCCGGTGGCCTTAGGGCCTTGGAGGTGTGACGGACCACGGCTCTCGCCGGTAGGAGGTTTTCGTTCTTCGTATAGTACCTTTTTGTGTCTTTTTCGGAATGGCGAGGCGATGGCTACATCCTGAAGTCAGATCTGGTTGATTTACTCGGATCTGGTTGATTTACTCACATCCGGTGGTGCGTCTAGTGCCGATGGAGAGCGCGTGAAGTCGTGTGTTCGGCCGATCTACTCAGACCTGGTTGATTTTCGTGTTAGTTGGTGCAATTTCAGGCCAGTCTCTTTCAATCTACAGATGTCATTATTAGCGACGATTGCTACTCTTGTGCGCTGGTTCTTTGGACGCTTTGCCCGACAAGGACGGCGGCGCGCCTTCGGCTCGTACTAGTGTTTGTAGTCGTCGCTAGGTGACCTATCTATAATTTTTATTACTTTTAGATCTCTTGTTATACTTTGTTCTACTGTTGATGTTGATGATTATTAATAAATCAGTGAAATTTCGCAGAAAAAAAACTACGTCAGAGTGGGGAAGGAAGCGTACACCATGTCCTCACTTTTAGCGCTAATCTGGGGCTGAGCGGCAGCCTTATAAAACTAAAAAAAAATACCATTCAACGATACTCACTCTGTTTCAAAATATAAGATGTTTTAGGTATGTGAAAAAAATATATCTAGACTTTTTTTAGTGTGTAGATTCGTTCTAAACTTGAGTTTATCTAATATTAAAATAAGTCTAGATATATTTGCTTTACAGAGCCAAAACATCTTTTTTTGTCAAAACACATGCTTACAAAACGAAAACACACCATAATTTCGCAAAAATAAAATAAAAAAGGAGACCAGAACAACCACACGTGCTCACATGCATGCACGCATGGCAACGGTGGTAAACTACTCCATTGTACACGACGTACGTACGTTTATTACAGACAACTGAACGTTGACACTGACACTCTCACTCAGCGCGGCGCAACATGCATGCACGGCCCATTCCACTCGAGGCTAGCTTGGATTCGCTAAGCTGCGCGTGCTGGCGATGCGGCGGCGTGCTTACCCCCTTGGCAGTTGCAGTCGTTCTTGAGCACGCACTCCACGAAGCAGATCTTCACCTTGTCGCCGTCGCCGCCCTCGACGATGCACTTCCCGGCGCACGCGCAGTTCTTCGAGCAGATGCAGGCGTTGGGGCCAGGCACGTCCTCCAGGCAGTTCACGCAGCTCTCCGCCGACCCCAGGCCGAGGGTGCTACTGGCGCCGACACCGGCGGCGATGAGCATCACCGCCATCGTCATGCCGACCACGACGGCGACGATCATCTTCGTCTGGCCACCGGCATACGCCATTGGTCGATCGATCGATGCAAGCTGCGAGCGAGATGGAGACGACGACTACTATATGCTTGGCAGCAAGCTGTTTGGTGCATGTGCATGCTGTGCTGACAGAGGCCCCTGGCGCGTATTTATATACTCCCTCCGTTTAGGAATATAAGATGTTTTAGGTTTGTGAAGGAGATGTATCTAGACACCTTTTAGTGTATAGGTTCAAATGAATCTAGACACTAAAAGGTGTCTAGATACATCTTATTCACAAACCTAAAACATCTTATATTTCCAAACGGAGGGAGTAGACATCGATCGTGAACGGTCGCCCCGTACGACGCTGCTCGGAAGCTCTCTAGTATGTCTAGCTCAGACGAAATGACGGAGGGATAAAGTGTAAGGCAAGCAATTAAACTTGGCGTGCAGGGGTGACCGATCAAGGACGGACAGACCGGCCATGTCACGATTGTATACATAGACTAGCTAAGCTAGCTATATTATCTCGTCTGTCGTGAGCGACCGATCACCGTGGGCACCAATGTGTTATATATCTTGGCTCGATAGATCATGTACGTCCGCAAAGCCTCGAGACAAACCTCAGCTACGCCCGGTCAATATCGCGTCACCAGGAGTACCTAATGTTGAGAAAATTACAAAAAACTACCACATTACAGGTTAGGGTTTCAAAAAACCACCACTTTACGTTAGGGTTTCAAAAAACCACCACTTCAGAGTTGGTTCGTTTTAAAAAACCACCACTTCAGATTGATCTCTTTCATGCATAAGCCCAACGGCCCACCAGGCCTTTAACTCGTGCCCTGATCAAGAACGCCCAACTCAATACGGTTGGTGGGTCCCTGTTACACTGCGTATATAAAGAGGTGGGAGCTGATGGCTTAAAACACGAGGTTCGTCGCGAGCGTACACCCCCATCGACACCACCTACCGATCTAGGTCTCGGAGCAGTAACGGGAAGCTCCTCCGCCGCCTAGCCCACCACTGCTCTCGCCGTCGCCGTCGCTCTTACCATGGCTACATCGTCGAACTCCTCTAGCCAAAGAGAAGGTCTCTCTCTCTCTCTCTCTCTCTCTCTCTCTCTCTCTCTCTCTCTCTCCTTCCTTGTTTTAAATCTTGCATTTGTAAGATTGAACATGATGATTTCAATGGATTACTAGTTGCATTTCTATTCATCTTTGTTTGACTAATTGATCTGGTTCAAGGTTGAGGTATGATCTAGTACGCAACCCTAGACTTTGTGGATTTATCTATTATATTACTCTCTTTTATAGTGACAAGGAGGAGATATATGAGTTCATGTGATCCAGAGTGTATTATTGATTTGAGTGAGTGACAATGACATGAGGCTCTATGTACACACTAGTGAAAACCCGATAATCATAGGGATTCGTTTACTTGTCTAAATAAGTATCTTGTGTAATTCCAATAGATGTGATCCTTTTAATAATGGGGATAATCATAGGAATTAAGGTGCTCCTTTTAATAGAGCACCGGAGCAAAGCATTAACACTCCGTGAACACATGTGATCCTCACACCACAGTCATCACCTCCGGTTGTCCCAATTATTATCACTTTGGGGCCTTTGGATCCGGACAATGATATGTGTACACAACTTGCAGATAAGATCACAAACAATACTATCATAATGATTCAATAATAAGTTCAGATCCGAGATCATGGCACTCGAGTTCTAGTGACAAGCATTAAGCACAACAAGTTGCAACAAATTCAAATAGCACTAATAGAGATACTAGGCACTATGCACTAACAGATCTTATTCGATTACATGATAGAACTCATCCAATCCCTACCATCCCCAAGCCTAAAGCGGGGGATTACTCACTCATGGATGAGGGAAACATCAATGGTTGATGGAGATGCGTTGGTGATGACGATGGCGATGATCCTCTCCAAATTCCCCGTCCCGGCAGGGTGTCAGAACGGAGTTTCTAGATCCGAATCTTGGTTTCTCGTGGCGGCGGCAGAGCGGAACTATTTCTGGAAAACTATCGAACCCCCTGAGTTTTTAGGTCAGAAGGCAACTTATAGACGCGGAGGGAGGCCGAGAAGCTACCTGGGGTGGCCAAACCCCTCCAGCGGTCGGGTGGGCCCGCGCACTGGTGGTCTCCCCCTGTGCCTCCTATCCGTCTCCCCTTCTAGCTCCGTGGATCTTGTGGTGAAAAATAGTTTTTGGCATATTTTCTGGGATTTTTCCTGATAGTTGATTTTCTGCATAAAAACAAGACACCAAGGTAATTCTGGTGAAAACAGCGTCAGTCCGTGTTAGTTGTATCCAAATCACACAAGTTTAGAGAAGAAACAATAGCAAAGTGTTCGAGAAAGTAGATACATTTTGGACGTATCAACTCCCTCCAAGCTTAGCTTATTGCTTGTCCTCAAGCAATTCAGTTGAAAACTGAGTGCGATAAAAGAACTTTCACGAACACTTTGCTTCATACGATGTATATATTCTCGGTACAGGAGTAGATGCTTAGACAATTCATAATAAGAAGTATGCAACTAAGTCTACTCAATAGTCGTTGCAAGCTATGAAGAGAAACCAACTCAATAATAATAAGTAGCATGAAACATAAACATAAGCAACATTGCAATGCTCATAATAATGTATGATAGAGTGGTATCTCGCTTGCATTTGTTTGAAGAGCACAATATGAATGCCAAGGAACCTCCGAAGTTCACATGAAGATTAGAGATAAAGATATCAGAGATACAAGCATCAAAGTCATGACATAATTAACCAAGTTTTGGAACAAACACAAGAATGACAACTATGCTCTCAAGAAGGTGCTCATAGAATAAGTGGTGACTCAAAAAAATTGTGAAAATGGTTTTGTGAAGGTTTGAAAGGCTTCCTAATACTGAAAGGAAGGTACTCGTTAGCTTTCAGCTCTCATTGCCCCTATGATAGGCATCTTCATGTGGTTAAGGTGAAAGTGAGGTCCACTCTGAATCATATGCTTGACAGACCATAGGCTGAAAATCCGAAGTCCCTTGAGTACGAGGGTCGCTCCGCATGCTACTCAACTTTGGTCACTGAAACTTCTTGTCATTGTAAATACATGCATATCATCGAGAACCTAACGGGTACCCTTGCATATGGTACAGGAGCTTTCCCATAACCAAAATGACAAGGCAAGCAGACAATGAGCATCTCAGCAATCTTTTTATTTACCATATGCATAGCTTTTTTTATTGAGGATGCTTCCTAGATGATCATTATAGTGATGCTGCAAGTTTCCACCATGATTAGGCATGGCTTAGGCTAGCGTCCCAGGCGTTTCTCTAACACAATGTATAAACTCGATGAACTCATAACCTCCCCTTTTATTTCACATCGTCGACATCCATAAACAAAAGAGCAAAGTATCAACTGGATAAGATATCCAACAGGTGTTGAAAGTGTTCCCCGTGATAACACGGTTCTGCTGACTCCCAGCATATAATAAGAAAGCATACAACTTTCATGGACTAGTCACAATGGTTCAAGATTATTAAGCGCAAGGAATAAAGTGTGTCATCAAGTTCGTGAGAGCTTTACTAACTAACTTTCTCAAAACAGACAAACATTTTATTTTGAAAGAAAACACGGCATATGGAATATGCACTAAAATAGCAAATGATGCTAATAGGTAGGTATGATGGACACAGCTGGCAATATTGGTTTTTGGGAGTTAGAGGCACATGTAGAGCATATACTCAGTGCAAGTGAAGGCTAGCAATAGAGAGGGAGCGACAAACAAGAGAGCAATAGCTTTCATAATCATGCTTGCAACAAAACATGACTAATTATGGCATGAAAGTGATACAAGAACTCTGAGGAAAAATAAATCATCGAGGCTTACTGACTATTGATTAGTCATATGCATGCGTGAGCATGTGCCAAGTCAATTCACATGAACAGTCAGAGGAGGATACCACAATATCATACCAAAGTATGAATAAAACAATGCAAGCAAACATTCCTATGACATGCTACAAACTATTAGCAAGCTGGAGCTAATCATAGACAAGCAAGAACTACTAAGTATCCATAATGACATACACCTTACACAAACAGGCTAAGCATGCTCATAGTGATGAGTATATGTACAAAAATGAAAAACAAATAGAGTTCGTTACCAGCCTGTTACCACACCTCAAGTTGTCTTAATCTTTATTATTGCCCTTCACTTGTGTGACTTCAATATTAACATGAAACAAAAATCCACTATGGACGGCTGAACCCTGCAAAGAACTCACAAAATCAAAGAAGAACAACAAATATTTTTTGTGTTTTCAAATTTTTAGAAACAAGCAAACAAATAAAAACCAAACAAAAACAAAGCAAACCAAACAAAGCAAAATCTTTTTGGATTTTTATTTTAAGGCAAACCAAAGCAAAGAAACAAACCAAGAGAAACAACGAAAATATTTTTGGTTTGTGTTTTTGAGAAAGAAGCAACAAAAACCAAAAAGAAAGCGAAGCAATGGATATACAAAGAACCGACCGAACATGATATATATATATATGAGTGTGATGTTGGTGTACCTCGCCCCAAGCTTAGGCTTTTGTCCTAAGTGGGGCTCAATCCCATGGTGCCCAAGTAGATGCACCTCCATAGTATGTCGAGGAGGCTCCCTCGTCCTGGTATGAGCTCGAGGACTCCCCGGTATAGTGTACTGCAGGGTCATGTGAGGGCGCTTCCCCCTGATAGAGCCCATGGAAGTTAAGAGACCGCAGGTTGTCGTCCATCTCCGCATTCGAGCGTGACCAAGGTCCCTGAGAAATACTGAACAAAGTGGTTTGTGGTAGAGGGATCTCTCTATCTTCCCCGTCAGTAAACAACATTCTATAAACCAAGTTCTCAAGAGTATAGCTAGATGTGACAAAATGGTGTGCCTTCATGGCGGCAAGATCAAGCCTCAGAGGAGCCAAAACTGTATCATGTGGATCAACAACAATGTCCAAGGTAGCAGCAATACGAGTAGCAATAATTCCCCCATAAATGGGTCCCTTAGCAGCTAAACGACGAGCAATGAGGGAACCAAGATTATACTTATCCTCACCATAGAGCGCAACAACTAAGAAGGCCAATTGATAGTTGGAGATATTACTAGTGTTCTCCCTACCAAGAACACTAGTGGTAAGATAGTAGGCAAAGTACCTGATAGCTGGAAGTTGAATATTCTTTATCTTCCCTCATTGAGCTCTGTGGTCATCATCATTGGTTATTCCTCGGTATAGTTCCAACAAATCAGCGGGAATGGCTAGAATCTTCTTTGATGATCCAGCTGTACCAAGTCCCAGGGCTTTGCAAAATTTCTTCAAAGACATTGAATGAGCCATGTCATAAATTTTGAAAGACACAGAGGGCTTGAACAAACTGTTAATTAGTAAAGGAGAAACTCTCCACAAATGTTTTAGTAAGCACGGCATATTGTGCACTCTCATCCTGCATGAAACTTGTTAGACTAGCCCTCTCAATCAAAGTCATGAAATCGTTAAGAATCCCAGTAGCTCGCAAGAAAGCTTGGCAAGGAAAGGTGGAGGGGTGCGCATCCCCTTCATCTCCCTCGTCACCAAATCGCGGGGTGATGAGATCCTCATTGTCTGAGGGTCTAGAACTGGTGGATGACCTTGGAAGCCTTTCCCTTCTAGGTGCATCACTCTCAAATATGTCACCAAAGGTGTGGTGGTCCATGACTTCACTATTCTGAAATTTTAAGCAACCATCAAACCAAGTGATTTCTAAGTTGATAAATGATGAGTAACTACTATAGGAACTTGCTAAAGGACTACACATGCATCAAAACAAAGTTTCTAAGCAAAGAACAAGCATGCAAGCTCAAACAACCTGTCGCCTATAGCAGTAAAATACTCAAGATAGAATCTACCAATCACAATCTAATTGGAAAAGTGGAGGAGGCACATACCAAGGAGCAAACCCTCCAAAAATCAGCACTTGAGATGGGCTGAACAAGGAGATCGAAAATCGCGAGCAAGAACAACAAGAACTCGATCTTGAGCTAGTTTTCCGGTGTTTTCAGGAGAGAGAAAGAAGGTGGCTTTGAGGAGGCAGCCTAGAGGGGCCCAGGTGGGCCTAGGCGCCACCAGTGGTGGGCCCGTGCCTACCACAAGTGTGGTGGCATGGGGTGGCCCCCTAGGTCATCTCTGGTGCCTCTCTGCCCCTTTTTTGAGGAAAATTTATTTTGAATTTTCTGGGATTTTTTGGGAAACTTTATTTTTGTCCAATTTTCAGGGTATGAAAATTGATTTTCTCGCAGAAACAGTTTTTTCAGAAGAAGCAAAAGCAAATCAAAAGCCAAACTACAGGAGCTCTAAGAAACTCAAACAAGCAAACAACTAGCAAAACTAAAGCTAAAGCAAATACTAGGAAGGAGAAAAGTAAAAGAAAGCAAGTATAACCACAGTGGAAACTTTATTTTGTTCATTAAAATCCTTTTGTTAACAAGGTTGATCAAGTCTTGTTACCAAAACAATCTTATATGAAACAAAACTTTCAATTCCACAAGGTGATTATGTTACCTCATACTTGATAGCAATTGTCCCAATCATAATAGTTTCAAAATTTTCTTGTGGAATGGGACAATATATTTCTCCAACCTTGATGCTCTCAATATTTTCAATGGAATTCAGGCAATAGCTTCTAACAACCTTCTTGGATAAATAGACAATGTTCTCTTTGTCATTAATATTAAATGTTACTTTTCCTTGATTGCAATTGATGACAGCACCTGCAGTATTAAGAAAAGGTGTCCCAAGAATAATGGACATATTATCATCTTTAGGCATTTCAAGCACAACAAAATCAGTTAAAACCATGCAATTATGAGCAACTTGAACAGGAACATCCTCACATATACCAACAAAAATAGTAGTTGACTTATCAACCATTTGCAAAGAAATATCAGTTGGTATCAACTTTTCTAGCTGGAGTCTCTTATAGAGAGAAAAATGCATAACACTAACTCCAGCTTCCAAATCAAGCAGTTCTAACATAATTATTCTTAATGGAGCAAGGAATAGTTGGTATACCTGGATCACCAAGTTTCTTTAGAACCTTACCATTGAAGGAGTAATTAGCAAGCAAAGTAGAAATCTCCTCATTAGGAATCTTCCTTTTATTAGAGACAATATCCTTCATATACTTTGAATAAGGAGGCTACTTAATAGCATCAGTCAAAGGAATTTGCAAGAATAAAGGTTTCATCCACTCACAAAACTTGTTGTAGTGTTCTTCCTCCTTTGACTTGTGTTTTTACCTGGAAAAGGCATAGGTTTATGTACCCAAGGTTCTCTCTCTTTACCATGTTTATTAGCAATAAAATCTTCCTTCGTGTACCTAGTGTTCTTAGTGTGCTTCACAGGTTCTTCCTCACCTTCCTCCTTATCAGGAGACTCATTATTATTACCACTTTCAGTTTCAACATCAGAGACAGATATACTATTAGGATCTACATCAGGTTCAAGTGGTTCCTCAACTATCTTATGTTTCTTTTTCTTCCTCTTACGTGGACTACCACTATCTTCACCTTGTTGGGAATCCTGCTTAATTCTTTTAGGGTGTCCTTCAGGATATAAAGGATCTTGAGTAGCTGCACCACTCCTAGTTCTAATTCCATAAGCATGTTTATTTCCTAAAGCATTAACTAGCATATCCTTTTGTACCTTAGCAAGTTGATCAAGTTGAGTTTGAACTATTTAAAAGTGTTTACAAAGCATTTTAATATCATTAGA
This sequence comes from Avena longiglumis, assembly GCA_030063025.1. Classification (NCBI taxonomy): domain Eukaryota; kingdom Viridiplantae; phylum Streptophyta; class Magnoliopsida; order Poales; family Poaceae; genus Avena; species Avena longiglumis. The sequence continues at coordinate 13,673,811 of CP125974.1, forward strand.
AGTTCTTTCCACAATATCTTTCAACTCATGGATAGCTCTAGAGTTTTCGAATAAATGATTCCGAACTTGTTTATTAGAATTACCTTGTTTAACAATAAATGTGTCAAGTTCCTCTAAGCATTGATCAGGAGTCTTACCATAAGGAATATCACCTTCATTAAATTGGAGAGAGTGTACCTCAATAGTAGATGAGTGGGGAATTGGCTTACATAATTCTTCTATAGGAGGTAGATTCTTCACATCTTCAGCTCTAATACCTTTCTCCTTTAGTAGCTTCTTTCATCACTTCATCATTAAATGCAATAACTCCCCTCTTCTTTGGTGTTGGTGTTGGAACTGGTTCATGCACAATTGGTTCAGGAGTAATAGGCTCAGGTGTATTCAGCTCAGTTGAAGTCCAATCATCATAATTCTTGCTTATCTTGATCATTAATTCTTCATCATCTGTAGGAGTCCTTTTCCTGAAAACACAGTCAGCAAAGCTATCTAGGTAGGTCCTAGAATCATCAGTTAGTCCATTATAATAAATATCAAGAAGCTCATTTTTAGGTAATGGACATCCAGGATGTGCATGAATCAAGGAACAGAATCTTTTCCATGACTCAAGCAATTTCTCTTCTTCTCCCTGTTTAAAATCAACAAGTCTCTGCAAAGCAGCATGTCTAGCACTGGAGGAAAATATTTATGGAAGAAAGAAGCAATCAAGCAATCAGGGCTATCAATGGAACCAAGAGATAATCTATTAAACCAAGCCCTAGCTTCTCCTTTTAGTGAAAAGGGAAGATCTTAGCAACAAAATATTTGTGCATCTTAAAATCATCAGAGAACAAAGCACTCATAGTAGAAAACTCATTCATATGAGTCACAACACTCTCATTTTCAGTCCCACAAAAAGGTTCTTTCTCAACAATATCTAAATAAGACAAATCAAGAGAGAAATCATAATCTTCATCTTTAATATCTATGGGAGAAGTGGCAAACTTAGGATCAGAGGACAACTTAGGCATAATAGTACGTCTAGCAAGGAGACTCTTCATAGCACTAGTACCATGTGTGTTTCGGCACTCTTCAACAAATTCATCAGTGAACTCAATGTAACCATCATTAATATCATAACTCTCACTAGCCTCAGGTGAGGTAACAGGTGTAATAGTGTCTTCACTAGGAGTTTCGGTATTTCCTAGACTAGCCATAGTAGCATCTAGAAAAGGACCTAATGAACCACTCCGATCAAGCACATTAGAAGTAACATCATGATTATCAAAAGCAGTTTCAGATTCAGCAGTAGTAGCAGTGTGTGTAGCATGAGTATGTGGTGGTGGTGTGACAAGCTTACTTATAACAGACGGTGAATCAAGAGCAGCAGAGGTGTTTAGGACTATAACTCTTCTTGTAGTGGATGGTAAAATAGAGAAATTTCCATCACGAGACTTACCCATGATGAACGGAGTAGCAGTGAACAATAGCAGATCCAAGTGAACTTACAAATAAATCTACGCTCCCCGGAAACGGCGCCAGAAAATAGTCTTGATGACCCACAAGTATAGGGGATCGCAACAGTCTTCGTGTGTAGTGTTACCCAATTTACTGATTCGACACAAGGGGAGCCAAAAAATACTTGCAAGCCTTAACAACTGAGTTGTCAGTTCAACTGCACCTGAAAATAGTTCTTGCTCAAAGAAGTTTATCAGTAGTAACAGTTTGTAGTAGAAACAACAAAGCAACAGCAACAACAACAGTAACAGCAATAGTGGAATAGTAGCAATAGTAACAGTAACGGTAGCAGTAGGATTCGAGTGCGGTAGTCATATGGATGGATGGACAGGCGTTGCATGGACGAGTCTAAACATGTAACTTCAAGATCTAGGGCATTGCAGATAAATAATAACAAGCATCCAAGTACTAAACAATCCTAGGCATATGCTCCAAATATAGTCATACGTGCTCGCAATGAGAACTTGCACGACATCTTCTGTCCAGCCAGCCCGTGGCAGCGGGGCCTCTAGGGAACTACTGGCAATTAAGGTGCTCCTTTTAATAGAGCACCAGAGCAAAGCATTAACACTCCATGAACACATGTGATCCTCACACCACAGCCATCCCCTCTGGTTGTCCCAATTGTTGTCACTTTGGGGACTTTGGATCCGGACAATGATATGTGTACACAACTTGCATATAAGATCACAAACAATACTATCATAATGATTCAATAATAAGTTCAGATATAAGATCATGGCACTCGGGCCCTAGTGACAAGCATTAAGCAACAAGTTGTAACAAAGTCAAATAGCACTAATAGAGATACTAGGCACTATGCCCTAATAGATCTTATTCGATTACATGATAGAACTCATCCAATCCCTACCATCCCCAAGCCTATAGCGGGGGATTACTCACTCATGGATGCGGGAAACATCGATGGTTGATGGAGATGCGTTGGTGATGACGATGGCGATGATCCTCTGCAAATTCCCCGTCCCGACAGGGTGCCAGAACGAAGTTTCTGTATCCGAATCTTGGTTTCTAGTGGCGGCGGCGGAGCGAAACTCTTTCTGGAAAACTATCGAACCCCTCTGAGTTTTTAGGTCAGAAGTCAACTTATAGGCGCGGAGGGAGGCCGAGGAGCTTCCTGGGGTGGCCAAACCCCCTCGGTATGAGGTCAGGTGGGCCCGCGCTTTGGGCCTCTCCTCTCCCCTTCTGGCTCCATGGATCTTCTGGTGAAAAATAGTTTTTGGCATATCTTTCGGGATTTTTCCTGATAGTTGATTTTCTGCAAAAAAACAAGACACCAAGGTAATTCTGCTGAAAATAGCGTCAGTCCGTGTTAGTTGTATCCAAATCACATAAGTTTAGAGAAGAAACAATAGAAAAGTGTTCGAGAAATTAGATAAGTTTTGGACGTATCAGTTATTACTTACTCTAGACCTCTCCCAGTTATCGTTATCCTGCCAACCTATAGAGTAGACTATTTCTAAATACCGTTTTGGGTGCGAACATGGCTGCACTGACAACGTGGATGCGGAACCGTGTTATTTCCATTTGCAAAGCTTCCAATAAATATTTGCTACTACAAATACTGAAATAGCCGTAGTTAGTGCAGGAACGGAGACATCAACCGGTCAAAAGGCTAGATTTACAGGGAGCACGATCTAGGGTTTCACCGGAACCGAGCATCGGACTGCCGAAATCCCTCCAAAACTTACATGTGGCCCTAATATATGTATAAAAAACTGTTTTAGGATATTGAGATAGCCAGAACACAGCCCCTTGGTGCGAGCCTGCTCACATACACAACCGGTCACGAGTGGGTTATTCTACTGCGGTCCAGGATCCCTAGGAAGGCTCAACAGGGAAATGGTGGTCTAGGTGAAACACTACACCCGATTGTGGTCTATTACCAATGATTACAACGTCCTTGGAAGTTCTAATGGGCTAGGTTCTCCATGTGAAAACACAAACTCAGTTAGAGTGTGTAGTGGTGGTATCTTTATCGTTACCTCCGTGAAGACACCACATTGGAGCTCATCTTTCTCAACCGGGGCGCGTTGTTGAGGAGGACCAACCTCGAGCACGCGAAGCAGAGGACCAATGGAGCAGGAAGTGGCCGAGGATGATGCCGCGAGTAGGCCAGGGGCGAGCTCGCGAAGCAGCGGTGCGACAGAGGACCAGTAGAGCAGGAGCGCATGCGGAGGTCGAGGACGGAGAGCTCAGGTGCGGCGGCGCAGCTGAGCAGACACCTCTGGTGGGTAAAATTAAGTGAGTAGACGGATGCCACTTATCATTCACAAATTTACGCAGATCTGTAACTATAGTCTTATTGGGCAGCCGTGAGCACGCCCACTTACAGCCTGACACACAACACGATATCACCCCGCACTACTGATCGACCGATCGAGCTGCGTGCTGTCAAGCTTCATGCACTAGCCAACGCAACCAAAAGTCCGAACTGATGGAAAGGGCTAGTGCAATCCACTTATACACTTTAACACGTGCGACATGAAAATCGCTTCCATACAAACAATTACCTGTGCTCTTGCGGCGCCGCGCATGCAAAACGGGAGGCAAGGTGGACAAAGATTTCACAATCGCGTACATACGTGGTAGTGCACGTGGAGCAGCATGCGACGACCAAGCTCATGAATTTTTCTTAGGCGTCGGCGACCTGCTTGCTGGGTGAAACAAGCGACGATCCTTTCTTCTGCGTCACAAGAGTCTTAAAGTTGACGGGATCCGCGTAGTTGGCGTCGCCGTGGAAGAGGGCCAGGGATCCACGCTCCACGGTGGCCTCCGTGGCGTGCAGCATGTCCCAGAACATGTACTCGTCGTGGTTGTCCGCGCACATCGTCGTGCCCGGGTCGCCGCACATCTTCTCCCCCATCAGCTTCCCCGCTCCGCAGCACGCCGTCTTTACCTCCCTCAACCCTGATGGAAATATCCCGTAGATGTCAAAAGCGAAGATCCAATTCGTGAAAAGAAAAACATGCATGCACATACATAATGAAACACCGGGGCGTACCGGTCACGAGTGGGTTGGCCATCATGTCGGTGAGGATGTTGTAGTTGTTGGCGATAGAGTACTTGAGATCGGGCATGTAGGCCGCGGCACTGCCGGCCAACTCGATCCGTAGGAGGCTGTTGAACCACCGCGCCAAGGAGTTGGCCACCTCGTTGCATTCGCCCGTGGGCATGAGCACTCTCTGCCCCGGCGTGCACCCGATCGGCGGCACGTCTAGGATCCCCACCATCCGTGCCCCGAGGTTGTACAACTCCTGCCATACACATGTTTCTCCGATTAGCAACCTTTTACTCTCTTTGTTTGGAAATATAAGATGTTTTAGGTTAATGAAGCTAATGTATCTAGACACATTTTACTGTATAGGTTCAAATACACACTAAAAGGTATCTAGATACATTTACTTCAAAAATCTAAAACATCTTATATTTCTAAACGGATGCATTCATATAGATATAGATATATACCTGGATATGTCCAATGTAGGTGGAGACCATCTTGGCGATGTAGGCTGGGGCGTCGCTGATGGGCCCACTGAAGGCTGAGAAGTCGTTGCCGCCAGCACTGAGAAGGAAGAAGGACTGCGCCAGCATGGCCTCCTTGCTTGGGAGGCACACCATCCTGTCTACGGCTCTCTTGAAGTACCTGATTTGTGTCGTCATCGTCAGCGTCCCGTTTCCCTGCATTTATGAATATGGTTCGAACGATGGAGCTAGCTTAGCTAACAATTAAATTCAAGATGTTGACTAGTATCTAGATGTTGCTCACAGTGCTGTCGAGGATGCCGGATCCACCAGAAGCGTAGTTGGCGCCGATGTTGCACGTCACTAGTAGAACTTTCTCGTGCAGCAGCATGGACAGGTACGCCGGGGGGCTCAAGTCGAACCCCATATGGTATGCTGCTTGCATAGATACATGTACGGGGATTACAAACGTGAGAGATGCATCGAGCTACTTTCTCCGATCCATATTAATTGTCGCTCAGATGTATCTAGCGACAAGTAATATGAATTGCAGGGAGTATTAATTTTGCATCCGCATGTACTTACAAATGTAGTCGGCGGTGTTGTAACCGTTGGTGAAACGTCCGGTGGGTCTGCCGGGAAGGTCGAAGCCATAGGGAGAATGCGCCCAGGGCGCCGGAGCCGGCAGGTAGTCGTTGTTGCCGACATCGACCAGCGAGTCGCCGAACACATACACGGCGTTCACAAGCTGCTGCTGGCCGGTCTCGCCCAGAGGGCGCACGGCCGCCGAGGAGCATACCAGGCCGGCGACGACGACGACCACGCAGACCAGCAGCTGCTCAGCGATTCCACCGTTCATCCTCATGGCCGCTAGCCCACGTACGTGTGAGGAGAAATGCTCAGCTTTGCTAGTAGCCAGGTCTTGGTGTGACTGAGGACTTGGATCGTGTGTGATCGACTGGCCATTTAAAGAGGCTGTCTCGTGAAGCACGTGTGCAGATGGTATTTCGCTGTTGTGCACGCACGTACGATCAACTTCTTCAATGCTTATGATCGTGGGACGGATGGATGGTTCGTGCATGCGTGTTGCGCATGGTTGATCAGTCGTCCTCGCCGTAGGGTGATCACTTGCTGTCACGCTGCCTCTATTCATATGAGCACTTGGCGGAGCGTGACGAAAAGCATAGCAGGGGCCAAATTGAAAATTTCTAGAATTCTTTTTTGAACCATGGACCTGATTTTTTCTACAATTTTAAGTTCTACTAGTAGCAATATAGATGATTTCAACCTTGAAAATGCATTAACTCCTTAATTTAAGCAGAAATTGTCCTAGCAAGTAGGGGATGAGTAATATTTTTTTGACCAGGATCCACCGAAGTGGCCAGCTATGAGTTTTGATCCACCGTTGTAGTATTTGTGAACAAAAATATCTAACCCAAGATCCATCCACCGATGGGCAGCAAAGGAAATACTGATGAGGCCCAAGTTCAAAGGTAAAATAAGTAACCCACTGCCACTACAATCATCAATGCGTTGAGGTGAGGAAGTAAAGAAGGGATGAGAACTGATGAGGCCTCTTTGTCCTTGCTCCCCTGTGCTTTAATAGCGAACCCAAACAAACATGGCTAGAGAACATGCCTAGAAAAATGCTATGCACTGCTTTTCGAAGGGGGCAGCTGCCCAGTTTCGCCTCCAAGGCGCTCCGTCTGTGATGAGCAGAACATGACTAGAGCGTGCTATGCATAGATGAGTGATAAGTGATTACCTATCCATACAAGTAGGCAAGTATAGCTGAACCCCATCTAAAGTTTTCGTCGAAGAGAGTTAATGCCTTGAGCCAAATCCATTGAGCGGTCCTGCCACCACCGCTATCAGCAAACAAAGTCTTGGAGAGAATGTACCACACGCCCACACGAGCATGCGTTTGAATCACCGCACCAGTGGTTGGGTAAGGGCAATGCGCAAAATTTTGTACGACGTGTAGGTCGCACCGGCTGGGACTTTATCACTATTCTTATCTTCCCCCTCTTTAGGAGCCATACCAATAAGAGTCTGCATCTGCTGGCGCCACCCTTCAGAATCTATGCTCATACTTAGAGGCTTTTCCTTAATAGGAAGTGCAAGGATCATGAAAACATACCGAAGAGTAGGTGTCATCTCGCCGGTCCAGAGGTGGAAAGTGTGTGTCACCGGCTTCCACTAGTCGACAAGTGCGGTGGCTGTAGCCGCGTTCAGGTTTGACGTAGACCGTACGACATGTCACTCGAGGATGCCCCATGAGACCGAATCTTGGGGGTCCAATATTCTGCAAACAAACAAGTAAAAGCATTATGACATGTCCTACATATTTGAGTCAATACGCAAATTGAAAAGATACAATTAAAAGAGTCTTTTTGTTACCTGGACCTTCTCCGCCATAAAAAAGGCACGTTGTTCAACGTCATAGTAATCATCGATTTGCCACACCATCCTATATATTCCAAATAATAAGACATATGTAAGCATTATTTCATATGTGACGATTATTTCGGTTTACAATCAAATATGTGAACTTCATTTAATTTGTGAGCATCATTCATCTCAATAATCAGACATAGATACTACAAAATACTAATCACAAACAACTAGTACAAATGAATATGTGAGCATACTTTTGGTACATAACTACACATTCCTATGCACTCATGGTTTACAGTACAAATAAACATCACATAAGTTCTTCCATGAATACAACTCATTTACAAATCCTAAATCACCGAAACTGACTAGAATTTTTGGCCAAATTTCGAATCCATATCAACCTAGGGTTCCTCCAAATTTGCACAAATGTGAAGGATTTATTGGAGGAACAAAATGGGATTAGAGGATAATACCTTGAGAGAGAGATTGGGCTCAAAACCATCCAAAGATTGCTTCAGAACTGCTGGATTTGGGGCAGGGGTTTGCAAGGGGGAGAGAGGGGAACCGGTGGCGCCTCCCCCTCTATTCTTCCTGTCTGGGACGAGAGAGTATGCGGTCGGGCTGGGAGAGAGGCCCTGATGACCCACAAGTATAGGGGGTGTATCGTAGTACTTTCGATAAATAGGAGTGTCGATCACAACGAGGAGCAGAAGGTGTTGACTAGTGGTATGGAGCAGGAAATCTCTGTAAATACTTAGCAAACAGATTTTTAGGAGTTTTCTGATAAAGCAAAGAAATAAAGTGCAAGTAATAAAGACAACAAACAAAAGCAGCAAGTGGCCCAATCCTTTATTAGCAAAGGAAAAGCCGGTGGAAATACTTACAAGGACCGAACGTTCTCGAGGACACATGGGAATTCTGTCAAGTGCTTTCGCTTCAAATAGCTGAGTAGTCTTCTTTGGTGTTGTAAGTGTTGTGTGGGTGAACCTATGCTAATGTACCAACCTTACTTGGACAAATACATACTTATGATTAAACCCCTTGCAAGCATCCGCAACTACAAGAAAGCAATTAAGGTATAAACCTAACCACAACCTTAAACTCTGAGATCTTATGCTTCCTTGTGCAATGGCGTCCTAACGGGGGTTTAGGTTTCTATCACTCCGGCAATCCCACAATTAGTAGCTAAATACACAATGCATTTCCCTAGGCCCATAAATGGTGAAGTATCATGTATTCGACGTTCACATAACACCACTAGAAGAATAGCACCACAACTTAAATACTAAACCATTGAATAATATCTCAACACAAATCCACTACTAACAACATGACTTCGCCCATGTCCTCAAGAACTAAAGGAACTACTCACGAGTCATCATATGGATCAAGATCAAAGATGATATGGTGATAGATAACAATCTGAACATAAACAATAATCCAATGCTTCCACTCACAAGCATCAATTACAATAGTAATCAACACCGAAAAAGTTCCCCATAAGAACTATGCAAGTATTCAACACAATTGTTATAGCAGGATGGAGTGGTGATGATGGTGTTGGTGGAGATGATGGTGTGGATGATGATGATCCCGATGAAGTCTAGCTTGATGATGGTGTTGATGGCGACGATCTCCCCTCTCCGGGAAGGAATTTCCTGGCAATCATCTCTGGGAGCTCTTTCTCTCGGTGTTTTCGCCCCATAGAGGCGGAATCTTTCGTGGTCGCTCACGTGTATTAGGGTTTGAGGAAGATATAGGCGATAGGCGGGCGGAGAGGTAGGCAGTGGCACACCCCTGTAGGCACGACCTAGGGGTGGCCCGCGCCTAGGGGGTGTGGGCCCCCTGTGGCCCATCTCCGCCTCCCCTTCTGGCTTTCTTCGTCTTCTGGGAAAATATGATTTTTCGTAGTTTTTTTGGTATTTTTCTGATCTTCGCGAAATTGCATCAAAACACCTCTTTTTCCATCAGAATCCTGACTCCGGCAGTTAATCCTCCAAGAATCATCCAACATGCAAAAATAGATAAAATATATAAGTAACACCTCTTAATATGAAATATATCAATTAGATAGAGGCAAATTATGATATAGAATGGTGATGCAAATTGAACATATCAGGCCCGTGCGGCAGCTACCTCTATTCAAAGTGTAGCGCCCATGAGCGAGGCACTATGGCTCAGAGGATAGTGCCCATGCTATAGGCACAGGGCCCGCCAGGACACGCAAACACCTCGCTGACATGGACCATAGCGCCCGGGGGATAGGCGCTATGATGCACAACATAGTGTCTTGGCATTGAGCGCTACACAAAAAAGTTATTCGGTGAAAATAGTTTGCATGACGATTTTTTTAAAAAAAATTCTGTGCACTTTGGGCTATTTTCTTCCAATTTGCCGGTATTTTAATTCTAATACAAACCATATGTCTATTTCCTACATACAACTAATAAAGATGACTCTCAATCTAGTAGCATCGATTGTCTATGCATTACCTTGCTTAGCTTGATAGCTATGATCCTGGACGCGTGGCTGTCCATCTGTTGATACCCACCGAGGACACGCCTCCACCCAATTTAAGCATCTCAAGAAAAGAAATTAAACCTAGCATCCACCTACGAGGGTGCTATGATTTCATGGAGATTGACGGCCATTTAATCGGTTAAATTGCCAAGCTATTTCTCACCATTTTAAAAAGTAAAGCTAATTCCATGCCTTAATAACTTTAGGATAGCTAATTCCATTTTTGAGGGGAAGCCCCCATCATGGCAGATTTATTCATTTGTCATAATACTTACATCATCTGCTAAAACAGACATCCGGCAATCACCCGGGTCCTCATGTCAAACAGTCGACATGGGTCCTTCTGCATGTCTTGCTAATGTGTATGTTGCCAGATTGACTTTCCTAGGGAAGTGATAAAATCGAACATCGACAAAATTGCAACTCGGAATACATCACTCTTCATAGATTATCGTTGTTAGACTAAGAGAGTTCCTCCATTTTGTATGAATTCAATCACATCCATGCAATTTGACTTGACCTTGAGCCTATTACAGCCATCATGTCCAGTGAAGATCAGATCATCGCATAACGCACACACTTTTGGCATAGATGTATCTTGCATGAACAAAGTTCCTTGATCACTTCCCTCTATGAAGTATCCCATTTCATTACATACAATTTCTCTTAAGATACCTATTCTAGAGTCTAGGTCAAATAGACTCCACTTCATCCATCATCACTAGTAGCGGCAAGTGATTCGCAGGACATGTCTTCCAGCATGCCACCTCCCAGATTTCACAATTAATTACTCATAAATCCTCTAGTCACGGGTAAACTTCACACTTTCTCATGCATAGATAACTCAAATAAAATTAGTTACGGTTACATGTTTGACTCTCTTAACAATCTCTGTCACCAAAATATTTGTGTTGGTACTGCCACTCGTTCTCGTCACTAAATCAATGTACTTAGTAGTCTTATATTCGGTTTGCAATGCACTTTTTTCAGCGTAACCATACAATAATGTCACCAAATATTTTATACCAATTTTGCATACCTTTTTACAATACTTTTTTTAACAAATAATTATGTCTATTATAATTTTTGTTAGCAAGTTAGAAAAATTAACTATACAAGAATACCACTGAATACAAATTATATTTTATTTGTTACATAGTCTTAAGATATGTATTTTTAAAATGTATTGTGATGTTATTAATCTATATTGTATTTTGTAACATTGGGTGCACTAGCTTATTTCCCTTTTAGTATCTTCAAAGATCGGACTGAATCCTTTCAAAGGTTATAAAAATAACACATGCCTTCGAAAACTAATTGTGACACTTGTAGGAAGTATAATCCCTCCCCCTCTCTATTTGTCTCTCTTTCCACGTACATGTTCTAACATATAATTTTATCTTGTTAGATATATCTAACACATCGGCCTAAAAAATATTTTGATAGTCATTTTTGGTATATGATTAGATATAAGAAAAAATGTAAACTTCTAGAGTATATAAGGTGTCCACGAAGAGCATGTCATTGAAGGTAAGTTTTCCCAGAAAACTAGGAGCCTCTTGTTAGGTGATTAGGGTTCTAGGGGATTTTGACGGCGCATGTCGATATTTGACGGGGCACTGAGAAATCAAAATTGGGGTAGATGGATGATGTTGTGCCTCTTGGCAAGCAGAAGCAGGGGCGAAGCCAAGGGGGGGGGGCTAGCAGGGGCTAGACCCCCCCCCCCTAACCATCGGCACCCCCTATACATATGTACTGCTAATGTCCGTATCTAGCTAGTATTCAACCGAGCCTCCAAAAATAGCCCATCAAGCCATCGGGGAGGGTTAAAAAACTAAAAAAATCTCATGCTTCCGTGTGTCAGTTTGGTGGACGGTGCTGCCGGTTGATCTATTAGCCTTGGATGCCTGCCTTATTTCTCGATCGAACTACGTCTCCACCGGCTCCCATTGATGTCTTCAGCGCCATGACCCATGAGACGACTAAGATCGCGACCGCCGCCGTGGTGTCGGCATGCCGTCCTGGTGCCATATCTCTTAATCCTAGGTAGGTATACACAAACTAGTTCTAGTAGCTTTTTATCGTCTCTCATATGGATTACAAGTTTACAACCTATTAGTCTGGTTAATTTTTTTACTTGCATATATGATAGTGCATTTGTTTACTAGTTGGATGTGTTTCACCAGTCCTCTATGCACCTATTATGTTTGGGAGAAAAACAAATAGAATGTAGATTTTTTACAAGTCACTTTCAGCCTAAACTTAATTTTTTTAATTTGTTTTTGTGTGGTGGCAAAGCCAAACATTTATATCGATAGGCTTTGATGATGCGGGTATCTTGACTTAGTCGCAAAGCATAATTTTGCATTAGAGTAATTATTCCTATTTTTAAAAATTTAAGTGGATATATGTGTAGTAACCCCGTCCAAAAAAAATTCTCGACCCCCTCAAGTTCAAATCCTGGCTCCGCCCCTGAGCAGAAGCAAGGTTAACTCTCGCTAAGGAGACTCGCCGAAGGTGGTCTGCGAAAGGTGGGGTTGGTTCAGCCGACCGAGCAGACAAATAGTAATAAGCAGTCCCTGATAATAAGAAAATCGTGTTGTTCTTAGCTCAAGTGAATTCTCTGGTCGAGGAGGATACATATAGGACAAATGAGAATGCTGCAAATAAAAAGAGAAAGACTCCTTCAACTCAAAAAGTTCACTAGAGGCTGGTACACACAATCCTACCCATCCCCAGTGAGTTGCTTAGGCTGGAACAGTTGGGGGCTTGGGACACCTTGGGTTTTGCATGTTTCTTCGTGGTAGGAAGCGAAGGCCTCGCTGTCGGAATTTCTTTGTTCTGGTGAGCTGAGGTTCATGTGGTTGTGAAAAACTCTGGTTCTTGCCATACCGAATCTATGGTGCAGAGAAGGGACCAAAACTCGTCGGAGTGGTGGTTTACGCTGACGGGGAGGGGCAGCAGGAGTTGTAGCATCCCGCAATCCACGACGCTGGCGCCACGCAAGAAGAGGCACAAGAATACGACACCGCCAAACAGAGCCAGCACCATCAACCAGAAACACCAGATGGTGCCCATCAGGAAACCTGGATCAACAAAAAAGATGAGGCAGGACCTGATGGATGGCCGGGTGGCCGGACTCCATGCTGGTCACAAATCGTCCATCCTCGTGGCATCCATGGAGAACAGTGTCGGCGAGGCAGATGACCGTGGCGATCTAGGTAAGGACCTGGTCCGCTCGATGCCATTGTTGTAGACCGCCGACGACCTGTCTATTGAACCCTAGATATACATATCACCAGATTGGAGCAAGTCAGGATGTGCGAGATGAGGTGTAGTGGAGAAGAAAGAGGAGACATGTCTAGGGAGAGAGTAAGCACCCAAATTTTCTAGACCCGGTCAAAGCGGTGCAGCAGTGGAGGATTGGGTGCCAGTAACAAAGGAACCAGTACCTATGCCAAGAAAAAAGAACACTGAATTTCATCTAGGAGACGACGTGGCAATCTATGATTGGCAAAAAAAAATCACGTATCTACAGCGTCTCGTGAGTGGCTTGCTCCTCCGTGTCCTGCACGCCATAGGCCGCACGGACCGCCTAGGAGGAGGGCACCACTCGGGAAGAAGGCTTCTCCTAGGTAAAAAAGGAAAAATGACACGTAATCATAGGAACCTAGACGTGGCAAGCACATAGCCAGGTCCCACGCCGCCCAAAGGGTTACCTGCCGTCCGCGCTAAATTCGGAAAATGGGGGATACCGATTGCGAGGGAAAACGGAAGAGGCCACGCCCATTTTATATTAAGCTAGTACAAATTTTGTACTAAATGAACGATATTTATTATGGATTTGGAGGAAGTATTATATTATGTACCTACATGTACACATAGGTTGAACAATTGTTTTTCAAAAGGAGATAAAACCGAGCCTCCGTAAAATGGATATTATTATATTATTGTATGATTGGGAATTCAGGTTATAAAGCTAACTATGCTCAAGGATCACAAAGGGTTTATATGCATCTAAGGAAAGCAAGATGTAGGGCTCATGCATCAACATGATATTCTGCCACCAAAGTGGTGCCACACTGGCTGAATAAATCCCGGCCCTTGGCCTAGTGTAACGCTCTTAGATCGGTACTATGAGTTTGTGATAATAATAATAATTGATAATTTTACAATAAGAGAATACAATGGTTTATATAGGAGAGGGGGGGAGAGGAGGTGCAGCGCACCGGCCTAAACCCTAACTTGATATGCAAGTAAATATAATCTAACATTCATGATCTCAACCGTGGGCTCGACAACGAGGACGAAGCATTCTGTAAATGGTGTAGTAGCAAGTCCTTTGGTAAAAATATCTGCAAACTGGGCCGTAGAAGGAACATGAAGAACACGCACTTCTCCCAAAGCGACCTTCTCTCGAACAAAATGGATGTCAATCTCGATATGCCGCCGATGCTGAACTGGGTTTCCAGACATGTAAACAGCTGAAATGTTATCACAATAGACCACTGTGGCTTGACCAATAGGTCGATGTAACTCAACAAATGTGACGCAACCAAACTGTTTCAAGCTGCATGAGCAACAACGGTACTCAGCCTCTGCGACGAAGCGAGAAACCGTAGTGGCCGAAGACCAAGAAATTAAATTATTGCCAAGAAAAACACGGTATCCTGAAGTGGATCGACGAGTGTCCGGACAACCAGCCAGGCGCATCGGAATATGCTGTCAATGATGTGGGTGGTGAGTGGTTGATATGCAAACTATGATCTAATGTACCTTTGAGATATCTAAGTATGCGTTTGACATGGTTAAAATCGGGACTCTTGGATCATGCATGTAAAGACAAGCTTCTGGACAGCATATGATATTTACGGACGTGTAATGGTGAGATCTTGAAGGGCTCGGTTAAGCTACGGTATAGAGTTGGATCAGGAAAAATATCACCATCCGAGGAAAATTTAGAAGAAGTATCGGGTGTATGCGGGATGGTTGACAATCTAACATTCCAGCCCTAGTTAGGAGATCAGCAGTCTTGGCGTTGAGAGAGAAAAAGACCGGAAGAATCACGAGTGACAGCTATACCTAAGAAGTGATGAAGGAACCTAGATCGTCATAGAGAATTCAGTTTGTAGGAAAGAAATAATATGAGTGAGAAAAGTTGTGGAGGAGGCGGTGAGAACTATATCATCAACATAAAGTAGGAGATATGCAATGGGTGTTAGAGTGGTAAACAAAAGAGTAGTCGAGCGAGAGGAATGAATCCTATAGTTTGAATAAAGGTAGAAAACGTTGAAACCAGGCTCGGGGTGCTTGTTTGAGGCCATAGAGATTTTTGGAGAAGGCAAACGTGATCAGGAAAAGAAGAATCTTCGAAACCGGAAGGTTGTTGAGAATAGACGAATTCGTTTAAGGAACCATGGAGAAAAGAATTTTTTACCTCGAGGTGATGAATGGGCGGGAAGAAACAGCAAGACTAAGAATGGTTCGAATGGTGCTAGGTTTAACTACTGGAGAGAAAGTTTCGTCGTAATCGACACCGTGTTGTTGAGAGAACCTGCGACAAACCCAACGCGCTTTATACCGAGAGAGAGTGCCATCAGAATGAAATTTTTGACGGAACACCCACTTTCCAGAAACAACATTTGCATTAGGAGGGCGGGGAACAAGTTGCCATGTGTTACTGGATTGGAGTGCTTGAAACTCATCGCGCATGGCGGGACGATTCGGATCAAGAAGAGAAGATTTGTATGTTTTGGGAAGAGGTGAGAGAGTTGGAGCATGAAGATTGAGGCGTGTTTTAGGAAGTCGAAAACCATACTTGGCACGTGTGCGCATGGAATGGTCGTTGTTAGGTGCGATAGTGGGAGCGGCATGTGAAGGAGGAGGCTGCTTGCCGCAATGAGGAGGAGGACGCAGCATGAGGGGTAGAGGATTGGGTAGCTTGATTGTCGGGGACAGGGAGTTGTGGGGCGAGCGGAAACCTGGGTTATGGGTTGTCGAGACACGGGTGTTGATAAATTTGTCGAGGCAGGCAGGTTAGGGACTACGTGGCGGGGAGAATCGGGAGGGTATTGGTCGAGGTAGGATAGTGAGCAGCCGTGGCGGTTGCGAGGGAAGGTTAGGAACGAAAAAGTGAGGTTTTATGGAATTGGCTGGGCGAGGGGTGGATGTGGTGGGAGTAGATGTAGGGGTTCTAGTGGCGAAAGGAAAGGTGTTTTCATCGAAAGTGACATGCCTAGAGATGTGAATGTGACCGGTCACAAGGTCAAAACACCGGTAGCCTTTGTGTTCATCTGAATAACCTAGGAAGACACAAGGAATGGAACGTGGAGAGAGTTTGTTTGGGGAAGTTTCATAGACATTGGGAAAGCAAAGGCAACCAAAAACGCGAAGCTCAGTGTAGTTTGGGTGAGAGAGAAAAAGGGAGTAGAAAGGTGTGGTGTTTGGGTTAGTGCTAGATGGTCGAATATTGAGAAGATAGGTTGCGGTTCTAAGAGCTTCAACCCAAAACGTGGAGGGCATAGATGATTGAATGAGTAGTGTGCGAACTATGTCATTGATGGTGCGGAGTGATCGCTCAGCCTTGCCATTTTTTGGGGAAGTGTAAGGGCAAGAGAAACGAAGGAGAATGCCATGTTGGAGAAAGAAATTACGGTTTGCAAAGTTGTTAAATTCTTTTCCATTGTCACATTGGATAAATTTTATGGGTAAAAAGAAGTGTGTGTTGACAAAGGTTTTAAAGTTGATAAAGAGTGAGTGGACATCAGATTTGTTGCGAAGTGGAAAAGTCCAAACGAAGTGTGCAAAATCATCTAAAATAACTAAGTAGTATTTGAAACCGGAGAGACTCACAGTTGGAGAGGTCCATAGATCACAGTGCAAAAGTTCAAAGGGATAAGTACTATGAGAATTAGAATGCGCAAATGGTAAACGAACATGTTTTCCTTCTTGACAAAACTCACAAACAGAGGAATTATGAACCTCTTTATGACAAGGGATCGAAAAATCACTTAGTAGAGAGGATAAAGTGGCTTTATTCGGATGGCCTAAGCGTTTATGCCATAGATCTACGGAGGCGAGCATGGATGATGGAGACGAGGCCGGAGGAGCGCCATGAACAGAGTAGAGGTCGCCAGAGCTATCGAAGCGAGCGATCTCCGCCTTGGTCATGAAATCCTTCACAGACAAGACAAAAGGGTCAAATTCGACGGAAACAGAGTTGTCTTTGGTGAAATGACGAACAGAGATTAAATTTTTAATGAGGGCTGGTGCAACTAAGACATCTTTAAGTAGGAGTGGTTTGGAAGTGGAAGATGTAAGGTTTGTATGACCGACACATAAAATTGGTATGGAGGAACCATCGCCTAATGTAATGGATGAAAACTGAGATGGTATGCAAGTTGACAACATAGTATTCGATGAAGACATGTGACTAGAAGCACCAGAATCGAAAATACAATCAGTACCTGAGTTACCTTGAGCAGCAAAATTATTCATGGCTCAGAGAAAGCAGCGGCTTGGTCCCGCATGCTGGCGCAGTGGTGGCGGTGCGGCAGAGTCGAGTACATGGTGTATGGCGAGTAGTAGCCTCCAGGATTATAAGTGACCCGGTCTAGAAGGCCATAAGGACCCATAGCAAAGGGCATCGGCGAGGCATAGGCCGGCGATGGTGCGGCATACATGGGCGGTGAAGGAGCGGCGTAATGAGCTTGTGCGAGGACCCTTGGTGTAAGGAGGCCGAGTGAGCCTGTGAGGATGCACGTCGGGCTGCCACGAACCGGTGTAGGCGGTGGCGTGCCATGAAGAGGCGCGGTCAGGGCATTGTGGCCAACCATGCCAGTCAAGGGTCTGAGAAGATCGCCAAGGTGTGCTGCAGTGGAGCGGTGGTGGTGCCGGGGCGGTGGAGGTCGGTCTTTGTTGGAGGAGGTGGTAGTGCGCGGCCGATAGATAGGCCGGTGCCCCTATAGTTGGACTAGGGCGCCAACTGGCGGTGGAAAGGCATAGCGGCGTCGGAGGCGGTGGCGGTGCAGGAGGTCGTGGAGCCACATAGGCCGAGGCGAGACTCTTGAGTGGTCATGGCGGTCCGCCCGGAGAGCATGGGCGGACGCAAAGGAAGGAGGCAGTCGCATCATGGGGATGAAGGAACTGCTTGTCGAGCGATTGAGGCCGAGGAGGAGGATCTTGATGAGCTGTTTATCCTCAACGGGATCACCGAGTTCACGGAGTTTATCGGCGATGGTGCAGGCTGGCGATATACCCCCACGGGCAAGTCGCTGGGCGGTGTTCAAGCTCCGTGTTGAGCGTGTTGACAGGCGTCGGCGTTGTCTGAAAAGGTGACGGAGGGCTGCCCAAAGGGCGGCGCTGGTGGCAGCCACAGCAGATTAAAATCTCGGTGCTCACCCATTGGTAGATCCATCGTATCACAATGAGATCATCCTTGACCAATGAGGATCCGAGGAGACGGTGATGTTGGGGTCGTGCGCCATGAGGTCATGGCCCAAGTGCACCTCAAAAGATGCCTCAATGGTAGTAGTTGTGTTTGGGAGATCTAAAGTGATGGGAATCAATGGAGTAACATCGGAGATTGTATCGGCGAAGTTGATGGTGGTGGCGATAGGAGGTGGGCGGATGAGGTGGATGGTTTGGCGGTAGCGGCTGACCATGGCGGTGCGCCACTCGAAGAACCTCGGAGGGGGCGGCGGCGGCGGGGTGGGAGGCGTGGGAGCCATGCCCTAGAATCTAACCTTAATCTGATACCATGTGAGTTTGTGATAATAATAATAATTGATAATTTTACAATGAGAGAATACAATGGTTTATATAGGAGAGGGGGGAGAGGAGGTGCAGCGCACCGGCCTAAACCCTAACTTGATATGCAAGTAAATATAATCTAACATGTACTCTGCAGTTTTAGCGATTCCGTCAATTCCGCATAGAAACGATTTAAAGACGTCCACCAAAAGCACAACTTACATGTTGAAATACTCACGCAATGCGGGTGGTAGAAAATAGGTTCAAAAGTTGACGAGGAAATATATACAACAACAACTTCGACGGATCAAGAATACAAATGTATACATTGCAAACTACAAATCACGTTGAAAGCAAAATAGTATACGAGTACAGATAAGAATACAAATGGACCTAAGAGGCCTGAAGATAACAAAGTGACGTCCATAATCCTGCTCAATCTAAGCCGAAAGAGTAACCTGGTTGCTAACATCCTCCTTGGCCTCATCAATGGTGTAGCCTTCTGCGGTGTGACCCTGGCAATCTAATTTTTGGATAATGCATGTAAGTATATAGGGTACTCAACAAGTCTCTATACAACAAAAGCGATTAAGAGGGGCGGGGGAGGTAGGAGGCTGCACAACTTCCGTCTATTGAGAAGAATATACGATAGCGTCGAACACTAGGTAGATAACGATAAGCACCAACCACAAACATAACCCGACATTACCCTCTTGCATTCCCTACGAGGAGGTAACCGGGGGGCTCTCACACATTGATAGTTTTATAGTTTATTGATGTAGTATTGCTATCTTACTAGTCAAGTTATTATCAATTACATGTAAGTTGTCTATGATCGAGAAATTATGCTCCAAGTAGTCCATAATCATGGACATGGCTTGTCAAAAAGATTTTCCTTGCAAAGGTGCACCAATGTTCCCATACATGTTCGATCAACCCCCGAAAGAAGGAAATCAAATGGAAACTGGGTCTCATGACACGACCGTTCCAAGAAACATAGCAAGTTAAGAGATCACTCAACTAAGCTACCCTTAAAGAAGTCGGTCGATCTTCTAGAAGTTCGCGTCGACGACTATAAAAGCTCAGAGGTCCGAAAGTGTGACTAGGCATGTCCAGATAACATAATGTACATCACCTAACCATCATAGAATAATAAATGCTCCTCGAGCAACATAATAGTAAAACATGATAACATGACATAAGTACAAGATAGTAAAGAAAAGAGCAAACTAATTGTGCCCCTCGAAACGAACTCCAGAATCAAGTTCAAGCGAGGGGGGTCCTGTAAAATCTCCCACAAGTGGTTAGCGCGTTTATTCTCAGAATAGGTACCAAGAACTTGGGGTCCTATGGAACGCAAAAGGGGTGGGATTACAACCAAATCTCAACTATTTCCCATTGATACCACGTATTAATGTAATTGTACCCCAACACATCTTAGTCAATTGAATTAGAAGTGTGTCACGTGATCTACCTCTACTCCTTGTAAGCAACCAACACCAACGAGATCATCAAGGGTATGGAAACCCCTTGAGGTAGTGGTGGAAGGTGTAGCAGCTGCAGCCCTCGTACACTTCCCGCTCAGCGTCTACCCGGAAGATCCAAACACACATGGAGAAATATACACAATCAATATTGGTATTATGCAATGCAAACAAATATGTTGCATGACATGTTTTAATGATGCACTTCACATTTTATATTTATGGTATAACATTAGCATTTAGCAAGTGTTCACATATAATTAATGTGCAAGAAAACAAATTTATTTCATCACTTTTAAGTTGGATTTGCTTGCAGCACCTTATTATAGATGCGTGATGCAAATGACATGTACATAGCATATTTAGAACCTTGCATTTTCTGATTATTTTAGACATATTATTTATTTGATTTGGATTTATAAATCATTAGTTATCGAATTTCAATGTTATAAATTGGTACTACTCCCTCCATTCCGGATTATAGGCTAATACGTATTTCAAGAAAATAGTTTAACCATAAATTTGGTCAACAATATATGTTGTGACATAGAAAGCGTATTTTCAATATCAATCTAATGGTATAATTTTTATTAAATATAATTTATATTTTATTGACCAAATTTATGATCGAACTATTTTCAGAAAGTACATATTTATCTTATAAACCGGAATGGAGGTAGTAGTAGAAATATTCTCACAGCAGACATTTTATTAATGCCGCGCAGAACTAAACACATGCCAGGCTAAACGGCAAAATAGCAGTGACGTCTACACAAGGGTGAACGCGTTCCAGTAAAGTCGAACGATATCCGCAAATGGGACTCACAAAGCCAACCGAGACAAACTTAGCTGCATGCTGCACACTATATAAACTACTAGCGGCATTCAGGATTGTTAAAATCCACTAGTATTAAAAACACTCACACGTGTCTTTCCCGTCCCGATCCGCATGCTGCACACTCACATGCCTTCACTCGTCTCTCCGCTCAATGTGTGCGTGTGGCCGCGTGACTCGAAGCGCTGGCGGCCGCACCGTCCGGGGCGACGATACATCGATGTGACCAGATTGTCCTGCTGCCGCCGTCGACCACCGAAGGCCTTTGACCGCCGGCGTTCTCCGGAGGCAGCGGAGGAGACTAATTGTTCTGCACAAACCAGTGATGAGCATAACAAGATTAGGAAATGAACGCGGCAAAGGGGAACTTACAAATATATGTGTTCAATCATTACATTGTGGTGTTGAAACACCAGCATGAATGCAGTCTGTGAAACTGATACGACCTGGGCACCATAGGACCTACAACATCGTTGTGTTAAAGAAAGAAGGAGAAAAGATCTGCCATGCACTCCTTAGATAAACATACCAGAGATGAAGTGATGCCCCATCCAGAATACTAGTCTCAAGACACACAAGCTCTGTTCGGTCACTAGGAAGCATCACAATGTGTGGGCAAACGAATTGGCCCATGCTCCAAGGAATCTCTATGATCTAAGACCTGCTATATTATTTCCATAACAGTTAAGGGCTGAAGGCTAAGATAACTATCATATTCCACATAAGAAGAAAGCATTACAAAAATGGCATACATGTCATAGCGAATTTCACTGAAATCTTCCCTTTTTGTTCCGGAGCTTCTTTGTCTTGTCCTTCTTCGTAACCTGTTATAGCCTATAAGAGTAAAACAGATAGTTACATTCTCCGACAAAGCACATACCTGCAAAATGAGCACAACGAGCATGCGTGTGATATGGCATCTTTATGGTTAAATATAAAAACGAATAAAAGGAGGGTATGCGACAGGTTTTGGTTAGGAAAACATACATGTAGCTTGACCCACCTAGTGTCCCAAGGGCAATCCTATATTCTGCATCCTTCCGAAGAAAGAAAAAATGGCATTGATGATTATGAACAAAGATACCAAACCAATCAGTACTAGAAGCAACTACCGAGAAGTGCTTACCTGGTATAATGACCTCTATGCGTTTTCTCAGGCTCCTTCCTCTGTAGATTCAAATGGCCAAAATCAGATTTTGTGTTTGCAATCAGTTGGAGTATACTGTTTAAATAGGGGGAAATATCAAGCTTGGAGTACTACATTACTGAAAAGAATGAAAAGACACAGTGCCCGAGAATCGAGATGTCCACTAAAGAACACGAGTTAAGAAAAATACCTTGATGTGGCGTCACTGTCAACTGAATATCAGAACGAATCTTTATCCATTTCTTCATCTACAATTAGTTTGATTGTATCAAGAGATTCCTCCTAGACAATTGAAGAAAGAAAATGTTAGATCAACTCAAAAGAAAACATGAAACAACGCAACTAACTAAAATGCACATCATAATTTATGATACTCCCATGGCAGGATTCCAGGAACAACTCCATATAGTGGACGTGCTTCAGCTAGCCTATCAGATTTCAGGTTAGTACAAGGTAAGAATAGGAGGATTTCTTTCAAGAGAAAAATGAGAATGAAAAGAATAGTGCGAGCCCTCAAGTCTTACCTTGTGCTAAGCATACACCCGTAGGTTTCCGTTTGTTCTTTTCAATTCCTCGATCTGATCTTGCAGCTCAGCACTGCAATAATCAACATTTAGCTTTTCCAGTGAAGTGGGCAGGCCATGCTTTGGCAGTGATCGGATTTCAGGGCAATCACGGACTTTTAATTTCCTGAGAGAAGAAAGGCCATGTAGCCCTTGAGGGAGGGAGGGAAGATAAGGGCAATCATCAAATTGCAGTCGTTGGAGGGAGGTGAGGAGCTGAAGTGCTTTCTCTTCCTCTTCCGTGAAGCTTTCCACCCGCTGATCATACCGAATGGCCAACTTTTGGAGTGTAGATGCGACGAGGCTGCAGATGGGAGCAACAAGCACCACTGAGATGCAATCCACCGTGAGTGTTTCCAACTGAAAGGAGCCTGCTGGCAGCATTGATTTGGTCCTTGCCACCTCCGAGAGAAGATCCTCTGCAATAGAGCGGGAACTATTCTTCCTGTTGCAGACCATCAATTCTTTGAGGTTGACAGTGATGAGAGGACTGAACCCATCCACATTTAAATTCTTGCAATCCACCAGATATAAACGGGTGAGAGACATGGGGTTCGAGACCAGAGCCATTGACTGCATGGTTGACTCTCGAGCAATACCCGTCAAGGCAACCAGTTTACTAGGAAGCATGCTGTCACATTCCTTGACTTCTAGTCTCAGCAGGGAGGTTAGCATTTGGAGGTCTGTCCATGCGATTGTTGCTCCCCCCGAAATTGTTATGGACTCCAGTTTGGCCAGATTGTGCAAGGCTAATGCACCTCTGTAGCTCCGTAAAATCAATTTAGTTTTCTGGTAAGACATATGTCCAGTAGTATCATGCATATCAACACTTGTGAGAGTGGAAGTGTGAGGCATCGGTGGCAGGGACAACTTAGGGCAATCCTTAATGTAAAGACTACATAAACTAGGATATGCTATGTCTTGTGTACTAGGGCCAGAGTATTCCGAGAAAAAGGGCAATGCGTGGAAATTGGGACAGCGTACGCACGTGATGCTTCCAAGCATTGGGAACAAATGACAATTAGGTTCCACAACCCACTTTTCAAGGTCTGGCATATCCAAAAACACAACTTCCTTCAAGTGCATGAAACTTTTGCCTCTATCTGTACCAAAGTCAGGTCCTACAACACGCACTCCGGCAATAGTCTTTAACTGTAATACTTTAAGATAAGTTAGCTGCGAAAAAGATGGCAGAGTTACCCAGGACACGCCCTCTAAAGTCAGAAACTCCAGATGTTTAATGGATATTTCACCACACAGCCAACTAGGACCAATTGCACCCCCATGACCTTTAATGGTAAGTCCCCTAAGATTATTATGTGGCTTAAGGCTATCATCGAGAATATTAGCATCTATAGACGGTTGATTTTTGCTCCAAACTAAGGCTAATTCTCTCAGATTCCTTTTCATACTCAGTTTGGCTTCAATAGCTTCTTCCTTTGTTGCCACCCTTTCAAGATTATGTATACTCAGTTCTCCTCCAAGATTTTTCAACCTCCCCAATTCTTCCAGTCCAAATCCTACACTCCTTCTCCTAACATAGAACTGTTTTAGCTCATGCAGATGCTTCATCTTTCCAACCTCAGGAACTCTGGAGTGATGTTCACTGTGAGCAATGAAATGGCGTAAATTCACAAGTCGGTTGATGTCTTTGGGCAGCTTAAAACGATTAAAACAATCTTGTAAGTCCAAGAATTTCAAGTTATACAGTTTTGATAGTGCGCTAGCTAAATTAATTCCTAAGCAACGAAGTGATCCAAATTTTAGGTACTGGAGATGGATAAGTTTTGAAAAGTTGAGTGGCAGAGATTCTAGGGAATATATATTTATAAATAAGACACGCACACATTTTATTTCTTTGAACGTGTCTTCTAAAATCCTAGCAGTTTTTCCTTCATAATTTCTAAATATCATCAAAGTGCGCAAATTCCCAATGTCTATCCTACTCTTCAGTTTTGCCATTTCTTCAATAATAGTATCGTCATATCTATTTTCCATGGTGATGGATATGTGCCTGATAGATTGTTGGATGTCATCAGCACTAAAACTTGAGCTACTTATATTGTGGCATTCTTGTGATGAAACACTCCGAGATAGCTCATGCATTAAGTCATGCATTACATAGTAATGATTCTCAAAATTATCACATCCTTTCATGAGGAAACCATTATCCACTAGTTCTTCTAAGTAGTTCGTTCCATTTTCGCAACAAGAGTCAATTATGCCTAATGCAGTCCAGAAACAAGAAATCTCTAAACTATTAAATCTATAGTCTTCAGGGAAAAGAGCACAATATGGAAAACATTGTTTCAGGTGGAAAGGAAGGTAATCGTAGCTAATTTTTAGGGCTGTCATAATATCATCATTACTTGTTTGATTTGTCCACTCATTATTTTCTAGAACTTTCCTCCAATGTTCCCAAGAAAGCTCTTTCTTCAATAATCGACCAACCGTTTTGGCTGCTAGTGGAGAACACTTCAGTTTCTTTGCAATTTCTCTTCCAGTATCAATTAATTCATTGCATAGCTGGTCAGGCTTGTTTCCACCAAATACACATGTTAGGAAAAACTCCCAGAACTCCTCAGGCTCCAAGCCCGATAGGTTTATCGGTTTAGTTGCTTTCTTAACCCTCTCTGCTATATTTGGGAATCGAGTTGTGACAAGAACCATGCTGCCTTTGGCTTCCCCCTTAGTGAATGGAGCTAATGCGGTTTCCCACTCGCCCTCACTGTCACATTTCCATATATCATCCAAGACAATTAAAAACCTTTCGGACTTCAGTCTCTTTGCAATGGATATTTGAAGCTGGTCTAAATTGGTAGTATCAATATTTTCTTCTTCGCTTGCTGGTATGCAGTTATGGATTTGCTCGGTGAGCTTAAGCACATCAAAATCAGTTGACACACATACCCAAACCCTAACGGAGAAGTGTTGTTCAGTCATTTTATCGTTATACAAGTGTTGGGTGAAAGTTGTCTTTCCGATACCTCCTGGGCCAACTATAGGAAGAACGGAAAGGGTTTCTGTGGCATATTTGCCATCAACAATATCATGTATGGCTTGCTCAAAGATATCATTCCTCCCATACATTTTAT
Organism: Avena longiglumis; assembly: GCA_030063025.1. NCBI lineage: Eukaryota > Viridiplantae > Streptophyta > Magnoliopsida > Poales > Poaceae > Avena > Avena longiglumis. Next base: position 13,699,583 of record CP125974.1, read on the forward strand.
CTTGTACTATCATTGATCCCACAAGAGGCCGTGCAAGAGAGAAAGCTGTGGTGCCAGCTCTGCTATGGTTTGGAATTTTGAGCAAGTCAGAGATATCAATGCATTTGGAGTGCATGTCCTCCATGACTGACTTGATTTTAATGGACATGGCCACTCTATCGAATACCAACCTATCAGCATGGCTACCATTACCACTATCATCGTTTTTGGTGCAGCTAGAAGAAAAGCATGGAAGGCAGTTACCGATGGAGTGGCGAACTGCATTGCGACTATGTTGAGTTTTCCCCTTGAGGCCGCCCAGATCCGGCACCGCATAACTGGTGCCATCGAGCTGGTCCTGGATCATGAAGTATTGGAGCTCATCCAAGACGTCCTCAGCCTCATCGGCACTTCTGCTAAGCTGCTCCAGCAGCCCCCTGAGGCCTGGGTGGTTGCTCAGGTCCTTCTCCTGGGCTAACTGCAGAAGCTCCTGCGTGTACATCAGCTTGGTTTTGATCTGCTCGGAGTTGAGGCCGAGCTCGGAGCTGGCCACATAGCCTTTCACCAGGTCATCGGACAGCTTGCCCAGCACCTTGCCAATGAGAAAGCCTGCCGAACTAGCAGCTGCCGCCATCTCCTCAACCGATCCTGCAACAGAGGAAATTGATTTGATTCGTGGGTGGGCACTGGGCAGTACTTGCGAATGGCATCAACCGAGGGTGCCTGATTTTATAGTGTTGCTGGCTTATTCGACCATAACGGTCTAAATTGCAGCTGTAGATCTGACGCGGTGCACGAGGTGACATACACATATTTTTCTTCTTCTATTCTAAATTGGAGTAGCGGTAGATCTGAAATTGAAGAGTGCGCCAAGGAATCAACTCACATGGGCGGTAGAGACGATGCGGGGACCACCGCGCACCGGAGGCGGAGCTAATACTGGCGCTTTCATGTTACCGTTAGGGCAGCACAACGTTGGCTTGGTCAAATCTGAGAGAAGCGTGAATTTGGTAACGAGTAAAAAATTGGCAACTGCTCCACAACGTTGGCAATAGCTAAATCCCTATAATGTGGGTCCCAACGCTACATAAAATAATTTTAAAAAAAAATCAGTCTATCTCCCCACCCCACGTCTTGCTGGGAGTTTACCGTCCTAGGAAATTCCCCGTTCCCTATCCACTCTCTCTCTCTCCATGTATCTTGCTCTAGTTTTCTCAAGTATTCTCAAAGCTCGGATCCGTGAGAATTAATCCGACGGTGAAGTGGTCGGCGGCTCTGGTGGCGGGTGAATCAAGCGGTGGCTCTGCGTGGCGGCCGATTCAAGCGGCGGCGAGCGAATCTAGCTCTGACTGCGATGGCGACGAATCTAGCGGCTCCCTCGCCTCGCGCCGTCCACCGCTGCAGCGCCTGTCTCGAGTTGCAACCGTGAGAGATGTCCACTGAGTGCGACATGTAAGAGAGGTTGGAGACATATGAGAGATATTATTTTATTCTATCAGCGGATTTGGAATCGGACGAACTTGCGCGGTTCCTTCTTTTCTCTTTTGGAACTAATCTCACGTTGGGAACTAGTTCCAAATGCTAAATAGATATAGAACTATTTTAGAACTATTTTAGCCACTTGTGGGTGCCCTTACAACGCCAAGCGCAACCCTAGATGTCACAGCGTCGAGCTCGCCGGTTTGGATCTCCATTTTTTATTTTTCTCGGAGACAGCTTTTTTTTCTCCAACCATGGCTTTTGCTCGAGAAAATTATAAAAATCTGGGGCTAGAGTTAAAAAAAGAAACCTTTCGGACTCGGTGACAAATAACCACCGCTACAGCATAAGGCTGACAATAGTGGTAGTATACTACTAATATCATGTATATGACAGTGTATGATATAATTTTTATAGTGCATGGTATCATATGGTAATATCATACTAGTACTATATTTAGTGATTTATAGAATCTTAATAAAAAATTGTGTACAAGATTTATTTGTATGAAAATTTTCTAATTTTACGTGCTATGATACAGTATCTAAAACTATGATACTCTAACCATCTTTTTCTCCATTAATTGTTGTGCCACGTCAGATTTTTGTCAATATGGCATGCATGATACTAGCTATGATACTCCCACTAGGATCAGCCTAAGGCTGGTCATAGTGAGGAGTAACTTAGAGTAGTAACATGGATATGTTACTAGTCTAAGTTACTACCTTCATAGTGAGAAATAATTTAGGTGTGATAACATGCAAAGCCACATCAATAGGTTGTAGACACACTTTGCATTGGTATATGTGATGTTACAGTAACATAGCTAGTTACTCAATTCATCTCTCTCTTCATTAAATCATTGCCATGTAAGCAAAAATGCTGAGTTAGACTCTTAGTTACTAGTGAAGTTACCTCCACTATAACCAGTCTAAGGTTGTTCATAGTGCATAGTAACTTAGACTAGTAGTCTAAGTTACTATCTCCATAGTGTAAAATAACTTAAGTGTGGTAACATGCAATGTCACATTAATTAGCTTGTAGACTCACTTTGCCTTGATACGTGTGATGTTACAGTAACATAGCTAGTTACTCTATCTATCTCTTTCTTCATTAACTTATTGCCACATAAGCAAAAGTGTTGAGTTGGACTCTTAGTTACTAGTGAAGTTACTCCACTATGACTAGCCTAATAGCGTGACATATACCCACCGCTTCGTCCTAACCCTTGTCTTAAACGTAATTATGACATGTGGACTCTATGTGAGGCTGAGGTGGCAGTTGGGTAACGAATCGTACCAGACGGCGACAAAAACCACCATAATTGGGGGGGGGGCAGTTTTCTATCAAATACCCAGTGAGAATTCATGTGATTTCTATCACCAACATGTTAACATAATAATATATTTGTTTCACTTGTGTTGTCTTGCTGTTTAAATTGTTGTAGATATGCCCTAAAGGCAATAATAAAAGTGGTTATTATTATATTTTTGTGTTTATGATAAAAGTTTACATTCGTGTTATAACAGTATTATCCAGAAACATTAATACTTGTGCGATTTGTAAACTAAATTAGAGTCCCTAGTAAAGCCTCTTTGTAATACTAGCTTGTTGGTTAATAGATGATCGTGGTTTCCCGATCATGAACATTGAGATGTTGTTAACAACAAGATCATATCATTAGGATAATGGTATGATGAACATACTCCTATAGATAAGCGTAGCATTAAGATCAAGTCATTTCAATAGTTCATTTTCTATAAGCTTTCTGATACATAGTAACCTAATTCCTTCGACCATGAGATCATGCTAATCATCATCACCGGAAGAATGCTTTGATAACATCAAATACCACACCGTAATTGGGTGGCTATAAAGGTGGCATTGAGTGTTCGGAAAGTATGTGTTGAGGCACATGGATCAAGAGTGGGATTTGTCCATCCATATAACGGATAAATATACTCTGGGTCGTCTCGATGGAATGTCATCCAATTGGCTTGCAAGCATGTGACTGGCTCACAAGGGATCACATATCACGGGAACGAGAAAAAAGAGTACTTATCGGTAACGAGGTTGAACTAGGTATGCAGAGGTACCGACGATCAAATCTCGGATAAGTAAACTATCGCGAGACAAAGGGAAACTGGTATCATATATAAGTGGTTCAATCGATTGCAAAGTAATCATTGAAATATGTGGGAGCCATATGAATTTCCAGATTCCTCTATTGGTTATTGATCGGAGAAGTGTCTCGGTCATGTCCGCATAATTCACGAACGGTAGGGAGACACACTTAAGGATTCGATGTTGTTTAGTAGATATGAAATGTTAGTAGGGATACTGAATGATATTCAGAGTCTCGGATGGGATCCGGGATATCACGAGGAGATCCGGAATGGTCCGGAGAATAAGATTCATATAAGGAAAGTCCGATTCCGGAGTTCGGGAATGATTTCGATGTTTTCATTGGAGAGGTTCTAGATGGTTCACCGGACCAGAAGGGGAATGGTCCATGAATGTGTCATGGGTAAGTGGAATGATTGGATCATATCCTAGGTCATTTGGTTTGGGCATTTGCGAGAGAGAATTAAAACATGCAAAGAAAATTAGAGGCGTCTAACTTTGTTTTGCAGGGGTGTGCTATGATGTGATATGGCCATGATTGTGATTATATAGGATGTATGAAATGTTCCTTATTGTAAGTCGGCAACCGGCATGAGTCATATGGTTGTCTTTTAATTCCGTTAAGACTTGCGTGTCTATCCAAAGTAGTTGTAATAGTTGATGCTGGTGGGTGACAGCCATGAAGCAGCGTCATTGACCTTGACGCCATACCGGTGATGATGGAGATCATGTTCATGCTTGAAGATGGAGATCGAAAGAACAAGAAGAAAGGCCATATCATATCACATATTATGAATTGCATGTGATGTTAATCCTTTATGCATCTTGCATTGCTTAGTTCGCGACGGTAGCATTATAAGATGATCCCTCAAGCACAAAAATTTCAAGTTATAAAGTGTTCATCCTTAGTAAGCACCATTGCTAAAGCTCGTTGTTTCGAAGCACCATGTGATGATCGGGTGTGTTAGATTCTACGAGTGTATACAACGTGAGCAAGCCAGATTTGATCATGCGGAAGCTAAGGTTTGATCTTGACGAGCCTAGAATGTACAGACATGGTCTCGGAACACGGATCGCCGAAAGGTAAAGCATGAGTCATATAGTAGATATGATGAACATGTTGATTGTTCGCCATTGAAGCTACATCAACTCTCGTGATGATCGGTTTTAATGTGGTGGATTTGGTTCGTGTGATCACTAAAACAATGTGAGAAATATTATTTTGAGTGGGAGTTCACCTAGATTAATTTAACTATTAATTAGAACTCAATTTGTCATAAACTTAGTCTAAACTATTGCAAATATGTTGTAGATCAATGGCGGCCCCTACCATTAATTTAAATGCATTCCTAGAGAAAGAAAAGTTGAAAAACAATGGAAGCAACTTCGCGGATTGGTTCCGCAATTTGAGGATTGTCCTCAATGCTGGTAATTTGACCTATGTCTTTGGATGCACATTGGGTGACCCACTGCGGTGATGCTACCGATGAGGTAAAGAATGTTTTCCTCGCTCGGAAGAATCAGTACTCCACAGTTCAATGTGCTATCTTATATGGTTTGGAATCAGAGCTTCGGAAAAGGTTTGAGAACCATGACCCACATGATATTGTCCGTGAACTCAAAATGATATTTGAGGCTCACGCGGCAGTTGAGAGTTATGAGGCTTCTGAAAAGTTCTTTAACTGCAAGACGGCAGAGGGCAGCTCCGTCAATGAGCACGTGCTTAAGATGTCTAGGCACGCAAGCAAGCTTCAAAGCTTGGGTATAGTGATTCCTAATGCTTTGGGGATTCACCGTGTCCTCCAATCACTACCACCAAGTTATAAGAACTTTGTGATGAACTACAATATGCAAAACATGGACAAGTCGTTGCCTAAACTCTTCTCCATGTTAAAGTCTGCGGAAGTGGAGATCAAGAAAGAGCACCAAGTGTTGTTGGTCAATAAGACCACCAAATTCAAGAAGCAAGGCATGTCTAAAAAAAGGAAACTTCAAGAAGGGCGGTAAGAAAGTTACCGCGCCGGTGAAAAAGACCAAGGCTGGGCCTAAGCCTGATACTGAGTGCTTTTACAGCAAGGGAGAAGGTCACTGGAAGCGTAATTGCCCTAAGTACTTGGCGGATTTGAAGAACAGCAACATCAAGAAGAAAGGTATATCTGATATACATGTTATTGATGTGTATCTCACTAGTACTCGTAGTAGTGCCTGGGTATTTGATACTAGTTTGGGCTCACATTTGTAACTCGAAACAGGTATTGCAGAATAGACAGAAGCTAGCGAAGAACAAGGTGATGATGCGTGTTGGAAATGGATCAAAGGTTGATGTGATCACGGTCGGCACGCTACCTCTTCATCTACCATCGGGATTAGTTTTATACTTAAATAATTGTTATTTGGTGCCTGCGTTGAGCATGAACATTATATCCGGATAATGTTTATTGCGAGACGGTTCTTGTTTAAGTCCAAGAATAATGGTTGTTCGATTTATATGAGTAATATGTTTTATGCACATGCACCTTTGATAGATGGTTTATTCTTATTGAATCTCGATTGTAGTAATACACATATTAATAACATTGAAGCTTAATGTTTGAAATTGAACGATAACTCGACCTATATGTGGCACTGTCGTCTTGGTCACATTGGAGTGAAGCGTATGAAGAAACTCCATTTCGATGGACTTCTTGAATCACTTGATTTCGAATCACTTGAAAGATGCGAAGCATGTCTGATGGGTAAAATGACTAAGACTCTATTTTCTGGTATGATGGAGCGAGCTACGGACTTATTGGAAATCATACATACCGATGTGTGTGGCCCAATGAGTGTAGCATCACGCGGTGGTTATCGTTATGTTCTTACCTTCACGGATGACTTGAGTAGATATGGGTATATCTATTTCATGAAACATAAGCCCGAAACTTTTGAGAAGTTTAAGGAATTTCAAAGTGAGGTAGAGAATCAATGTAACAAGAAGATTAAATTTCTACGATCTAATCGCGGAGGTGAATATCTAAGTTACGAGTTTGGCGAGCATTTGAAAAAATGCAGAATACTTTCACAATTGACACCGCCGGGAACACCACAACGTAATGGTGTGTCCGAACGTCGTAATCGAACTCTCTTAGATATGGTTCGTTCTATGATGTCACTTACAGATTTACCGCTATCATTTTGGGGTTATGCATTAGAAATAGCTGCATTCACTTTAAATAGGTCACCATCTAAATCCGTTAAAACGACAACGTATGAATTATGGTTTGGGAAGAAACCTAAATTGTCGTTCCTTAAAGTTTGGGGTTGTGAAGCTTATGTAAAGAAGTTACAGCCCGACAAGCTTGAACCCAAAGCGGAAAAATGCGTCTTCATAGGATACCCGAAGGAAACTATTGGGTATACCTTCTATCATAGATCCGAGGGCAAAATCTTTGTTGCCAAGAATGTATCCTTTCTAGAGAAGGAGTTTCTCTCGAAAGAAGTGACTAGAAGGAAGGTAGAACTCGACGAGGTTGTTGAACCTTCTCTCAAACTTGCGAGTAGCGCGACACCGGAAGTAGTTACTGTGGCGCCTACACCAATAAGAGAGGAAGCTAATGATGTTGATCATGAAACTTCGGAACCTCGTAGGTCAACGAGAACTCGTACCACTCCTGATTGGTATGATCCTGTTATGAGTATCATGTTGGTGGACAACACCGATGACCCTGCGACATATGAGGAAGCGATGATGAGCCCAGATTCCAATAAATGGCAAGAAGCCATGAAATCCGAGATTGGATCCATGTACGAAAACCAAGTATGGACTTTGGTGGACTTACCGGATGGCCGGAAGGCTATCGAGAACAAATGGGTCTTCAAGAATAAAACATATGCTGATGGTAATGTTACTGTCTATAAAGCCTCGACTTATCGCAAAAGGGTTTCGACAAATTCAAGGAGTTGACTACGATGAGACTTTCTCACTGGTAGCGAAGCTAAAGTCTATGAGGATTTTGTTAGCAATCGCTACCTATTATGATTATGATATATGGCAGATGGATGTCAAAACGGCGTTCCTCAATGGAGACATTGATGAAGAGTTATATATGATGCAACCCAAAGGTTTTGTCGATCCTAAAGATGCTAACAAGGTATGCAAACTTCATCGGTCCATTTATGGATTGAAGCAAGCATCCCGAAGTTGGAATCAACGTTTTGATAAGGTAATCAAAAGCTTTGGATTTATATAAACTTATGGAGAAGCTTGTATTTACAAGAAAGTGAGTGTGAGCTCTATAGCATTCTTAATACTATATGTAGATGACATATTGTTGATTGGGAATGATGTAGACCTTCTTAATAGTGTCAAGGATTATTTGAATAATAGTTTTTCAATGAAGATCTTGGTGAAGCAGCTTACATATTAGGCATAAAGATTTATAGAGATAGATCGAGACGCCTAATATGATTGTCACAGAGTACATATTTGGACGAAGTTCTAAAGAGGTTTGGGATGGAAGATAGCAAGAAAGGGTTCTTGCCCATGTTGCCCAATACGACCTTAGGTAAAACTCAAAGTCCTGCAACGGCAGAAGATAGAGAAAGGATGAGTAAGACTCCCTATGCCTCAGCCATAGGATCTCTTATGTATGCCATGCTATGTACTAGACCCGACATTGCATATGCTGTTAGTTTGACTAGCAGATATCAAAGTGCTCCAGGAGTGGATCATTGGACAACGGTCAAAAACATCCTTAAGTACTTGAGAAGAACTAAGGATATGGTTCTTTCTTATGGAGGTGATGAACAGCTCATTGTTAATGGTTACACCGATGCTAGTTGGAACATCGATCCGGATGATTCTAAATCTCAATCTGGATACGTATTTACTTTGAATGGTGCATCAGTTAGCTGGAGGAGTGCAAAGCAAAGCATTGTGGCGAGATCTTCAACTGAATCGGAATACATAGCTGCTTTGGAGGCTTCACAAGAGGCGATATGGATAAAGGAGTTCATTATAGAGCTCGGTGTGGTTCGAAGTGCGCTGGACCCAATGTCTATCTACAGTGATAACATGAGCGTCATAGCCAATGCGTAAGAACCAAGGTCACACAAGAAGCTGAAGCACATCAAGCTATGTTTTCATGCTATTCGAGAGCATGTCCAAGATGGTGACATAAATATTTGCAAAGTACACATAGATCTGAATATGGCGGATCCGTTGACTAAATCTCTCCCGAGGGAAAAACATGACCAGCACCAAATCGCCATGGGTGTTCGGTATATTACCATGTAATCTAGATTAGTTGACTCTAGTGCAAGTGGGAGACTGTTGGAGATATGCCCTAAAGTCAATAATAAAAGTGTTTATTATTATATCTTTGTGTTTATGATAAATGTTTACATTCATGGTATAACAGTATTATCCAGAAACATTAATACTTATGTGATTTGTAAACTAAATTAGAGTCCCTAGTAAAGCCTCTTTGTAATAATAGCTTGTTGGTTAATAGATGATCGTGGTTTCCCGATCATGAACATTGAGATGTTGTTAACAACAAGATCATATCATTAGTATAATGGTATGATGGACATACTCCTATAGATAAGCGTAGCATTAAGATCAAGTCATTTCAATAGTTCATTTGCTATAAGCTTTCTGATACATAGTAACCTGACCATGAGATCATGCTAATCATTGCACCGGAAGGATGTTTTGATGACATCAAACACCACACCGTAACTGGATGGTATAAAGGTGGCATTGAGTGTTCGAAAAGTATGTGTTGAGGCACATGGATCAAGAGTGGGATTTGTCCATCCATATGACAGATAGATATACTCTGGGCCCTCTCGGTGGAATGTCATCCAATTGGCTTGCAAGCATGTGACTGGCTCACAAGGGATCACATATCATGGGAACGAGAAAAAGAGTACTTATCGGTAACGAGGTTGAACAAGGTATGCAGAGATACCGACGATCAAACCTCGGATAAGTAAACTATCGCGAGACAAAGGGAAATTAGTATCGTATGTAAGTGGTTCAATCGATCGCAAAGTAATCGTTGAAATATGTGGGAGCCATATGAATTTCCAGATTCCTCTATTGGTTATTGATCGGAGAAGTGTCTCGGTCATGTCCGCGAACCGTAGGGAGACACACTTAAGGATTCAATGTTGTTTAGTAGATATGGAATGTTAGTAGGGATACCGAATGTTGTTCGGAGTCTCGGATGGGATCCAGGATATCACGAGGAGATCTGGAATGGTCCGGAGAATAAGATTCATATAAGGAAAGTCTGATTCCGAAGTTCGGGAATGATTTCGATGTTTTCATCGGAGAGGTTCTAGAAGGGTCTAGAAGGTTCACCGGACCGGAAGGGGAATTGTCCATGAATGTGTCATGGGTAGGTTGGATGATTGGATCATATCCTAGGTCACTTGGTTTGGGCATTTGCGAGAGAGAATTAAAGCTCTAAATTGAAAGTCAAAAGAGAGGTTTGAAAAGTCAAACTGGAACAATGGTTTTCTAGTGGAAGAAGGAAAGAGTCCTTCCTTCAATCCAACTTGGGTTTGGGTTTGGATTCAAACTCTCCCCTCCCAAGGCTGCCCCCCTCTCATAAATAGAGCGGGAGGGCTGCCCCAAACACACACCAAGCCGCCTCCCTCCCCGTGCGCTTGGCCTTGGCAGCCTGCAGCTCGCCGTCTCACTGAGCCTCCTCCTCCTCCTCACGCCTTCTAAACCTAGATCGCCGGAAAACCCTAGATCCACCATAACTCGCACCGTCTTAGGCGAAGCCCTGCGGGATCTTCCCTCTACTTTCAACACCACCCCGTCGTGCTGCCAGAATCGCGAGAGGAGAACTACAACCTCCGCTGCCTGCTGGAACAAGGGAGAGGAAGGTCTTCATCGAGTACCAAACGTGTGACGGAAGGATCGTCTACGCGATCTTGAGATCGGCAAGTGTACGATTACATCACCCACAAGAATCTACTCTCGTTAACCGCTTTGGAATCTTCGAGGGTGAGTACTCTAATTGACTCGTTGCTACAATCTAGTAGATAGATGTTGGCTTGTTTGTTTGCATACGGTAGAAATTTTTTGTTTTTCCATGCTACGAACCCCTACAAAAATATTACCCCGCAAGTGATGGGTTTTTGTCAGCAACTGTTCCGATTGTGGTGGTTTTCTGTCACCAACATATTACTCGTTAACGGTCATATGGTACGATCCGTCACACAACTATCACGTCAGCCTGCATACACATGTCATAATCACGAGTATTAGGACAGAGTGGTGGGTATTTGTCATGTTGTTACGCGGGAGTGGTGGTTTTTTGTCACAAAACCAAAAGGTTGTGGTTCTTTGAAACCCTAGCCCCAGTTATGATGTGTTTTTAAAAAATTTCTCCTTTTGCTCGGAACATATCAGGTGAAAACGAACTACTTTCGCCTAGGTCTCTCTTGGTTGTGTTTCTTCCCCTTCTAACAACGAGGCGCCGGTGCACCGAGAACGCCAACGCCAGTTGCGTTTTCCCTTCCAAAAGCTCAAAACCACACATGGGAACCCTAATTGTGCAGCCATGAGTGACAGTTGAGGAATAGAACGAGTACAACCACGTAAGTCACCAATTTATATTCAAAATGAAATGAGTAAAACTCTTAACTTTCAATGGTTTTAGGACAAGACCAACAAATCACCCCTAAATTGAAGCAAAGCTTTTTGTCTTTGTCTGTTGTTCTCATCTGTTCAAGCTGTGTGTGGGCTATCGCTACTGCGGTCTTCTGGACTTGGAGCTTACCCAACTCCATGAATCCAACAGCACCATGCTGAGATAATATAATCTTAATCTCAGTAGACCTCTCAGATAGTGGCATCCCTTCAGCAATATCATAAGCAGTAATGCGTTCTCGAGTTAGTGCATTGACATTGATATCTGGTAGCTGCAGAAGACCAATAATTATCTGTTGAGGAAAAGAATCAACTCCATATTACATTTACATACTAAAAGTAGGTCACATGATTGAAAATAAAAGTACTACGTAACATATTTCTAGAAAAAATTAGGAGAATGCTAACAAATCTAAGAAAGAAAGCAAAACATGTGATCATTGATTTGAGAGTAAAATGATACTTTTATCCCCTAAAATTCTTTTTTGTGAAACTACTTGCCCCTTCTACATTTTCTTTTTCCATATTTTAACCGTTTCTTCAGACTAGTGCCATTGGTTACCCCACTTTGAGTTTTTTTTCCTAAATGTGTTGCCAACTAAGCAGTCAAGTAATGCATTTGGCGTAATACATGTTCCATGGGGAACTAACTGATAGCAGCATGGCAAAGATTTTTTTTCTTTTCAATAGCGTAACTAGTGTCACAATTGTTGAAACGTTATCTACGGAAACAATTCAAGGAACACTTTGCACTTTTTGAAAAATAATATATTACCTCTACACGCCTTTTCTTTGTTGCTATATGCAAGGCGCAGCGTCCATCTCTGTCTGGCAGCATACAAACTACCGGGTCAACATCAACGATTGCTCTAAAAACATCACAGTTTATCCCTTTCGCAGCCATATGCAAGGCTGTTTGACCTTTCTTGTCAGTTCTTCTCGCTAGGGAACGATCTTTCTCAAGTAGTGCTTTGACAATTTCAGTATACCCTGTCGAGCAGCAAAATGGATGGCAGTTTTTCCATTATCCTTGGCCATTTTCACCAATCCAGAATCATCTAGTTCTAGCAATAGCTTGACAACTTCAGTATGCCCCCACATAGCTGCTGATATAAGCGGAGTAGTATTTGCAGGGCCAAATGTTATGGCAAGCATCCTATTGTGAACTAGCATCTCCTGTACGACAGCTGACCGAAAGTGATACAAGTAAGGAAATTTTTCTTTGTACCTACTTTATATTAACAGGAACATAAAAACACAATGAACAGTACAAAAGTCAAAATCACTAAGTTACCATAACCTATCGCGGTTATAGTAAGATAACCGATTATACCAGTTCCGCCATTAATGCAGAACGCATTTGGTGTCAATCTACAATTACAGGGATTTGCCACTATCTCTGAGATCTCCGCAGATCAATTTCGAAAATCTTTCAAGTAATTCACTCGTCAGAACCGCTTTCAAGTAATTTATACAAGTTTTTAAAGAAAGAATAGGGAATGGTCTGAACATTCGTTTTTGGAAAGATCTCTGGATTGGGGAAACTCCTTTTAAAATCAAGTTCGGAAGATTTTTTTTTTACGCAAAAGCAATAGGGAAGGCACTTACTGCGTCATTTTCATTTTTATATCAAAACACCAACATGTACAAGGTAGTTCCATAGCTAAAGTTCAGCAGATTATATAATCTTACTTTCAGTACAAATATTTCCATAGCTACGGGTACAAATATTTGTTTCTCTAGCTGGTTTCGAGTTGTTTCTTTGAAGGGTTACGGGTTGCTGGTAGCCTGAGTTGGTACTTTGCAGCTGTGGTGTGTCCTGTGGTCGAATGTTGCGCTTAACAAACGCTGGGTGCTGACTTTGTTTGATTTTGATGAAATCGGGGGCTATGCTCCTTAATTCGACCCATATTATCAGAGTTCTTGAAGTCTAACAACTCAATCCGTGATAAACATGCTCGATAAGGAGCTCAAAAGCTCAAAAAATCTACTACAGTATTGGAAAGAGCTCAGGATGACTTCTCACTCACCATGATGCCCTTGTCTAGCCGCGACGTGCAGCGCGTCGTACCCCGCCCTGTTCTTGGCGGTCAGGCCCTGAGCGTCGAGGTGTCGGAGCAGCTCTACCACAGCCTCCAGGTGCCCCTTCTCCGCTGCGGCGATGAGGGGCGTCTCTCCAGCCTCCGCCTCCGCCGCAGACTCACCTCCTTTCGTCGTGGGCTCCGTCGCCGCCTCGTCCAGCGCCCGGCCCAGCGCCTCGCCGCCCCCTTCTCGCGCCGCAAAATGTAGGTCTGTGCCGTTGTGCCGGTGCCGCGCCTGGATCCCGCTTCCCAACGTCTGCGTGCCTGCTCTGCTGCTGCCGCCGCACTCTACGCCCACACAACAAACAGCCAAATCAGAACCACTCCCAACGCAATACGAGACCACAAATCACCAGCAGCGTGGATCCAACCAGTCAGCCCCATTCTCACCTTCGTGGATCTCCAGCGACATCGCGAGAAGTGGAACTGGGCTTCCGAGGTAGGATTTGAACGACGGCCTTGAGAGGAGCACGGGAAGCTGGGGCGGTAGACGAAAGCGAGCGAAAGGGGAGGTGGAGGCGGAGGAGAACGGCAACACTTCGGCGGAGAACTAGTGTCACTAGGATCGAGGATCTTCGCGAGCGCAATGCGTTCTTACAGATACCGAGTGTAAGAACATCACATATGCACATAGTGAAAGAACTCCTCAATAACCTGGGACCGTATACGACGAGTTTATTGATTACTTCCTCTGTCTGCAAATAAGTGTACTTATAGTTTTATCCTAGTTTTATTCTAAGTCAAACTTTAATACATTTGACTAACCTTTTAGGACAATATTTCAACATTTATGACACTAGATTGGTACCATTAGATTTAGTTTTGAATCTAGTTTCATAATATGTCAATTTCATGTAATATATGTTTTTATATTTATTTATAAAGTTAGTCAAATTTGGTTATCTTTGACTTAGGCAAAAGCTAGATGTACACTTATTTGCGGACGGAGGGAGTACATCACAATGTATCTAGTTAAACTTCTCTACAAGCTGACCTCACGTGTCAGTTAATGTTGCACACATGCAAGAGAGAGGGGAAAAGGTAAAATAATATTTTATTGTTTATGTATAACCCAAAAGATTGTAGGTCACCAAGTTTTGAGCTTACGTATGTGAAAGAACTTATTCATAAGCTGGGATCCACATACCACACCACAAGCTTACTGATTATATCACAATGTATCTAGTTGAACTTCTCTACAAGCTGGTCTCACGTGTCAATTAATGTTGCACACATGCAAGAGAGAGGGGAGAAGCTAAAATAATATTTTATTGTTTATGGACAAACCACAAGCTTGTAGGTCACCCTTAAGGTTTTGAGCTTATGGATAGCTTATTGATAGCCTCCACTATGTATGTGGAACTCCTTGTTACCTACCTTTTTACTTATGGATAGCCTTGTTGTCAACATAGTGAATGCCCTAATCAATATACGGAAATTCTTAGACCAGTCCCTTATTTGTAAAACCCGACGGAAGATGTCAACATGTGTTGTCACCAGATTTTATCGTATTAAAAATTTAAATATTTTATAGATCAAACCGTTTGTCCGATTTAAGATCTGTTTTTACCGTTAAACTAGTCGCGACAAGATCTTCAAAACTAGATTTCATGTTGATATGTTTTGATGGGAAAAATTCGGAGAAAAAGTTATCCACCCTAAACAGATGAGTTATTCATGTCATAATATGTAAGTTATCAACCCACTAACACGTAAGTTACCCATCATATAAACATATTGGTAAAATTGTTCTCGCATACGTATTGACAAGTTTAATTGAAACATCATAACCTAGTTATTAGGATACTGAGACTTTATTGTTATTAATGTGTTAGCGTCGACGCGATTAAGGCTTGTAAACCTAACACCCTTCGAGGCTTTGTCACCCATATTCCACGGTAGAGGTGATGGAAGACAAAGTCGAGCCGCTAGATTACTGGTTGCATTTGGCGATATAAGAGCAAGTCTAACAACACCCTTAAAACATTGACGTCTTTAAATTTTCGGCGGATACACGGGCTGGTGGCGGTCGAGCTAACGACCTTGTAAATGGCCCAAGACATAAACGAAATTTGAGGGGGCATGTGAAAGGCCGTTACCTATTTCTATCGGTAGGGCGGAGACGGATCAGAACCCGTGTACCTCTGCCGCAAACCCTATCCGCCGCCGCGTTCCCACTCGTACTCCGGCGAGCAATTCCTCCCATTTCCGTGTGAGAGAGAGATGGCGAGCAGGAGAGGGAGTTGCGGACTCGGCGGTGGTCGTGCTAGGGGAGGAGGAGAAGGGAGTGGCCGTCGTGCACCCGGCAGCGGCGACGACAAGGAGCGGCGCCGCATCCGCTCCGTCGGGGACAAGAAGCGCGCCTGCATGCGCTGGACGAACTAGGGGCTAACCCCCCAGCTTCTCTGGCCCCCTACGCTGCTGGAGCGCGCACCGTGTCGTCTCCGCGGTTCGAGCTCGCGGAGGCATCTTCCTTCGCGAGCTCGTCCATCGCGTCTTCCCGCCTGCGCCCGCGTCGCGGAGATGATGATGAGGAGGAGGCTGTCCGCGCAGCGCTCGCTGCGTCCCTCGCCGAGCTCGAGGCCAAGAAGCGGCGCGAGGAGGAGGAGCTCGCGCCGTCGAGCTCTCCAAGAAGCAGGAGGAGATTGAGGAGGCGGTCGCCGCCATCCGCGGCAAGAAGGAGGAGGAGGACGGTCTGGCATCTGTCAATGACATGGACGTCGACGTGATCGTCCTCGACGACTAGGAGCTCGCCGACGACGGCAGACGACGACTTAGAGCTCGTTGCCGACTAGGAGCTCGCATTTTAGACATACCAGGACATGGCAGCGTCCTCCGCGAGCTCTCCCACTACTATTTTTTTATATGTAAATTTGCAATATGTATGTACTGGATGATGAATGCGCGCATGATCTTCCCTCGTTAATTTAAATTTTAGTTCAAATCGCGATTTAAGGGTTGGATTTAAAGGCACTGTTCTCCACTGACGGGTTTGAAACCCTAAATCGCGATTACATGCACATGTACTCGCGATTTAAGGGTTGTCGTTTTAAGGGTGTTGTTAGACTTGCTCTTAATAGAGAAAACCGCACTGACGATCCTAATTATTTGGCTGCACATTTACTTTGGTCCCACTTCTTTAAAATTGCATGTCTAAATCCTAAATCTTTCATAAGTGATTCATGATACGTTAAAAACGTATATATAATTTTTGATGTTCCATGCTTGTTTAGTATCTACTTTTCTTTGCTTTGTCTACACTCTGAGGTATTTTTATATGTTTTCTGGATCTAACCTATTAACAAGATGTCATAGTGCCAGTTGTCTGTTTTCTTCTATTTTTGGTTCCAGAAAAGACAGAAAATGAATATTCTCGAATTAGACAGAAAAAAAGTCAAAGTCAATATTTTACTATGGGGAACACGGAGCCAGAAGACGAGACGGAGGAGGGCCTCGAGGGGGCTACACCCCCTGGTCGCACGCCCAGGCCTGGTTCGCGCCTGGTGGGGGTGCAGCCGCCTCAGGCACCCCCTCGGCCTCCCTCTTCGCCTATAAGAAGCCTCTGATACCTAAACCCTAAGTACCCGATCAATCTTCCACAAAACAGTCTGTAGCCGCCACCAGCATCGTCCCTACATCGGGCGGGATCTGAAGCTCTTCCCGACACCTTGCCGAAGGGGAAAGATCATCCCGAAGGCCTTCTTCATCACCATGCCAGCCTCCGGTATGATGTGTGAGTAGTTCCACCTTGGACTACGGGTCCATGTAGTATCTAGATGGTTGTTTCTCCTCCTTTGTGATACCATGTTTAGATCTTATAAGCTCCGTTCATGATCAAGAACATCTATTTGTAATCATGCATGTTGTGTTTGCGGGGATCTGATGGATATTGAGATTACTATGTCAGATTGGTTAATGATTCTATCTTATTGATTCTATCATATCTGTGTTATTTGAGATCTTGCATGCTCTCCGTTTCTAATAGATATCTTGGCCAAGTAGATGCTAGTGACTCCAAGAGAGAGTATTTATGCTCGATAGTGGGTTCATGCCTCTATTTAATCTGGGGAAGTGACAGAAATCTCTAAGGTTGTAGATGTGTTGTTGCTACTAGGGAGAAAACAACGATCTCTTGTTCAGGAAACAAGTAGATTGTTTACCTTACACACTTTGCTTAAAGCAGTTATCCGTTGCTTGCAACTTAATACTGGAGGGGGTTCGAATGATAACCTGAAGATGGATTACTAGTCATAGATACAGTTGGATGGCGATCTATGTATATTGTTGTATTGCTTAATCAAATCTCATAGCATCATGAATGTCTAGTATTGTATTGTTATGCCTTGCTCTGTTCTGTCAATTGCCCCACTATAATTTGTTTACCCAGCATGTTATGTTGTTTATCTTAAGGAGAACACCTCTAGTGAGCTATGGACCCCGGTCCAATCTTTACTATTGATGCATCTTTCACTGTTACTGTTTACTTTCTGCAAACCACCATTACCTTTCACACCATACATTTAATCCTTTGTTTTCAGCAAACCGGTGAGATTGACAATCTCACTGTTCGTTGGGGCAAAGTCTTAAGTTTGTGTTGTGCAGGTTTCCAAATGCTAGCAACACCTTTGAGTCGTTTCCTTCCTCCTACTGGTTCGATAACCTTGGTTTCTTACTGACAGAAAACTTGCTGCTGTTGTCACCATATCTTCCTAGTGGGGTCTTCCAACGAAGCTCTACCGTGATCTGAGCTGCATCATCAAGCTATTTCTGGCATCGTTGCCGAAGAGCTAAGGATGGCTTTACAAGGGGATTCCTTCACAACATTTCTTTTTACTTTGTTTTTGTTTTTCTTAGTTTATTTTGCTTTGTTTGGCTTGCTTCTTTTTATCAAAAACTCTAAAAAAAATAGTTTCATTTGGTTTGCTTTCTCTTATAAAAAAACACAAAAAAATTAGTTCCTACTTCAAGTTGTTTTTATGTCTAGTTCTGCTCCAATCACTATTTCCTTATGGATAACCCACTCGGTTTCCTATTTGGGAAAACTACTATCACTACTAAGGTAGTAGATGAACCACCGCCTGCTAGAACCTCCATGAAAGATTTTATAAGGTATAGATAATCTTATAAGGGTAAAGTCATGAGAGCCGTGTTGGCCAGATCTGGCTTGTCTTGGCTTTGTTGTTGTTGGTTGCTATGCTCCGGTGGCGGGGGCAGGGTTTAACCAAGGAGCTCGAGCCTAGCATCTCTGACAATAAGGCCTCTTGGAGCTTTATTGTCCCGGCGTTTTGGCACGGCGCTGGACGGCGGTGCTTGGGCTTCTTCGACAGGCTCCCCGAGGAGGAAGGTGTGCCTAAGGTCCGACGCGGGCTCGGTCAATAAGCGCGGCCACATTCAGGTTAGTATCACCTTTCTCCGCTCGCTCTCTTGGCCGATCGTGGCGGATAGGGAGAGGTCTTGGGCGGAGAGGGGGATGGTGATGTTGGTAGGTGGTGGGGAGATCTAGTTCATGTGGCTTCTGCATGCATTTCGGCGATTTCCATGCGGCAACATCTTCAATTCATGGCCAAGGGAGTGACCTCGTCGAGCTCGAGAAAGGTGACTCGAGCCTCTTCTTCCTCTAGCGGAGGATCTTCTCCAGCCTGGGTGCGGCATCTTCCGTTCTATTGCTCCAAGTGGTCGTGTCCCAGGCGGCGTCAAGAACGGCTGCATAGGCAGGTTGTACATTGGCGGCGTATTGCAAGGAGTATTGCTTTTCCACGATTCCTTTTAGGGTGCTCTATGTAAAAGTATGGGACTAGGATGTAATTTTTATTTTCTTTGAGGTCCATTATGTAAAGTGTACCTACCGCCTTGTTTATGCAGAATCTAGGCCCCTCGGGGCCTTTCCCGTTCAAAAATAAATACAGTAAATACGGCGAGCTGAAGCACCTGCCTTTGTCACATAGCTGGATGATTTCCTATCTGGGTTGCCGCTATCTTTACTGACACTGTTTCGAAATGCAAAGTCAGTACCCCTGCTATCTTGCTAAAACGAAAAAGAACAATACCCACTGTATATTCGTTGCTCCGATCGACATAGAGTAGCATATACAGTATCTACTTGTCAGGGGTAACTTGACAAACGTGTGATGTATCCTGAGTTTGATACGATTCACTTGTTCTGTTGTCTACCACAACCACATTTACTACTTGGGAAGCGCAGGCGTGAGCAGCGGCTTACCGTCGAAGAACGCCTCCAGGTTCCCGATCATGAGGTCGCAAAGGTCGGAGCCAGACTCCGTGGTGAAGACCGCCTCGTGCGCCGTCAGCACCACGTTGTCCATGGAGAAGAACTCCGCCGGCACATGGGGCTCCTTCTCGAAGACGTCGAGGCCCGCGCCCGCGATCTCCCCTCCCTTCAGCGCCCTGATCAGCGCCGCCTCGTCGACGTTCCCTCCACGGGCGATGTTCACCACTATGCCGCCTTTTCCTAGCGCCTCCAGGACTTCCTCGCTGACGATGCGCCTCGTCTCGTCGTTCAGTGCGCACGCGACGATGAGCACGTCGGATTCTGTGGCGAGGCTGATCACGTCGGGGAAATACTTGAAGGAGACGGTTGCCTTTGGTCTTCTGGAGTAGTATTGGATGGTGCAGCCAAATGCTTTGAGACGCTTGGCGATCAATGAACCGATGCTCCCCAGACCGATGATGCCTACACGCTTTCCACTGAGCTGCTAATATGCCAGAATTATTATTGACATTAATTTGTTTGCAGGCAAAATGAATGTATGTATATATGTATGTATGCGAAGAACAGAACATGGGAAATTGGTTAAGGCTTACAACCAGTGAGCGAACTGAATGATGAATACACTAACAATGTAGTACTAGTAGGGCAATGTGCAGATTTCAGATATCCATTTCTACTAACAGGAAACACTCTGAGTTCTAGTAATCTACTGTTTGTTTTCACTGAACAATCCACCCAAAGCAGTTTCCATAACCATGCTATAATTGTTTCGAAAATGGACAAGAATATACAGAAACGTTCTGAGTTGATTTCTACTAGTAGTAGTACTATTACTCTACTGTTTGTTCTTATATATTGGAAAGTTCATCAGAAGCAAATTGCATAATCATGCTACAGTTCTTTCGAAAATGGACAAGAATATAACCTAATCACTATTGACAAGGTGTGGGTTCAAACCTTAGAAGTCCAATCAATAGAACCAAAGCGATTATCAACTGACTACTCGTTTACTTTTGGACTGAAAAGTGGGAAAACTCAGAAAGTATATACTGTATCTGTACAGAACGAAACAACAGACCTTGGAGCCAAGCGGGTAATCCCCTCGGACCGGCCACAGCCCGCGCCGGACATAGCGGTCAGCCGCCGAGACTTGCCGGAGCACGTCAATGAGGAGGCCGACGGCGTGGTCGGCCACGTCGGTGGAAAAAACCTCGCCGGCGCCGGCCACGAGGACGCCCCGGCGCGCGCACTCCGCGAGGTCGATGTGGTCCAGGCCGGCGGCGGTGGTGACGACGCAGCGGAGGTACGGCGCCGCGTCGAGGAAGGCAGCGTCGACGCGTATGGCTCCGCCTCCGACGACGAGCGCGGCCCGTGGGGGCTCGGGTTCCGTGGCGGCCGACGCGGCGAGGAAGGCGGGGAGGGGAGCGTCGGAGCCGTAGAAGTTGAGGACGCGGAAGCGCGCGCGCAGTGCGGCGGCGAGGCGGTCGTTGGCCCGGCGCAAGAGGATGACCGAGTGCTTGGCGCCGGAGGGAGGAGCCGTCGCGGCGGTGATGGCCGACGCCATCGGACGCTGCTCCGTCCGTGGAGAATTTGCTGATCCAGATGTTACCCAATTAATTTATACAGTATTTATTTCTTGCGAGGAGAACTAGGTACTGAAATGATTCGTGTGGCCTGCAACTGCAACTTGGATAGCCGTGCAAGAGCATCTTCACTCGTCTGGGGCAGACAGACCGATGGGCACACTGATTTTGGGCCGTATGTGGGGGGGTGTGGAGAGCCGTATTTTTTTTTTTGACAAATCTGACTACTTTGACCAACTTCAACCGTGTTTGTCCTTCGGGCGAAACTAATTTGAAATCTGACCCCTCACTTGGCGCCACTTCAAACGGCGCCGACCTAACACAGGTCGGCGATGGCGCCGAACTTGCCACTAGGGCGGGAGCCTGGCTGACGTGGCCGCTATGTCGGCGCCGTTTCAAGCGGGCCACCCTAGGTTATCAATCGGCGATTTCCTTTTTCCCCGATCCAATCAAACCACCTCCTCCTGTCGTCGCTCCTCTGCGCTCCTCCGCGATGCCGGCCGACGCACCACCTCCTGCCGCCGCTCCTCCGATCTCCACCACCCCGCCCCCATCTCCGGACCACCTCCCTCCGCTCCTCCACCACCCCGCAGGTGGCCAGCGTCCACGCACGCAGTGGGCTGCCTCCCAGGTGGGCTGCCTCTCTCGGCCATCTCCTTGTCCCTCTCCTCCTCCCGTGAGTACCTCTCCCCTTCCCTCTCCTCTCTCAAATCCCCTCCCCCTATTCTAAAATGTTTGTTTGTGTGTGTGTGTTGTATGTAAAATAATGTTGTATGTAAAGTAATGTTGTATCTGAAATGTACAAACTAATGTTGTATGTAAAGTAATGTTGTATGTAAACTTAGTTAATTGTAATCATACAATGTAATTATGTTGTATGTGAAGCACATGTTCTAGTTAATTGTAATTATTCAAGTGTTTCTAATGTAGATATTTCAATTAGATGATATTGCTACAAGTTTGGCCAACATATGATGTAACATATTGCTAATGTAGATAGTAATGTCGATATTTCACTTAGATGATATTTTGTAGGAGTTGTTTGTAGGAATTTTTTTGTAGGGGTTGTTAGGAGTTGCTACATTGATTGGTATTGGCTAGTTTGTTTGTGTGTGTGTTGTAAGCATGTGCAACATATATGAATGATATTGGCTAGTTTGTGTAGGGTGATTGTAGCAAAATGAGTAGGTTAGAGCAATGGTATTTTAGGGTGATTGCAGATGGCATGGTATTATTGTTTGAACATTGTCGCATTTTGTTGGGTATTGCATTCTCTAATGGATGCTTTGGTATTTGTTTTGGCTATTAATATAGATGGCTTATGCAAAAGTCCTTCATGTGCATCATGGTGGGCGTGTTGTGCAATCGGACTGTGGTGTTGAATTTGTGGATATGGCAAAGACTGTGATATTTTTTCCGACTAGTCCTAGTCTTAGTGATGTTGTTGTCAAGGTTAGAGCTGACCTTGGATGGAGTGACAAAGGCGATGAAGTTGTTTTGGAAGGAAGATATGATGCGGGTGGCTCTAGATCTTATACTGAGATGATCCCGATCAACGGTGACAACGAGTGGGATCTATACAAAGAGCTAGTGGAGAACTCGCAAATAAAATCTTTGGTCGTGTTTGCCGTCAAGGTCACCGGGCATGCCCATCTTCTCATCGACTTGAACAAGCGGCCCTCGATTATCGAAAGAATCAACGATGACCGTCCTAAGGATGTGTATGATGCGGGTCCAATCCAACCGCCTGTGTGGGACAGAGAAAATCAACAAGATGAAGATTACTTGGAGGAGATTGTGGAGGAACCCATTTATGTTGAAAGAGAAGAGTAGAGATCATCGAGGAGAAAATGAATGTTGAAACCTTAGAGCCGATCGAGGAAGAGTTTGTAGCTGTCTCGCCAATCAACATTCCATCATCGCCTTGTGTACCTTTGGTGGCATCCTCGATGCTTGAGGGAGATCCATATACCTATGAAGATGACAATGAAGAGGACGAGGGGTATGAACATGCTTATGCTACGGACTCAGATGATGATCGTTCGGTTCCCAAGTTTTCGGAGAAGGAGACCGATGCATTTGTCAAGGTGTGGGGCAGAGATCCTAATGTTCATGAGTTCAAGGATGTTAAGAAGGCTCACCTAGCCGTGGCAGACTCGAACCTACGGGAGTATGGTAGGGCGCCTAGACCCCTCAGAAGGCAGACGAGAGTCGACCTAGGGCACGGCCTTTGATATACCCGGGGCTAAAATTCAAGGCTATGTTGGACATGCAAGTATTGTTCTAGGAGTACGCCGTAAGTCATCATCGACCCTACATAGTGTTCAAGTCCGACCAAAATGAAATATATGTTTTGATATGCGAGAATGAAGATTGTCCATGGAAGGTATGGGCAAGGAAGAAGAAACCTGAAGGTTGGTGGAAGATAAGTAAGTATGAAGGCCCGCACACATGTGGCAATGCCGTCCTGGAGGGCAACAAGCACCGGCAACTGACATCTACTTTTATTGCACACCGGTGTGCCAATGCCATCAAAGCTACCCCTACCCTTCAAGCGGCCTCTTTGGTCCAATTTGTGAAACTCATATTTGACTATCATATCAACTATCATATCATTGGACCATTGAAATACATGTGCACTGAGTCACTGAGTCAGTGAATAATTGAATATTGAAATTATTATGACTGAGTGGTGGGAGTCAGCGATTCACTGAACCATTCTAATAATTGAGAACTGAAACACTGAGCAATGGAAATCATTGATCACTGAAACACTGAGCATTGAGCACTGAAACACTAAGCACATGTGATTTGGATAGCACACTACTGCTAGTAGTACTACACACTATTGATGTTGACTACACACTGCTGCTAGTAGCACTGAAACACTGAAACATTGAGCACATGTAATTTGGATAGCACACTGCTACTAGTAGCACTACACACTGTTGGTGGTGACTACACACTGTTGCTAGTAGCACTAAAACACTGAGCACATGTGATTTCGATAGCACACTGCTGCTAGTAGTACTACACACTGTTGATGGTGACTACACACTGCTGCTATTAGTACTACACATTAGTGATAATGCAGTGTATAGTTGATGGTGACTACACACTGTTTACAGTGGCACTCAACGAAAAGCAAACACACCCCATACAATACTTTAGAAATGTCTAGCTATATATATATCACTCATACACAATGTTTTCCGTCTCACCTACAACAACAAAACAATGGCAGACCTTCGACGATTTTGGTGCGACTGCAACTTTGAAGATAGGCTATGCTATGACTGGAGGTTCCGAAATGCTGGGCGAAGGTATTGGGATTGTCCTGGGGCAGACGGCCAGGTATGTACTTAAAACCATGTTTACAAATATATAGCCTGTGTGTGTTGTATTTAATAATTGTAGAACATTTTATCAGGGTAATGGCCAATGTGGATTCTTCCAGTGGTGCGACGACCCGTTTCCTGTTGAAGCACGGGTCCTCATCATGGACCAACGTGTCGAGATAGAAAATTTGAAGGCACGTATTCGGGCACTCGGTGGGGAGCCGTAGTATTGTTTTAATTTAGCCTGTGTATAATATTTACTTATGTGCCGTACCGTTATGTTCCGCAGAATTATGTTTTTCACTTTGTTTGCCGAAACACTTGTAACTTATTTATGAATTCTATGATCAATAAATTAGCGGGCTAATCTTTCTCTATATATCCCTATATTACTTTTAACTCTCATTGGTGTGTCTGCTTCGTCATTCCTCCATAAATAGCACCCGGTGGTTGTCTGCATCTTCGTATTCACTCCAATCAACCTCTCTCTATCTCTCTCAACTCCTCTCACTCTCTATCTCTCTCACCAACACCACTCATGGCGGTGCAGGATCCTCTTCAAGGAAAGGGAAGGAGATAGCCTTTGAACTCGTAGGGCCTCGTGGTGGTACATTCCTCCCACCGGACATGCCACCGATGAATGAACTAGGCGGCCATGTTCCGTGGATCAAGCAGTGTGATTGCATGGTGGGATCTGCTACCACGGTGATGAAGCCAAGATGAAGAGCGGTGGGCTTGGCGGAAAATGGGGATTTGTGTGCGGGCACGCCCGGGGTCCTGCACCCTATTTCGTAAGAACTCTCTCCTTGCTCAATTTTTTACTAGGGTAGAACTCTCTTCTCGCTCAATGTTTAAGCTAAAAATCTATATTATTCAATAGGCGGGATCGCGATGCGACAAGGATTTCTGGTTTGAAGACCAAAGACAGTACGAAGTTTACTGGTATGGAGAAAAATATGTGCAGAAAAAAGAGGCCAAGGAACTAGAGGAGAAAAGAAGGAGAGAGCACAGACAACACAACCAGAAAGCGTTCGAGGAATGGTGTGCTAAAAAGATGGCCAACAAACGAAACAATTAGGATGAGTACGAAAATTGCTAGACACTCATATTTCCTTTTAATTTAGTTTCCATTTCAAAATGGTGCTCTTGTATCTTTGATTTAGAGGGGTCAATGGTTTCCATTCCCCGAGCACCAGCAGTAGCAACAAATAAATTGTACCGTCTAGCAATTTATCATCATTTCGTGCTATGCAATGTACTTATCATCTAAGTAGAAAACAATATGAGTTCTAAATATTTCATCTCAAGTACTCATTACAAACATAATGAAAACGGTGCCAAATTAGTTCTACAACTTACAACCAAGCCTGATACATGATGATATCAGAATGTGCCAAATTAGTTCCATAGCTTCCACTTTGTGTTTTCCTTATTCAACCAAGCCTTGCTATCTTCCCACTCTTTCCTTCTCTTCTCTTCCCTTTGTTCTTCTTTAATCCTTGCCTCTTCTTCTTTCTTCCTTTTATCTTCTAACTGGTACTTCCTTGAGCTCTCCTTCTGTGCCTTTTCAATCTCTTGCAACTCCAAGTTTATTTCATCCTCATGCTTCTTTTTCTCCTCATCGAAAACCTTCCAAGACTCATCTAAAGTGTCGGGGTCAGAAGGGACACCACCGTGTCATATCTTGACAGGTGCTCACACCAAACAAGTGGAGGAGCCTTGGGTGTGGTCTCGTAATTTCCAATACTTAGGTGGAGATGGAGGAGGACACATAATGCGTTCCACCTATCACTGGTTTTGGGCCCAAAAGAATGCTAATATCCGATGAAAGAAGATAGTCATCATAACACTCGGGGCCATCGATCCACTTTGGAAGAAATAGCATGTGCAATGTTCTCAAATAAAATTTACCATATCAACAAACAACGATCAATCAAGTATGATATATACCATGTCAAGACACCAAAACTCACGCGTATCGGGCAACGGTAGAATCTTGCGGCCAGCAGTAGTGTGGTAGTTAGATTGTTGTATATGACAAGTTTTACCACAACAACAATTTGGTACCGGATATCTTGGTAGCACCGGAGCATCTTTCCATGACATATTGGGATACTTGCCTTTGGTACTTTCCGCAAACTTCATCTGACGTGCAATCTCCATCCACATGTCCGGAGAATCTACAAACATTGGGATAATTAACATAGCAAACACTATAGCAAACACTATCACTTATAATGTCCTAAGCTATATTATCATACAACCGGATAATTTTCCATTGAATTGCTTCCCAACTTAGTAAACACTATAGAAAACACTAAGACAAGCTCATATCCAGTGCATACATACCCTAGCAAACTCTATGGAAATGAATCCCTACAAATATATTTCCACATGTGCATATTTTTGTTTTGTCATATGTAAACTAAATTAGCAAACACTAAGACAAAGCTCCTATCAAATGCATGCATACACTAGCTA
Source organism: Avena longiglumis (assembly GCA_030063025.1). NCBI lineage: Eukaryota > Viridiplantae > Streptophyta > Magnoliopsida > Poales > Poaceae > Avena > Avena longiglumis. The sequence continues at coordinate 13,726,528 of CP125974.1, forward strand.
CAATCTATTCAAACAAATATTACTTACAAAGATATCTAAATAACATATCTTTGATCTTCTAGGGTTTCAACAAAAAAGAGATAAATGAGATCAAATTAGACATTCTAATAGGTGGAATCAAAGGGGATTTGAGAGAGATTACCTCTAAGAAGACTTGCCATGGTCCCAATCCAAGAAATCTTGGAGTTTCAACAAGATTTGAAGATAGGGGCGAACAGAGAGAGAGAGCTTGTGGCGGTGGGAGGAGGAAATGGGAGGGCTGGGAAGAAGCTCGATTGGGTATAACCCTAGGGTCGGGCGCCATTGAAATGGCGCCGACATAGCATCGGCCGGGCTCCGCTCCAGTGCAAGTTCAGTATCATCGCCGACATTAGGTAGTCGGCCGTTTGAAATGGCGCGAAGTGAGGTCGATTCAAATTAGTTTCGCTTGGGAGACGCGGTTGAAGTTGGTCAAACTGGTCAGATTTGTCAAAAAATACTGGAGAGGCCGCCGAATTGGTTCACAATTTGTGTGTTATGCGAAAAAATAAAAATTAGTTATAATCGTGGTTAGTCTTGTAGTACTACATAGTTTCGGGGTCATCGTCGTCATCGCACACACTGCTGGAACCCTAGCCCCTTCCCCGGTTCGCAGCGGGTAGTGGATATCGTCAATCAGCTGCGGAGACCGACGGCTGCAGCTACTACAACAAGCCACTGTGTCGTTCTTCGCGCGGTACAAAGAAGCGCGATGGCCGCACGCTGCCCCGCGAACTCCTCCGAGTCGTATGTGCGTCTAAGCTGGCGCACATCCATAGCGTATTCTAGAGGCACCCGCTACTCAGGCCTCTAAGGCACGACACCCGGAAGTAGGGTGTCGCGTTTGGCGACAACGGCACGCCCGCGGTCGCTGATGCCTTTTCTTGGGATCCGAGGTTGGCTAAAAGTGCGGGTACCGCAGGCGAGGGTGCTCTCCTTCGGCGATGTGGGGCGTCACACCTCCAGTTCGCCAACAACAACCGTCGGCCCGCTTCGTTGTGGTTCACTGGAGGTGGGCATCTCCAGAGTACCTGGTGAGCTCTCTTTCCCGTCGATTGGCGAAGAAGGAGTTCCAGGTCGTTGTGTTGTCGTGGCACCAATTGGGATGCATTCGATGTTCTGGCGTGAGCTCGAGGTAGTAGTGGCTCGTGATGGCCGTCCGGCAAGTGGAACCTCGAGGCACATGACATACAAGCACCCCTACCGCACTCAGCATCTAGTCGGGAGAGGCACCATGTAGCCCAGTGGACATGGGTAGCTGGAGGCACACATCGCCTCCACCTCCTCGAGGGTGAGATAGGCCCAGTGTGGGGTGACCATGGTGGGAGAGGGTGGTGTGGATTTGTGGATGGCAATGGAGGCCGCCCTAGATATAGCGGGAAAAGGCTGGAAAGGTGGGTGGGAAGAGTTGGAAAGGACGGGAACGAAAGAGCGCGCCGCCGCGATGGGATGCATCGGCTCTAGAAACGAAGCACCTATTTCAGTGACAGGGTTGGCCCGCGTCGTTTTTAGCTCTATCTGGCACCCCCATTTACCACTCCCCTCGGTGGGTTGGGTTCGACCTAGGGGGGCACCGGATAACAAAACAGGTCGTGCATACGAAAAAAAATTGAGCCCGACCCCACGCCCATAGCCCTTTAGGGGGTTTTAGGGACCTCGAGTGGAGTTGCTCTAAGGTCCCGATAGCTTTTGTTTCTTGTGGTTGATTCCTGTGATGTACTACCTGGATAACTAAACTAAATTTTCTTTTAAGTGAATATAGTCCCTCTTCTTTCATATTACTCTGCAATATTAGATTTAGTCAAAGTCAAACGTTATCCAGTTTGACAAACTATAAATTTAAAATTGTAGTCATTTACAAAATTAAATCAATACTATTGAAAACACAATAAAACATACTTTAGCATATACTTTGATATCTACTTGCTTAAACATTACAAAGATTAACTTTGACTTAGTCAAAGGTATAGAGTAATATGGGGTTCAGAGGGAGTAAGTAATAAGTTTATTTTTTTAGACAACCTGACAAGCTTTATTACTCAATCAAAATGTTTAGTGAAAAGTTTGCAAACTAGAGAGTTCCAAGCCACGCATGGCGACTAACTCCATAAGGAATCATATGCTTCGCAAGATTATGTGGTTTGAAATTCGAAGGTCTACTCTCAAAAACGAAGCTACACTCGTAAAGATGTGTAGACCTCGACTTTATCTCATAAATAATTGATCCGTAGATGTCCATACTTTTGCTTCAGAAATACCCTAAAAAACAATCACCGAAGCCCCAAGATACTCACCGGTGTGGTTTCAGCAGAAAGCATCAGCGACCCCTCGGTTTGCAGACTTCGACACAACCACATCAACATCAAATTTGGCGATCGCGTGTGGAGGAGGCAACCACACCTTCTGGGAAGACCTAACAAATACCCTTATGGATGCAGTAGGTTAAAATAGTGTTTTCGGTTCCTACAAGAAGGAATTTATAAAACCATGGATGGATAAAGGACCCTGGAAGATTTTCTCATGAATTCCTTTCTCCACGTTGTCCAGATTGCCCATATAGTTACAGTCATGCATATGAGCTGCTCATGAGGTAAACATCAATTATGCCGAAGAGCCATTGTTTAGCACTAGGTTCTATGTTTTCTTCCACGTGCTTAATCATCAAGATTCAAGACGTCAATGCTATGTTATTACCTCGTGTGATGTTGATGTTAGGCTTCTATAAGATTGGAAGACTATTTTTATATGTACGTATTGTTCTAACTTTTTTGAAATATATCCTTTATTCTTGCTGAACTCTTTTATTTTTAGACTATATATTGTATTATTTTCAAAACGCTATTTTAAAATATAGCACGCTATAGCGTATATAGTGTTTGGAGGAGGCTGACGCTATTTCTTTTAGCGTGCTGTTTTTTTATTGATTACACTCCACTAAAGAATGTCTCGAAGAATCATTCGCACCACACAAAGAACAATTGCTTGATTGCGACATGTTACGATGTTCCAAAAGATTGGCAGTGCGCAACGCTTGTTGAGCTAGTCTCCATAGGAATTCTCTAATTTTGGATGGGACCACTCTTTTTTCCAAAGAGAGGACCAGCCTTTCACTCCTGCCCCCAAGTTGGACGACCCCCGATTCCCTTCGAAATAATTCTCCCTATTCAGTTTTGTGTTGAGTATATCGTCCCAAATTTTATAAATTGGATGTTAAGATAGATTAAGGATATAAAAATTTGAAGCCAACGAAAACGTTTGTTGAAAAATAGGATGTGTTAGTTTTTATGCATGCGTACCTCATAGCCTAATCAGATTCTTAGCCAACGCCATCCTTGTGCCCATAGATCATGCCATGCAAGAGTTATTTGCTAAATACCATCTTGGCTAAAACCCTATTTTCAATAAATTGATCACTTCAAGAGTGTCGCTAGCTACTGAACTCGAAGCCCGGCTGCTCCACGACACAGGCTATACGGCGCCGCCGGAATTTCGTCTCCCGTCGGTAACTCTTCATGGATCCCAATTCATGACGAGGACATCCGAGAGATCCAGGCGGCTATTGCCGCCATGCAAGACCCGAATCTCGAGGATTACGCAACTGGTCTTCGAGACAATTCTTGGCCGGCGTCTCCGAGATCTCGCCCGACACGAGGACCGCTGCTCGTTGTCAGCGTCAATGCGGTTTTTCGCCTTGTTGGTGGAGCATTTAAGGCGAACTCGCCGCCATCATAGAGCACATCTAGGCGGCAACCACCCCGCCTCGTAGAGCCTTGGCGTCCGTCATCGACCACAATGGCGTGCCTTTTCCTTGTTTCAATTTAATATTTTACTAGTTAAATTCGATGTAATATGTGCGTCCTTGCCCTAATTAATAAAATCCGCCTATATTCGCCCAAATTTCGCCGTGTTTAACTGAATTTATTGACGTGGAACTCGGCACAGGAAATCATGAGTCCCAGTCGAAGCAGTTCGTCCGGCCAAAAAAAGGTTCTAATTTTGGCCTGGGTTCGCCCAACAAGTGGGGATGCTCTAAACGGTGGCGGTGCTTGTAATAGAAAATGCAATTGCATAAATAAGAAAAGATCACAATTGTATAAAAAAGTACTCCCTTTGATCCAGATTAATTGACTTTGATTTGTTAAAATTTAGATGAACCTATATACTAAATAGTGTCTAGATTTAATCAAATCAAGGAAATTTGAGTCAATTAATATGGACCGAAGTAGTATGATTGCATTTGTAAAACAAGTGATTGCATGAAAAATTCCCAATTGCCAAAAGTAACACAATAAGACCAACTAGCATTATAGATAGTGCATAATTGAAGCCCTAGGTTTGTTTTTAGTCAAACTTCCCTAATTTTAGCCGAATTTAAAATGTTATGCTAATATCAACAATCGTCAAGCTAGCCTAGATAGCACAAGAAGAAATTTTATGATAAATATAATGAATAAATTTGTTCTAATATATAATTAAATCTATGTGCTTAATTTCTTATAAAATTACTAAAATTTTTTTATCGAAGTATAAAATTACTAAAACTTGAACTTGTTTGAGTTACTAGTATATTTTGAAGTGTATAAGTGGATTGCACTAGCTCTTTCCATTAGTTCGGACTTTTTGTTGCGTTGGCTAGTGCATAAAGCTTGACATGATATCAGAGCCTAAGGTCTCGAGTTCGAATCCTGGCTTTCGCAATATATCCTAAAATTGTTGTAGACCCCTCTGTGTCTATGTATAGACCTCTTGATTTATACGTGAGTTTCGCGTGCCGCTTCTTAGGTTGCAGACGCGACTTCTCGTCACACGCGTGAGAGGGGTATTGTCAGAGTGAATTGCGTTAACATTTCCATTAGTTGATTTTTTGGTCGTGACTAAATTTAAGCTACCTATATCTTTGATTAATTTGAAATGGAGGTAATCAAAACACTTGCAAATGAAAATAGAAATACATAGTACAACATGGAGCGCGGATGAAAAAAGGGGGCAGTTTAGCGCCCTAATTAGTGTCTACCGTTGGAGCTTTGGTGATTACGGATAGATCGGATCTCGTTTTAACACTAGCTTTGGCTAGTGCGTCCCCAATAGCTACGCCGCATCCGATCGAACCCCAGCTCCATATGAAACTTGGACATCGCCGCCACCAGACAAATGCCGGCGTCGTCGCGGCCAGTGCTCCTGCTCTGCCGCCTAAAGCCATCCACCCTGGCCGTCCTCGCCGCCCGCTTCCGCCTCCTCGACCTCCACGCCTCGCCGCTCCCAGTCGACCACTTCGTCGCCGCCGCGGCCGCCAATGATGACCCCCCACACGTGGCCGTCGTCCCAGGCAGCGGCGTCGTCCGCGTCGACGCGGCGTTCTTCGACGCTGTCCCGTCGCTCCGGCTCGTCGTCTCCATCAGCGCGGGCCTCAACCACGTCGACCTCCCCGAGTGCGCGCGCCGCGGCGTGGCCGTCGCCAACGCAGCCGGGATATACTCCGCCGACGTAGCAGACTACGCCGTCGGCCTCCTCATCGACGTGCTCCGCGGCGTATCCGCCGGTGATCGCCTCCTCCGGCGCCGCGGCGTCCTCCTCCTCCCCTCGGCTCCAGGCTCGGCGGGAAGCGCGTCGGCATCATCGGCCTCGGCAGCATCGGCTCAGCGGTCGGGAGACGGCTCGAGGCGTTCGGATGCGTCATCTCCTACCACTCCCGGCGGCAGAGACACGACGTCTCCTACCGCTACCACCCCACGGCCCTCGGTCTCGCCGCGTGCTCCGACGCGCTCGTCGTGGCGTGCGCGCTGACCGCCGAGACCCGGCACATCGTGAACAGGCCCGTGCTGGACGCTCTGGGCAGCGGCAGCGTGGTGGTGAACGTGGCGCGCGGGGCGAACGTGGACGAGGCGGAGCTGGTGCGCGCGCTCGCGGAGGGCAGGCTCGCGGGCGCCGGGCTGGAGGTGTTCGAGGACGAGCCCAACGTGCCGGCGGAGCTGCTGGGCATGGACAACGTGGTGCTGACGCATCACCAGGCCGTGTTCACCCCGGAGTCCATGGCCGCCCTCGACCGCCTCGTCGTCGACAACCTCGAGGCCTTCTTCGCCGGCGCGCCGCTGCTCACGCCCGTCGTCCTCTCGGACTGATCCTGATCGTGCGGTGCGGAGGAGATCGACATCAGAACTCGGATCTTGGCGTTGAAAAGGTCTAACGGCTTGGAATTGAATGAGTCGTGGGCCTTTGAGTTAAAATGTTTTGGACCATCGACAATGGTACTAATATCTAGCGAGTGTGATTTACTCCACCACATACCGTAGTATGTGTCTGCTGGTGGCTTTGCCGTCTCGATCTATCACTCAAAAGATTCAATTGCCTTGCTTCTCGACGGACTGGCCATCCGGCCATCCCAATGGAGAGCACGACGCCACCGCCCACGGACGAGAGGCCGCTGGTGCTCCTGGCGCAGCCGCTCCTCCCGGAGTTCGCCGCCGCGCTGTCTGCACGCTACCGGTTCGCTCTGGCCGCGGACGCCGACGCGGCGGACACGGCGGAGGCAAGGGTGCTGCTGATTGGGTTCGCGCCGGTCACGGACCAGCACCTGGCCGGGCTCCCGGCGCTCGAGCTCGTGGCGGGCATCTCCGTGGGCGTCAACCACGTCGACCTTGCCGCATGCCGACGCCGCGGGCTAAGCGTGACCAACGCCGGCGCCGCGTTCGCGGTCGACTCGGCCGACTACACCGTCGGGCTCCTCGTCGCCGTGCTCCGGCATGTGGCCGCTGCCGAGGCGTACGTCCGGAGCGGCAGGTGGGCCGCCGACGGGGATTACCCTCTCACCACAAAGGTTAGCACTTTGCAGGACCGCAGGAGAAGTACTGTACATTATATCGCCATTCTTTCTCAATTTTAAGCATCGGTACAAAAAAAACTCGCAAAAGTGTTCAAATTTGAACTGAGACTCAAAAAGGCAAAAACAAATGGTACATCACATATATTCATGAATAAATATCAAAAGGCGAGTACTTGATACATTTATCACAGTAACTTGCGTGTTTGCCAAACATAATTTGATCAAAATCACGTGCTTTGGCATTTGATAGACATTTTTTTGAAACATGTATTCCGTTATTCCAATGAGTAATGGAATTTGATCCCCTTTTTGGGGAGGATTGCGTGAAAAAAAAATTAAAACATGCATGAGAACTACATGTGATATATTAAGAAAAAAAGTTAGGCTTGAAAGCCCAAAGTATACATAGGCTGAAACTGAAAACACGAAAAAACATGATAAAATGCAAATGTTCAAAACGACTACAACCGTAAATTGGCTGTTACTCAAGTCCACCTGAAAAATCTAAAAAGAGAAACCTAATTCGGGTAAACCGTACGGCCCTTGCTAGTAAAGGACAAATCATAGACATCACGGGGACAAATCAAATAAAATTGAGAAAGTGGCATTTTTGTTGAAAGAAACATCTATTAATATCGCAAGATACAAATTACGTTCAGCCTAACAACGCATTACCCTTTATGGGATGCACACAACCAAAAAAGAAAGAAATATAATTAAAAAAAAAGAAAAAAATCGCTATAGCGATCAAATTCTTAGTAGCAGTGACACTAACACCACCAAAACAACACCGGAATCTAACCCCTCCAAAAAAGAAACAGTGATGTCGGCGCCCGATCAAAGATCCTAGGTTTTCACCATGGAGAGGAAATCTTGGTTCACAAAATAATGCTTTTTGCAAGGCCATTGTCACACAAAACCAATGAAGGCCAGACCTTGAGTTTTCACCCTGCAAGGTAAGACGGTGAACATCTCATGTGTTGTCGCCCCCTCTAATAGACGATGTTGTGAGTCACGGATCACCAAGACAAATCCTCAACACCATAAAGACTCAATCCACCATAGCTAGCCATTATGTTCATGTCTTCATCAAATTCTCCATATCTGACTTCACCATGGATCGTCAAAGACATGACACATGATGGTAATCCTTAGCAGAGCTTCGCCATGTTCCATCTAAAACCAAATGGCCAACAAAAAACACAGGTACGCACGACTGAATTCCTTCCGATGCAGCAAACTCCAGACATGATGCGCCCATAGGATCTCGCCGACAGAGCCTTCCAGAACTAGACACTCCGGACATATCCATGAAGGCACACATCAATTAGATCTTCGTCTTGATGTGCAGAGATCCAAGGACCACCACCTTTATTCATGCCAAGTCGCCAGCCCCCACGCCACCCGCCGACGACCCCCACGCCACCCGCCAACGACCTGCAAGATCCGCCGCTCCGACCCCTAGCAGTAGCCCGTGGGCTAGGCCAGCATCGAGAAAGGCATCGACAGAGCCGGATCGACCCTCCACCGTATCCGGCCCAACCATGCACCGAAGAGGAATTGGGGGATAGCACGGGAGACACCCAGATTTTAATCTAGGGTTTTATCCGTGGCCACTAGGTCCAGTCCCACCTCCGCTGCTGGCCATGGCGTCGCCGGGAGAGGATCTCCGCCACCAACCCGACTAGGGGTTCCGTCCTGGCCGCTGCACGTTAGTGCGTTGACCATCCCTGCTCCAGCAGATCCGAAGGGTATCTCCAGCAACCACCATCCCAGACCTCCTTCGGTGGCTGGGCCCGCTACCACCACGGCGAGGGCCGACGACAGCGATGACGAAAGAGGCAGGGGGCTCCGGCGACGCACGCGGGTTGCCTCTGGCGTCACCCTAGGGAGTGACACGTGTCTCGCTTTATACGTCCATTCATGTATTGTCCAGTCATGTACTTACGAAGAAAATTCAGAGAGTGGCTACCAATTAACATCAACAACAAGCATCCATGGCTGCCACGACTCTCCCGGATAGGAGGAAGCCGTATCCATGGCTGCCATCTGCAGAACCATGGAGCTCGCCAGACGGACGAAACAGCGCCCGCCGCCACTGACAGCAAGACAAGGAAGGTCTCCCGCACCAATCCACGGCCGTTCCCCGGGTAGGAAGTGAGCCGCCCTCACGGCAGCCATCTGCAAGCCAAGAAGATGCCAACCCCTGCGAATGCGCATCGCAGCAGGCCGATGAACGGGGCGTAGAGAGAACCGAAACCCAGCCGACGCCATGTCGGCCAGCACCAAGCAAGAGGCAGCCGGCCACACCCAGGCACCACCAAGCCACCACCAACTCCGCCGCCATCCCCAGGGCTGACTGCCGCGGCACGCCGCTCGCGAGAGACAGGCGCCCGAGCCAGCCCGAGTGGGCCCAGATCTAGGCCCAAAGTGAGCCCACGCATTGCCCCGCCGCAGCCGCACCACCTCTCACAACCCCGCCGCCCAAGCAGCCGCCAGACAGCCCACCTGCACTGCGCCTAGCAGCGACAACCGCGCCGCCATGCCCCTACACGCAGCCGCGCCGGAAATCTGCGCCAAGCCCTCCAGCCCGCGGGGAAAACAAACGGAACTGAGACCTCGCCGCTGCGGGGAAAACAAATCTGGAACTAATCTTTTTAGGAGAGTTTATTACAGAAAGACATAGGGGAGAACAAGTATGAGAGCTGTTGGACTTGCTCTAAACCCAATAATAGGTTAACTATTTCCGTACGAGAGACATTCATTCCGAAAAGTGTCTTTGACTCCCGAGGTATAGTGCTCTCTTTGTTTAAAAAAATTTAAAAATATATTTTCAAGTTCAGCAAAATCTGAAAATATATTTTGGCATAGTCTATGTTGTACCTATAAGCAGGCAAAATCTTAACCAAAAATCGTGGGCTACACAAAAATGACAAACTGTGGTAAATTTGGAGATATAAAACTATGCATAGTCAGATCCATGCTTTTGTCATTTTTGTGTAGTTCATAATACAAAGTATTTAAAACTGGTATTTTTTTTATGTTTGTGGGATACATCGTTGGCCACATCCTAGATTTTTTTAGTTTGTTTGTAACTTAGAATTATGATTTTAAAAAAATCAGGATCACTGACTTTTTTGTTGAAAAGTCCACCCATCTATTCATAGTCTTTCGACATCACTATAAGAAAACCAAAAAATAATAAAAATTATAAACAAGTCCATGGACCACGTAGCGACGATCACAACCACTCGAGCGAACCGAAGGCACACCGTCATCCTCACCTTTCCTTCATGAAGCCAGACAAAGCTTGTCGTAGTAAAATTTATTATATTAGTCATGCTAGAAGTCAACGTGCTAAGTCCTCAAAGGACCGGTGCACAAGAGCAACAGCCGTCACCGATGACCCCCTCCTCCACCAGAGATACACCTCCACACGTCCTCCGACGACACTAAGACTTTATTGAATCTTCATAAAGCTACCACCGCCACATCTTACCGAGTAGGAGACAAAAAAAAAAAAAAGAAGTCGAAACCTCCCGCTGACAAGGACCGATATCAACCATGACTCCATGGCCGTAAGGTCACAGTAGGCGTGGCAGATTAGTGGCGACACACTGATAGAAGGCGGGGACAAGTCGCCTTTTCTTTCTTAGACTTAAGGGGAGGTGGCTATTTGGCTCATGAGTGCATTAGCACCCATAGTAAGAAAACATATTTTAAAATATTAAAAAAATTGAAAAAAAATCTACATATATATTTGAATATTTTATGTTTTTTATAAATTTTGGGAGAAAAAAACATTGTACGTGTCTCCGTGCAAAAAAGACGACATAAAATATTCTTTTATCCCGTCAACATGTGAATGATCGTAAAATATTTGAATGTACATATATACTTTTGTCGTTTTTTGACATCTCAAATTATTTTTTCTTATAATGGATACAAATGCATCCGCGAGACATAGGGATTTCCCAGACTTATGGACACTATGTGCACTAGATCTTCACTCACCGCTTCCTTCTTCATTGATTTGTGTACTGCTACGTGCTAGGGTGGCGTCTAAAATTTATTGTTAAAGAGCACTATTTCCCGTTGAAAAATAAAGAAAACTCGTACTGACACTCGAGTATTCTTTTTTTCCATTGAGATGGTCGGACGATTCTTTCATCATAGTATTTGTCAAATCAATGCCGTTGTCAAATAGAGAATGGCTGGTAGTACGAGAACTAGTCCTGTAGTCACCACCAACCGTGCTGATAAGCTGATTCCATCCCCGCTCCCGGCCAAGAGATTGCTGCGATCCCGATGGAGACCACGCCGTCGTTGACCGCCGACGAGAGGCCGCTGGTGCTCCTGGCGCAGCCGCTCTTCCCGGAGTTCGCTGCCACGCTCGCCGGCCGCTACCGGTTCGTTCTCGCCGCGGACGCCGACGCGGCTTCCGCGGCGGAGGCGAGGGTGCTGCTCGTGCCAGGGCTCAAGCCGGTCGCTGCCGAGCACCTGGCCAGGCTCCCTGCGGTGGAGCTCGTGTTGGGCACGTCCGTGGGTGTCGACCACGTGGACCTCGACGTGTGCCGGCGCCGCGGGCTCACCGTGACCAACGCCGGCGCCGCGTTCGCCGATGACTCGGCCGACTACGCCGTCGGGCTCGTCGTAGGCGTGCTCCGTCGGATGGCCGCCGCCGACGCGTACGTCCGGAGGGGCAGGTGGGCGGCGGACGGCGACTACCCTCTTGCCACCAAGGTTAGTGCTTCTTGGTCGCCAGTGCCGACTGCCGTGCCGCACTGCGTTGGACGACTCTGTTTTGAGGACGTCCTCCCCTGCATATAGCACACTACCGCCGTACTGCCGCCGCTTGAGAAGATGCCGTCGCCAGCGCAGCCGCCAAACCAGTCCGCCGGTTCCAAGTCGCTCGTGCTCTTGGCCGATCCCAATTCCCACCATCCCAGAGTTCGAGCTGGAGCTCTCCGCTCGTAACCGGCTCCTCCCGGCCGCTGAGATTGGCGCGGACCTCCCGGCGGTGACGGCCGAGATCATCGGCGCGCTCCCGAAGCTGGAACTCGTAGTTGCCTCCTCCGTCGGCGTTGACCACGCGTTGACGTTGCCGCATGCCGCCGCCGTGGGATCGTCGTCACCACCAATGCCGGGGACGCGTTCTCTACCGACGCGGCAGACTACGCCGTTGGCTGCTTATCGCTGCCCTCCGCCGCGTCACCGCGGCAGACACGTACATCCGGCGCGGCAGCTGGCCGGCCAGCGGCGACTACCCTCTAACCGCCAAGGTTGATTAATCGCGCGCGGGGGCTCTAACTAGTTCATCGCCGTCGCTGCGATTATGCAGCTGCAACGCATCTATGATCCTTTCTTGATTAATCTTGTAGCGCTCTTGCAAGATCTCGAACAACACGAACATGGGGAGAATTCAATTTAATCGGAGTCTTGTGCAATGGCAGGTGAGCGGCAAGCGAGTGGGGATCGTGGGGCTGGGCAACATCGGCTCCCGGGTCGGGCGGCGTCTCGCCGCCTTCGGTTGCGCCGTATCCTACCACTCGAGGTCGCCCAAGCCTTCATCGCCATACACGTTCGTCCCTCGTTGCTGGACCTCGCCGCCGGCAGCGACGTCCTGGTGCTCTGCTGCGCGCTGACGGAGGATACGAAGCGCATGGTGAACCGGGAGGTGATGGAGGCGCTGGGGAAGGACGGGGTGCTGGTCAACGTCGGCCGCGGCGGCCTCGTCGACGAGCCGGAGCTTGTCAGGTGCCTGCAGGAGGGCGTCCTTGGCGGCGCGGGGCTGGACGTGTTCGAGAACGAGCCGGCCGTGCCGCCGGAGCTGTTCGGCATGGACAACGTCGTGCTGTCGGACCACAGGGCCGTGACCACGCCGGAGTCCGTCTGCGGCGTGCTCGAGGTCATCACCGCCAACCTCGACGCCTTCTTCTCCGGGAGGCCACTCGTCAGTCCTGTGCAGCTCTGAACTCTGAATAACGCTGATCGAAGTCCATCTGATTGTGATTCTTTACGATCTGAACTCTGAAGAAACTTCGTCATTGCAATAATGGTGTGATAACTTCATTAATTGTCGATAAGATTGAATTCGATTGAAGATGCGTTCCCATATTGGGATTACTTCAGTGTAATCAAATTTCTGATTGAACTGATAGAATCTTGGAGCAACCGATTAGGAATCTGAGAATATTCAATGTAATTAGAGGTAGAGACTGAGCATATGATCATCATTCCGATGAACAGTTGAAGTACTATCAAGGGTCAGTTAAATTGAAATTCAAGGCTCCACCATTAATTATTTATCGTTCAATTTTCTTATACTCCCTCCGTTTAAAAATAACTAACTTAGATTTATCTAGATTTGAATGTACCTAGATGCACTTTAGTGTATTTGATACATTTAAATCTTAACAAAACTAAAATCAGTTATTTCTGGATAAAGGAAATACTAGGAAACATGCGTGTGTTGGTGTAACCCAAATTTTGCCTCCAAAACGATAGGCCATCGCAATCCTAGCCGACGAAAGTCATTTGACTCGTGCCCGTCCGTTCTCCAAAAATGTAACATGATTCAAATATCGCCCTAGTTATTGGACCCACGTAATTTTTTTTACCCAGGTGAACATCAAGTTTAACACCTTTTTAAACCCCTTTCTCCCTACGTAAACCTCAAATAAATAGAAAATGTTTTTTTAAAGAAGTATCTTAGGATATGTTTTAATAAAACAATTTGTCTATCTCTCATTCTTCTCGGCACGCAGCCACACAACCCAACACGCAGCCACATCTATATCTTCTTGTGTGCATCTTAACTATATAAAGGCCGGATGTAATACTTACCTTGAGTAATAGAAGCGCTCTTTATCGAAAAAAAATCTCTATATCTCTTTTCTCCTCTCAATTTCTCTCACATGCAGTTTCGAAGGCACAACATGCCATCCTATCAAATTTATCTCCTCCCTCCCCTCTTAGCCCTCTATCGATAGACCATCGCAACCCTAGCCGACGAAACTCCAACGAAAGTCATTTGACTTGTGCCAATGAGTTGTCAAAAACTTCAGCATGAATCAAATGTTGCCCTAGTCGACCCACGTAGACTTTTTTACCCAGATGAACATCAAGTTTAAAGCCTTTTTTTTAAACCCCTTTTTTGTACACAAACCTTAAATAAATAGAAAATGGTTCTTTAAGAAAAGAGAAGTATCTTAGAATTTTTTTAAAAAACTTCTTTTATTTAATATAATCTACTCAATCCATCTTAAAATAGATGTATTAGACTTGACAAAATTTGAATAAATCTGGACACTATTTAATATATATACTCCCTCCGTTCTGGAATATAAGACGTTTAAGATATCGACGGTCAAGTTTTTTCACGTTACGAAATATCCTGAGTTTCAGATTCTACCCCTCGCTTACAGACAAGTCGTGTCGCCTCGCTCGCTCATTCCCTCCTCTCTTCCATCTCTCCCATCGCCCTCCATATCCCATTGTCTTGCTCTGCGCCTCCCGCCGGCGTTTACTCACTTCTACCCGCCTCCTAGTCCTCACCACACCGATTCTTCCCGCTCATTTCCTCTGAGAAAAGTCCATAACAAACCTTGAATTCGTGAGGCTGGCTAAGCGGAACACCGAACTTCGTAATCCACGGAATCGGACACTCAATTACGTGATCCAGTTCAGTTTGAACCCGCTTGATTAGGCTGGGAATTGATGATGTGGCTAGGATATTTGTCGATTGTGGGCCAGTGAGAGTCACTTAACCGCCTGGCGGTCGAACCAAGACGCTTTTCGATGAGGAAAGAGATTGGGGAACAGAGTTAGGGTTCATCGTCGCGCGTAGGGGGATTAGCGGCGGTGGAGTTTGGGGAGATGAGCTCGTCGGGTGATTCTTCTGCGCCTGGCTTCCGGCGAGCTACCGGAAGAAGGAGAGGGGTTGAATCGAGGTCTCCAGTGGTCTATCGAGAGAACCCGATGGGGTACGAGCCGGCGAAGCTGTGTGAGTGTAATCCGCCAAGAAAAGCTCCGCGATGGATCTCCTGGAGTCTTCAGAACCCAGGAAGAAGGTACTACGCCTGCGTCAATGCAATGGTGAGTTCAATTTCTTGCTAATTTGCTCTGTTTGCCTCGCCATGTAATTTCTTGCGTCGATGCATCTCTGATTGAAAATTTGGCCAGAATGGAAGAGGGTGTGGATATGTGGAGTGGCACGATGCTCCATTACCAAGGTTCTGGAGTGATTTGATAGGTGATCTGCGTGATGAAGTGTGGAAGCTTCGTGGTGAAGGAAATGTGCTTTTGTGTGAAAGAAGCAGGCTCATTGAGGCTCTGAAGCTCATGTTCAGGCTCCTGAAGCTGCACATGTTCAGGCTCTAGAAGATAAGCTGAGAGAGAGGAATGAGGAGCTTCTGGCCATGAAGAACAAATATGAGAATATATTGTTTCTATGTGTTGTGTTTGCAGTAGGTTTAGTGGTAGGAAAGATGTTGATGCAGTGAGTTCAGCAATGAGGTGTCTGTCTGTTATTTCTGTCTGTGTAGTGTGCAATGAAACTTGGCATTTCTCTGTTGGTTATCAGTGCTTGTAATGAAGACATGTGCAATGAAATCTAGCATTTCTGTTTACTGTGAGATGAAATCTGGCATTTACTTGGAGATTTACTTGTTTGATTATGGAACAATGTATGAAAATGACAGTAAGTATGTTGCTGGTGCAAAACAACCATTCTCAGTTAAATACAGTGTATGAAAATGACAGTAAGTAATAGATCAAACTCTTAGAATGGCACAATTAAGTTCAACTAAAGATCACCAAAAGAAATGAGTTTATCTCATCACCACAAACTCTCAGAATGAGTTTAACTCTGGACATCACTCAAACTTTCACAATGAGTTCATCTTATCACCACAAAAGAAATGGCATAAAGTCTACCATTTTAACTAGTACAACTCAATAATTGCCACTGCAATTGAAATAGGAGAACAAGGGCATGGAAGATGCTGCTCTGCCCCTCTTGTGTGGTCTTCCTCTCACTTGAGGTTGAGCATTGGAAGATGAAGCCCCAACAACAGCTTGAGCATTGGATGTAGATGTCCTTGGAGGCTTGAATTTGGTTGCCTTAGGAATGGATGGACCTGCTGCAGTTGGTTGTGCACTAGGCTGAGAGCTACTACCTCCAGTTGTAGATGTAGGTTCTTTGTTTCTGAGTGAACACACAAGGAATATTTAGGTGCATAGTGAACAATGATTATTTAAGTGTAGAACTTATTAAAGTGCAGAACATTATACCTTCCTTTTCTTGGTTTCCTTATCTAGATGTGCATTCTTCCTCTTTCCTCTCCCAGGATTCTTCTTGCATGAAGATTTGTTGTGACTGAGTTTCTGAGTGAACACACAATTCTGTGCCATGTTTGCTCAGTTTTTTCCTTTAGGTTTCTCGGTTTCTTCCCTCCTTCTAGCATTCTTTTGGGCTGCTGCATCCTAACAAAGCTAGGTGCTTGTGGCCTAGGATTCGAGAGATAGGCCACATCTCCTCACCCTCCACGGTTCCAAACAATGCTCATAAATCGGTTTGAACACTTCTCTGAGTAGCATGGAGCAATATAATCTTCAACTTGCTTAGAACACTTGTATATTCTTTGTAATAGCATGAGAGCAAGGTATGCCAGCTAGTTGAAAGTACCCACATGAGCATGTCCTATTGGCTAGACTGACTGTGTATTGCCTCTTCCTTCCAGTCAGCAACTTCACCTCAAAACCATCCTTACCATTCCATAACACTTCCATGAACTGTGTCCTGGATATGGCTGCCTTCAACTTCTTAAAGATGCATGGGCAAATCCTTCCATGAAATCCTTCACCTTTGGCCCTTTGTTGTTGAATTCTGAAAATCTTCTTCCTATTCTGAGACATGCTCATGTTATTGTCACTAGCGAAAGTAAATAAAGGAATGCCACTAACTGAAAGTAAATAAAGAAGTTGTACCTTATCTTTTCTTGCATTGATATTATAGGATAAAATCATCAACAATGGAATGGTTGAAGCTTTCACATAAGTTATTGTCAAGCGACTCACAGTTGGAACCAACAGGAAAATAGGCCCTTGCCCAATGTTGGAGCATCTTTCATGATATCTTTGGCACCTTCGAGTTTCTGAGCTAGCTTAGCTTTATAATAGTTAAAATCACATTGGTTGGCTGCTTTAGCTACTGCCCAAAATTTCTTCTGCCACTCATGTGCCATGTGCTTCTTCCTCCAGTTGGCATAGATATGTCTAGCACACATCCTATGCTCAGCATTTGGCAGGTAATCCTTCATTGCATTAATCAGGCCCTTTTGTTGGTCAGATATAAATACCCAGCCATCTCCATTGTTGTTGATGTCCAGATCTTTAATTAACAGAGCAACAAACCATTTCCAACTTTCATTTGTTTCTTGCTCAACTACATCCCATGCCACTGGATACATTTGATTATTGGCATCTCTAGCTATAGCACATAACAGTTCACCTTTCACAGCTCCTTTAAAGAAGCAACCATCTAAACCTATCACTTTCCTACACTCAGCCTTGAAACCTTTCTTCAATGCATCAAAGCAAACATACATGCTCTGAAATATATGTTGATCCCTGATACTTGGATCCAAACATATTGCAACTGTACTTCCTGGGTTGCTTCTAAGGAGCTCTAGCTGATAATCAAACACTCTTGTGTATTCATTTCTCATGCCACACATCAGTCTGTCCATGACAAGCTTTTTTGCATGCTTACACTTGGAGGTTGACACATCAGCAAACATATCTTGGAGGACAGTGGCTTTCATGCTCTCAATCTTCCACATAGGATTTGCCAGAATAAAGTGTTCATACCTTTGGGCAATAACCTTTGCGTTGACACTGTTTTCTCTGTTTTGTGCACACTGATGTTGATCATTGAATGTGATGATTTGAAATCTGCTGGTCCTTGATGTCTTCCCTGCATACATTAGCCAAGGGCATCCAGGCCAATCACACTTGACCCTTACTGCATGCCTACTGATTTGACAAAGGAAATACTCCTTTTGTCACAAGGCCATACCTCTTAATTGCTTTGCATAAATGATTCTTGCTTGAAAACCATTGAGAGCTCAAAGTGTGGAATGTCGTAGCATTGTTGAACCTAGGATACTTGCTCTTCCTCCTCACTAAATTGCCATCGAATCTTCATCATAAGAGAAATCTTCATCGAGCTATCATAGTTCCAATCTTTCTCCTCTTCTCCTATCGATCCTCCATATTTGCAACAAGGTCAATAGGAAGGCATCATTGTATCTCTCCCAATCCAACTCTTGCTATCTCTCATTCTTTTCTTGAATTTCTGCATGCTTCCTTAACTCTCTCACCGATTCTTCACCACTATCTTGATGTGTGCCACATATTCAGTGTCATCATCGAGTCACTAACTGAATCTTCACCACTAGCCAAGCACAATATTGATTGGGACCGGATCTTGACTCCTCCTTGCACTACTAATCTTCACCGGACTATGCAACACTTGACTTATGACACCTTTGTTATCGATTACTAGAACTTCTTGAATAACAACAACCTCATCATCACTTTCGGAGTTCTGCAGAATAACAACAACCTCATCTTCATTGCATTGTCGCTAGTGTGATGTGGGCTCATCATCACTTAACTTCATAATCTCATCCTGAAAATCACTACCACTGCTGCTATCCACACTGTCCTCCTCCCCATGGTACTCCACATAGACTTCTGCTACCCCTCCAACATCAGTGTACTCTGCCATTTGCATACAGGCGGCATCACTGACCAAAAACATCAGTCCATCTTCAAGATGTTTGCCAGGAATGAGAAAATACAACTTCATGGATTCCTTAACAATCATATGATCTTTCAAAAAGCCTTTGACCTCTTGCAATGAGAGCTTATCCCTCTCAATTTCTGACGGATCATCATCGCCGCCCACATATTCCAACTGCCTACCGACGCGCACAAATTCGCCTCCCATATGAAATCTCACTATCAGAATCTCGGATGGGTCCATGATTAAACTGCAAACGCACAACAATCCATCACTATCTACTGCTAATGTGAAGCAAAAACATCAAAAAATCACCAAAAAACCCTAACTTTACCATCACCAAAAAAACCGCAGCAAGACTATGATGAGCCTGACCAATCTCAACCCAAATGCTACTTTCAGATGGTTAAGTGGAGGAGAATCTCAGAAAACATACCGCCGACATTGATGTCCTCGCCGTCAAGATCGTCGCCGTGGAGCCGATCAATCTCCAGTCGCCATGTCCGTCGCTGTAGCAGGGGAGGAGAAGACGAGGAGGCCAGGGGACGCCTCGAGAGCTACGGAATGGACGCATGAATGGGCTAAGTACTAGGCAGCGCGGAATGGGCTAACTCTGGGCACTGGGAGGAGGAGAATGGGCATGAAGGGCATTTCTCGGCTTCTCCTCTCCAATCTGGCCACCTCGACAATCCCGTTTGGCATCCGGCGGGGTTCAAATTGAACGGGATCACGTAATTGAGTGTCTGATTTGAGGATTACGAGTTCGGTGTTCCGTTTAGCTTGCCTCTACGAATTCAAGGTTTGTTATGGACTTTCTCTTTTCCTCTACTTTGGCTCGAGCCGGATATTTGGAGGTCAAAGTTTACATTTTATGCACGAACGACGTCTTCTTTGGGTGAGGAGCTATATTTTCGTCCTTCGTCGAGTCTGCTGGTCTAGGAGGCGGTGGATCTGCGTGCAGCGACGTCTTCGGGCGAGAGATGCTAGATCTGCATGCCGCGGATCTGGAGCAGCTCGGCAGCAGAAAGACGGGCGGGGAAAGCGGAGGAGCAGCTGGAATGCGTCTTCGTCATCTCGGTGACTGCCTTCCACGATCGTCGCACTTCCTCTCTTCTCTCTCTCTACTGTATTTTAGTGTATCACTAGTTCCTCTCTGAATACTCTAGGTTGCTCTAGTTTGACATGGCCTCTCAGATTAGTTCCTCTTTGAATTGTTTGTGCTCTTGGCAGTGGATAAGTGGTGTTAGTGTAGTCTCTGTATTATGAATTGAACTCCATGTGTCAATTTAATCCTAAGTGGGACAAGTGTACTGCTGTACCTTGATCACTCTAGTTTCTCTTTGAATAGTTTCCAGGTCTGTGAATACAGTGACAGGTTGCCTACTAAGAAGATGTGCGAAGCACATCTAACAAGAGTGTTGTTTTCTTATTGTTCTTAATCTTGAATATTGTTCACTCAACAATATTCACTAATTACTCTAAGCAATTACTCCATCAGCGTTCACTCTTTGACATGAGTAATGTTCACTGAATGTTCATGGTAGATAAGCTTTCTTGTTTGATGATTTACTTTTCTAGAATAATTCAAGGGCTTTCTTATTTGAGGATTTTCTTTACTACTCGATTAAAATAATTCAATTTTATTGTTCAATTTCCACTCAAATGGAGAAGTATATAAGGAATGCTACATTGTCAATATTCATTTAATCGATTCTTATGATTAGTGCAGTATATTGTGTGATTTTAATCAGTTAGTTCTAGAGCATAACAAGGAGAAGGTGACAAGCTGGTCGAACTCGTCATATTATCTTTGATTGAAATAGTATAGCATGTCTCCCACAGTCAGGAATAGAACGGTGCATGCTCATATTTGTTATATATTAAACTGGTACTGTTGTGGGAGTATTATGCACCTACAGTAGTTGATTTTTCAGTCATTAACAACATGCAACCATAGCCTATTCACTCCCAAGAAAATTGAAGGTACTCCACACACACAAATCTTAGGCTACTGAACTTTACTTAAGTACTGCCATTTTATAAACCTCTGGTAAAGTTTGCTTTACTCCTAATTTTTAGAGTGCTTTACTCTTGAGTCTTGATGTATGGATTAATTAGGCGTGTATTGCTGTTGTCAACATGTGTTTTTCTGTTTTTTATGTTGTTGATTATTGCTCCTAAAAGGAAGTAGATTTGTGGGAATGATGATTCTTTCTGACCTACTCATGTCTACTATTTTTGGAAATGAATATACAATAGTATTGTCCTGTTCAAATTATATTCAGATTACAATTGTAAAGTGGAGTACTCTACTGAACATACATTAGCTTGCTTAATCTTCTTGCACATAACAACACATACGATATCTTGCTTGTTTGCTTAATCCTCTTGCACATCAGAACACATACAATATCTTGTTCAGTGCACATCTTTTGAGTAGGCTAGATAAACACATAATAACAGTGCACATCTTTCACGTGTTGCTTGTTCACTTGCTTCTTGTTCCATTGATGCTTGCTTATTTTTTCTTTGCCTCTTCTTTACTTGCTTCACTTGTTCACTTGTCACGTGTTCCTTTGCCCCTTGTTCGCTTGTCGTTTGTTCACTTGCTTCTTGTTCCATTGGTGCTTGCTTCTTTTTCCTTTGCCTCTTCTTCACTTGCTTCATTTGTTCACATGTCGCTTGTTCATGCCAAGATCAAGCACGTTTAAATCTAGGCTATTTGCTGGCTGTTGAATCAGCTTTATGGTTAATCCAGTTTTTGCCGCAATTACTGCCACTATTTGCCGGGAGAATATGAGGCGTTGCATTGTCTTGTTGGATTAGAATTGTCTTCCCAACATCTTCCACGGGCCAAGCAGCTACAACAGCAGGCAATACCTTCTCAATTAGAAATTTTGGGACTGCATCTTCTCTAGTTCTTTCATTAATCATTGAAACGCAAAATTCTAGTCTCTCCTTTTTATTCTTTTCTTTCAGATCTGGCTTCAAAGAATTGGATTGCCTCCTTAATAGATTCATTGTAAATCTTGTGAACAATGTAGTCGGGCTTACTCCCAGTTTCCAAGCAAGTGATCTGATTGTTGATCTCTGGTTTAGTGGGATGGTGGGGACACCGGATAGATCAATCTTGATTGGTTTTCTTCCACACCTTCCTTTCCTCTTGTTGGAAACATCGACCTCCAAACCCTGAGCAATCTGTCGCATAGCCATTTTCCATATTCTTTGTATAATTTGGAGATCTGCCTTGAAAAATTCAGCTACGCCTTTCTTGTCACTCCTTTTAAACTTGCCACCATTCCTCATACATAGTGTATGCATTGCTACATAAGCAACATATCTATTGAAAACAATTGATTACAAATAAGGAATACAGGAGTATATAAGATGCTAATGTCAATATTGTTAATTTGCAGGACCATTTCTTGCATTGTCTACATTCAGTGGCTGATGTTACTCTGCAGGAGTACTTGACAAAGGAGTACTGTATATCCATACTTGTAAGAATCTTTGTACCTATAGAGCATGATTTTCCCTTGGTCTGCTACTATTTCTATTTGTTCCCTCTTAAAAATTTCCAACTGTACATCTATGAAAATACAATAAAACTTAATTGTGGAAGGTAGAGCCGCTGAAACAATAGAACAATAGAACTTGAGTGCTGCTGTGTGTTTTGTACTCCTTGTTGCATGCTTGTGTGGATAAAGAGATAATGGAGTAGATGTCCGCACTTCTGAACATGAAATTGAAACTTTTCTTTCAGAAAAATAAAATGCCCATCAGTACCACAATAACACTACTCACTTGACCATTATTTTCAATGTTATAGTGTGGTTTCTTGATGCAACTAGTACCTTCTTGTTCATGCATTTGTGTGCATGAGTCCACTTAGTTGGTCATGTGAATTTCTAGGACACATTTGAATTATTCTATGGATTTATTTGTTCACAATCACCATCATACTCCGATTTTCCTTTTCTCCATCTTGACAGGGTTTGTTAACTTTTGCGCAATATTAGTAGTGCGGTACTTGGATTTTATGCAACAGTAGAAGTATGGACCAAGTTCATCAATTTTATGCAAGATTATCAATTTCTTCATAAGATAAACAAGGAATTAGTTTTCACTAGTTCATCACCTTTAGCATCTTCATCCATTTGATCATCTAGTACTTGATCACCACCTCTAGCAACTCCTTCATCCATTTGATCATGTAGTAGTTGCTCACCACTTCCAGCGTCTTCTTCATTGCCTGTAATGTTTGAATGTGTTAAAATCATGTTTGGATGCTACTATTTCGTGTCAATGTTTCTAACACAAGTTCTGGTACATGGTTCAGGTAGCATACCTCCACTTTCATCGGGAGGAGTAAAATTTAGGTCTGGCAGCACCATAGCTGCTGGTGGTACTCAGCGACGAGGAGCGTGAGCCGACAACCGAGGAGAGGGAGCCGACAACTGAGGGCCTTGCCGGCGTCCGGAGCACCTTGCTAGCCTTCTCCCCTGATCGACAATGTGTGGAGATGTTGCCGGAGCTGTCGAAGCTGAGCAACGACGTTCCTGGCACCTTGCTGGCCTTCTCCCCCTGACCGGCAACACGTGGGAACGTTGCTGGAGCTGAGCTGCGACGTAGCCGGCGCTGAGCAAAACGTGCTGGCCTGCAAGGTGGTCTGGAGCTGAGCAAAACATGCTGGCCTGCAAGGTGGTCCGGAGCTGAGCAAGAGGTGCTGGGGAATCTATTGGATCGATCCCAGATGGGCGAGGCGGACGCCGGCCGGCCGGGATGGGCGATCGATCGGATCGATCCCCAGGTGGGCGAGGCGGACGCGGCCGGCTAGGCTCAGAGATGATCCAATTCAAATTTCAAACTACCGATCCATGTATTTCGGACAAAGAGGCGGGGTACTTTCGTCCATATTATGTTGTAATTGATGGCTGTCGGGATTTTTTCCTTAAACGTCTTATATTACCGAACGGAGGGAGTAGATTCATCTATAAAATTTTAAAAACTATAAGACATCTATTTAGAGAGAGAGAGGGAGTACCGTCTATCTCTCCTTCTTCCCGGCAGGCACACATCAACCCAACACACGCAGCCACATCTATATCTCCTCTTTCCTCTCAATTCCTCACACACGCAGATTCGAAGGCACAACATTGCCTATGGCAAACTGATTGGCGGCTGGATTGAGAAGTACATCTCGGTGGATGTAGATGAGGAAGGCATGGCATGGGGGAAGAACTCAGAATTAGAGTTGCTGTGCAGGTTGATCAGCCTCTCCCACGGGGTGTGAGGCTGCGTGAGTCTGAAGAAGAACTGGAAGGGAAGTGGTTTGACATCAAGTATGAAAAGATACCACACTTTTGTCTTGATTGTGGAAGGCTGGTTCACTCGGCTGATGGGTGTATGGCGGTGAAAGGAGATGTGCAGTAGTGGGGAGACGACTGGCTGCGTGCTCCGGCAGGAAGGTCACGTCGTCATATGTCATCTGCTCGTCCCTCTGTCTCTTTGGGCAGCATCAGCAGCAGGTCGTCGGATGGCGGGTTTCGGCAAATGGACAGGGCTGATCCGGGTGTTTAGATCAGGGATATCCCTCGGCGTAAAAATTTCTGCAGGGATCAAGCCTACTCTAGCTCCTCGCGCACTGGCGCTGGAGAAGCTACACATGCTACTGGGAGTGTCACTAGCCCCATTAAACGTCACGGGGTGGGGGCGCATGCTACTGGATCAAGAGCAGCTATTTGATGTGCCGTAAGCACAAGTCTGGTACCTTATCTAGGAAGCCCAGAAACCAGACAGTTGGACGGGACAGGGAAGTTGAGCGGCCACCACAGGGTGCCGGCTCAAGGAAGAGAGGAACGAAGATGAGGTGGGTCCCAGTGGGAATCCGTGCTCAGGAGGAGGATATGGCAGACTCTGGGGGAAAAAGACAACCAACAGGTTGGGTTTTTGATAGACTGGAAGATCCGAAAGGCTCATTGGCGGACCCTAAGAAGAATGCTAGACTCTTCGGTGGAGCATATTGTCACCGAGGAATCAGATCATATGGCCCTACTTGTCAAGGTGCTGGCTGAACCTCCAACACGTCACCAGAAATTTGAGAGAGGTTTCAAGTTTGAAGAAATGTGGACTCGTCATGATGACTATGAGCAGATGTTCAAGGATGCTTGGGAGGATAATGATAATGGGGACGCTGGGATTATCGGCTCGTGGAGACGGATCCACGATGTGTCAAAGGATATCCAGCGCTGGAGCTTTAACTCTTTTGGTTCAGTCCGAGCAGAATTGCGGAGGCTGCGGCACTTGCTTGACTCGGAGCGCTCTGTGGCGAGGAAGGCTGGCACGTCCCCGGAAGTGAAGGACATCGAGCTGAAGCTTCATGACATCTACGAGCGAGAGGATATCATGTACCGACAACACTCTCGACAGGATTGGCTTAAATGGGGAGATAAAAATACGAAATTTTTCCAGAATCGAGCGTCTCACAGAGGAGGCGGCGCAAAAATATAGTTTGCGCGCTGAAAAGAGAGGATGGGTCTCTGTACAAAACAAATGATGGTATGCGTGAAATGGCACTGGCCTTTTATCATGCGCTATATACCTCTGAAGGTCCAGCAATAGTGCTGAAATTCTGAATCTTATGGAGAGCTCGGTGTCAGCTGAAATGAATGGCGGGCTGACAACAGCCTTTACCGACATGGATATTGAAGAGGCCCTCTTCCAAATGGGTCCGACCAAGGCTCCGGGCCCTGATAGGCTGCCGGCGCTCTTCTATCAAAGGCACTGGCCTGATTTGAAACTTTTTGTTTGTCACGCCTGTTCGAGATTTCTTGGAGGGACGGTCTTATCTAGAAGATTTTAATGACACTGTTCTGGTTTTGATCCCAAAGGTAAACTCACCGGAGTTACTTTCACAGTTCCGCCTGATTAGCTTGTGCAATGTTCTTTATAAGATTGCATCAAAGGTGCTTGCTAACCGTTTAAAGAAGATCTTGTCTGTTCTCATTTCCGAAGAGCAAAGTGCGTTTGTTCCGGGCCGGTTGATCACGGACAATGTGCTAATTGCATATGAGTGCACCCATGCTATTCGGACAAGTAGAAGGAAGAAACCTCTGTGCGTAGTCAAGCTCGATATGATGAAGGCGTATGATAGGGTAGAATGGTCGTTCCTAGAACAAATGCTGTTGAGAATGGGCTTCTCACATGGCTGGATTGCAATGGTCATGAGATGCGTCCAGTCGGTGAGATTTTCAGTCAAACTGAACGGGGGCATGTCTGATATGTTTGGCTTACGGCAAGGGGATCCCCTCTCCCCATACATGTTTCTCTTTTGTGTGGAAGATTTTTCGGCGTTGCTTAGACGAGCTCAGAGAGAGAGGGAGGTGCAGGGAGTCAGGTTTGGACTGGATGGACCAACTATTACTCATTTGCTCTTCGCGGATGATAGTGTGATCTTCATGGAGGCTACCCATGACAGCATGGTGGCGCTCAAGAGCATTTTGCAGAAGTATGAGATCAGCTCGGGTCAGCGTGTAAACTTCCAGAAATCATCTATTTATTTTGGGAAAGGTTGTGCAGAGGCAGCCCGAGATGATCTAAAGCATACGTTGGGTATTTCTTGTGAGGATCTATCGAAGAAGTACCTCGGTCTGCCCACTGTGGTAGTGCGATCAAAAAATGGTGCCTTCAAGAATTTGCCCGAACGTTCATGTTATACCATGGGTTGCTTTAGACTGTCGAAATCTATGTGCCAGAAGCTCACGTCGATCTCGTCAGGCTTCTGGTGGGGCGCCTCTAATGGCAGGAAGAAGGTGCATTGGATTAGTTGGGAGAAGATGTGTGTTCCAAAGAAAAAGGGAGGTATGGGTTTCAGGGACTATGAAGATTTCAATCAGGCGCTTCTAGCCAAACAGGCATGGAGGATGGTCACTAAGACGGATTCGCTATGTGCTCGGGTGATGAAATCTAGATATTTCTCGGATGGTGACTTCCTTCATGCAGGGTGTCCGAAGACGGCTTCTTTCACCTGGAAGAGTATTGTCCACGATAGGGAGCTGCTCCAAAAGGGACTCATATGGCGTGTTGGCTCGGGGAGTAATATATCTGTTTGGGAGGATAACTGGATTCCGAGGGCGAGTGAACAAAAGCCTTTGGGCCAGAAGCCTGATGTGGTAATCGAGAAGGTGAGTGAATTATTGCTGCCAGGAGGCAATGGATGGAACACTCAGAAATTGCATGACTATTTCTATGATGTGGATGCTGAAGATATTAAAAAGATTCCCGTAGGTCGAGCTGGAACATATGACTATCTTGCTTGGAATTACACCAAAAACAGGATCTTTTTAGTCAAATCAGCGTACCATCTTCAGAGGCAGGCGAGAGCCTTGGCGGCCGGTTGTGCTAGCTCATCTTCTACATGTGATGACCACAAAGGGTGGCTGGCTTTATGAGCTGTTGAGGTGCCCAGTAAGGTGAAGGTTCATGCCTGGAGGCTGGCCAAGAATGGATTGGCAGTGGGGCACGAATTACAGAGGAGAAACATCAAACCGGGGGTCAGCTGTGTTGTATGCAATAGAGATGAAACACTGATTCATCGGTTCTGGTGTCCACATGCGGTCGGTATGGGAGTGTATCGGGGCGACAAAGTTACAACTTAGGCCCCTCCTGATATTGTCAGAAACCACCGGGACCTGTCGAACTGGTTGTTGGAGTGGCTGGGCAGCCTAGACCCGGACGATCTGGCGGTCGGTTTGATGACAATATATCAGATATGGTTAGCCAGGAATGATGCTAGAGACACTGCTCAGATCGAAGATCCTATGACGACGGCGCGCAAGGCCCTGTTTTATGTGGAGGAGTGGAAGAACGTGTGTTTAGCCGTGCCGACCACGGGCCAGCCGCGGCAAGTGGAGCACTGGCTTCCACCGTCAGAAGGGTGGCACACAGCTAATGCAGATGGTTATTTTCTCAAGGATTTAGGCCAAGGTGGCGGTGGTGCGATTGTTCGTAATCACCATGGCGCGTTTGTGGCAGCAGCATGCCATTTTTTCCCAACGGCGGTGGATCCAGAGAGGGCTGAACTTCTTGCATGTCGTAGAGCAGTACAACTAGCGGCTGAAATGGGGGTTGTCAAGTTGGAGCTGGAGACGGACTGCCTTAGGGCTGTGAAGAAACTACAAAGCTTGGAGATGGATCGATCTATCCATGGTCCCCTAGTAGAAGAGGTGAAAGCGCTGCTGAAACTGTTTGGCAACGCTGTAGTGAAACATGTGCGACGATCTGTAAATAATGTGGCTCATCGTCTAGCAAAGGACAACTGCGATAATAAGTATTGTAAGACTTGACTCGGGGTACCTCCGGTGTACTCTGTGGATCTGTTGGCATCAGATGATGCGGGCTTTGAATAAAATCGCAGCATAAGTTCTTCTCAAAAAAAAAAAATCTCCCTTCCCTCTGGCCCCTATCACCACAGACAAAATCAATCTTACGGACACAATTTCATTAATCCCGTAAAAAGTTTTGACTAGATATGGCTCAACAGCATATGTACAAATTTAAAGTTGTAGTCACGATAAAAAAAAAATTAAAGCCGGCGACGAACTGGGCCAAAACTAAAAGTTTCAGTTTGATACCATAAAACGTTTTGATTCAATACTCTGTATCACTTGAGCTTGGTAGTCACGTCAATATGTTTTTCTCAAGTCAGACATGCGGCCAGCTGGTACAGTTAGTTTTAAAATTAACGGGCACACATGCGTTACTTAGTTTGGTTCAAATGCGGACACTTCAAGCCAATCAGACTAGCCATCATTGTTTTTCTCCGTAAAAACAAAATTTCATAGGGAGTTCCTAACTAATATGGATGTGCCAAAAATAATTGTTTGATCTATTGGACAAAGAGTCCATACCTAATGATGGACTCATCTTGATCTATTGGTGGAGTAGACCGGATGTTCTTTTCCTGTTAGAAACACATCTTGATGAGTGGCCTGCGGAATGTTTACGTTGATCTTTGAGTATGGATTATAAGGAAGTGGCGGTCTCTTGCTCCTGTGGAAGAAGGAGGCCCGGATTTCTCTTCGATACAAGACACCGAACTATATTGATGTTGAGGTAGGAATGGGATTTTAAAATGTGTGGCGTTTCATTAGTTTTTATGGGGAGCCTAAGTGGCAAGATAAACATCTTTCATGGCAATATTTAAGGGATTTACATTCGCAGTCGACTATGCCTTGGCTGGTGGAAATCCTAGGCCACAACATTTTATGCAAGCTTTTAGAGAAGTTATTGATGATTGCAATCTAGTTGATTTTGGTTACACTAGGCATAAGTATACATGACATAGGGGGAAGATTAGAGAAAGGCTTGATAGGGCCCTCGCTAATGATGGATGTCTAAGTTTGGTGATGCTACACTGCAGAATATGGAGTACTGTCATTCCGATCATCGGCCAATTTTGATGGAATTCGATATTGGTGATGAAGTTCAGAATGGGCCGACTATTCTCCGTTTTGAGGCCAAATGGTTGAAGGAGGCCCGGTTTTGGCAAGTTGTCGAGGAGGCTTGTGAGCTTGTTGGGCCATAGTTTAAAAATGAAAACTTAGCGGGGAAATTGGCGTTTGTTCATAACCATCTGCATAAATGGGATAGTAAGATCCTCCAGAAATCAAAGAGGAAAATACGTGATGCTCAGAAAAATATGGAAAAGGTTGCTGCTAGACCTTTATCTGAAGAAAGTATTCGACAATAGAAGGAATTCGCAATTGAAATTGAAGCCCTTCTAGAACAGGAGGAGATTTATTGGGCTCAACGACGAAGAGTAAACTAGCTACAACATGGAGATAAAAACACTTCGTATTTCCATAAGTTCGCTAGTGAGCGCCAAAAAGGAACATGATCAAACGGCTCAAAGATGATACAGGTTCTTGGGTGGAGGGGTGTCTCAATCTTAACCCTTTAATCTCTCAATATTTTGCAGGATTATTCTCTACTGAAGTAGAACAGCCGGATCCTGAAATTCTATCCAAAGTGGTTCCAAAGGTTTCCGAACCTATGAATTACTTAAAGATTATTCGGCTGAGGAAGTTAAAAAGGCTGTGTTCTCCATTGGTGATATGAAGGCCCCTGGCGTGGATGGTTTACATGCGATTTTCTTTAAGAAATGTTGGCACATTCTGGAGGATTCCCTCATAGCTTAAGTTCTGATGACCCATAAGTGTAGGGGATCGCAACAGTCTTCGCGGGTAGTATTATCCAATTTATTGATTCGACACAAGGAGAGCCAAAGAATACTTGCAAGCATTAACAACTGAGTTGTCAGTTCAGCTGCACCTGGAAATAATTCTTGCTCACAGAAGTTTATCAATAGCAACAGTTTGTAATAGCAACAGCAACATCAATAGTGAAACAGTAGCAATAGTAACAGTAACGGTAATAGTAGGATTCGAGTGCGGTAGGCATAGGGTTGGATGTACGGGCGTTGCATGGAAGAGTCTAAACATGTAACTTCAAAAAACTAGGGCATTGCAGATAAATAATAATAAGCATCCAAGTACTAAACAATCATATGCATGTGCTCCAAATATAGTCATACGTGCTCGCAATGAGAACTTGCACAACATCTTCTGTCCAGCTAGCCCATGGCAGCGAGGCCTCTAGGGAACTACTGGCAATTAAGGTTCTCCTTTTAATAGAGCACCGGAGCAAAGCATTAACACTCCGTGAACACATGTGATCCTCACACCACAGCCACCCCCTCCGGTTGTCCCAATTATTGTCACTTTGGGGCCTTTGGATCCGGATAATGATATGTGTACACAACTTGCAGATAAGATCATAAACAATACTATCATAATGATTCAATAATAAGTTCAGATCTGAGATCATGGCACTCGGGCCCTAGTGACAAGCATTAAACACAACAAGTTGCAACAAAGTCAAATAACACTAATAGAGATACTAGGCACTATGCCCCTAACAGATCTTATTCGATTACATGATAGAACTCATCCAATCCCTACCATCCCAAGCCTACAGCGGGGGATTACTCACTCATGGATGAGGGAAACATCGGTGGTTGATGGAGATGCGTTGGTGATGAAGATGGCGATGATCCTCTCCAAATTTCCCGTCCCGGCAGGGTGCCAGAACGGAGTTTCTGGATACGAATCTTGGTTTCTCGTGGCGGCTGCAGAGCGGAACTCTTTATGGAAAACTATCAAACCCCTCCTCTGTTTTTAGGTCAGAAGGCAACTTATAGGCGCGGAGGGAGGCCGAGGAGCTGCCTGGGGTAGCCAAACCTCCCTCAAGCGCGGGGTCAGTGGGCCCGCGCCTGGGGTGGGTCTAGGCCCCCAGGCCTCCCCTCTGTCTCCCCTTCTGGCTCCGTGGATCTTCTGGTGAGAAATATTTTTTGGCATATTTTTTGGGATTTTTCCTGATAATTCATTTTCTGCACAAAAACAAGACACCAAGGTAATTCTGCTGAAAACAGTGTCAGTCCGTGTTAGTTGTATCCAAATCACACAAGTTTAGAGGGAAAACAATAGCAAAGTGTTCGAGAAAGTAGATACGTTTTGGACGTATCAAGTTCTTAATGCAGTTAATAAAAAAGTAATCCCGGAAAGCTAGAATGATATTGTTATTGTTTTTATTCTGAAGGTGGAGAACCCAGAGCTTATCACACAGTATAGACCCATTAGTCTCTGCAATGTCCTATACAAGGTAATATCGAAGATGATTGCTTTGAGACTAAATCATGTTCTTGATGAGGTAATCTCTCCCGTACATGGTTCCTATCATGAATTGCACAGAATAGAAAAATAGGGCCGGACTGTCAGGTGTAGCCCGGATATTCCGGGTGTAATCCGCTGGACACTCCGGTCCACGGATATTGAGATCCGATCTACATAGCCCGATCTGCTTTTCCACAGGACAATCTCGGCCAAACACACTCAATGGATCAATCAACACAATATTGCCTTGAGCAACGCTAGGCTCTGATACCAAGATGATAAAGATAAAGCCTGATGATCTTATGAGTTTTGCCCGATCTTTTATAGTGAGTAACCCTGATAGAAATCCTTCCAACAATGTCGATGAACGTCACCTGAAGGTGGGGATCCAGCAAGCAACGTGATGTAGATCACCATGCCTCAAACGAAAACACGACAATCCTTGATGAACACAAGAACCTCCGCGACATTATCAATACGATAGGTAACACGACATCGCCGTCCCGGGAGGGATGCTTCACCAAGCAACACACACAATAGTTTTAGACTAAACAACGGAATTCAAAGCTCACCCTAACCCTAGATTGACTGACTCTTTATATAACCGGTTGGACAGGCCGAAACCGTAACCTAACCCTAGTTGGACTTAAACTGGATACATGCCGGTTTTGAACAAATCCATCGGCGGCCAGACATTCCGGTCCGTATGGGCCGGACACTCCGGTCCGGCCGAATAATTCGGATGATACACGCCAGACACTCCGGTCTGGCGGAAACTTCAGAGTTTCCGGCTGGTTTCCGGGTGGCTTCCAATTTGTCATACAGAACGGCTGCCACCTTGGCGCGTCTTAGGGTAGACCGGACATTCCGGCTGACTTCGGCCGGACACTCCGGTCTTCGCAGACTTCTTCACGCCCTTCTCGATGACCTTATTGTATCTTGTGCTTGCCTCCCACTGCTCCCTCGCGCATGTCGTGCCCATATCACGCGTGGTTTAATCCACCATATCGGTAATGGGAATACTACCAAAATCTGGACAGAAAATTGGTTACCCAGATATGAGATGATGTGTCCCATTTCCTGTCTCGGTGATGATGAGCCGCCTACCTTGGTCAGCGAGTGGCTCGGGGGGCTCCCTCCACTTCGGCGACCATCCACGGCCTTCGGCTCCAGCAACCCGGTGCGGCTTTCGGCTGCGGTCTCGTGATACATCCTTCAGATGCGGTCACCCGGTGCGTTCATCGATTGCGACAATCTTCGGATGCAGAACTCGCTGCCGCCACCGATCCCATGAACCCGTCGCTGCTATGACTACGGTCCGCCACGTGACCCGCTACCGCGTCAACTTCGCCACGACAACCAACAAAGCTAAGTTTCCCTCTACTTAGAGTTGATTTCAATTTTAACTCGCACTCGAAACACTCGCGGGCTGCACCCTCTTCGAGTAACCTAATGTGCCATCGGCTCCACGCACTCGAGCACCTCGAACGCGACAACCTGAGTAGCTGATTCTGCCTGATCGTTGAATCCTTGAACTCCGAGTGCCTCGGCAAGATACTGAGACTAAGGGTAATCAGGCTAACGAAAAGGCCTAGCATACAGTGCAAAAGTGTCGACTCGATCGGCACCAAAATTTTACTTTACAAGCCGACAAGAAAATATTCTTTATAAGATATAAGAACTTCATAATTTTTTATGTTTTCTGCATCTTACAAGGACGTCAACTGTGTCAAGCTATTCTATTGGGTCCTCCAACAGGAATCGATAAAACAGCTGGCTA
The DNA here is from genome assembly GCA_030063025.1 of Avena longiglumis. Taxonomy (NCBI): domain Eukaryota; kingdom Viridiplantae; phylum Streptophyta; class Magnoliopsida; order Poales; family Poaceae; genus Avena; species Avena longiglumis. The sequence goes on from CP125974.1 coordinate 13,759,686, forward strand.
CGCCATACAACCAAGATCTGAGTCGAGTCACTCCTCGGATGGTTGAATCTCTTAATGCTACTAAATACGCTATGCTGGCCGCACCCGACAGGAGCAACGGCGTCGACTTCATCCGGAACGTCGAGTCCTTTTGGCTAAACGTCGCGTGACTCCGTTACGTCGACTCCTGGATCCTTATGCGTGAGACGCTGACTCGAGGCACTTCCGGGTCAGTGATTTCTCCTCACATGAGTCTCCACTCGAGTCTACGACTCGACTAGACACTCGGGGGCTACTCCTATCAGGAGCGCTGGTCGCGCACCCGATATACTTCCGGGTCAGCGGTACGCCCACGATATTGTCGACTCCGTTGTACCAGACTCAAGTCTCTGCCCGAGTCTACGACTCCGCCAGACACTCGGGGGCTACTCCAAACTGGAGCGCTGGTCGCGCACACAGAAAATCTTTGAGTGGCATGCTTCGATTCCTCACTCGAATCAACGATTCGACTGAGGACTCGGGGGATACTCCCATAGGGAGCACTGGTCGCGCATTCGAAAAAATGAAGGCATTCAAGGCATCTGCAAGGTCATCCGAAGAACTTCCGGATCGCCATATTGCGCAACCGATGACCATAAGTCTCTGCTCGAGTCTACGACTCGAACAGACACTCGGGGGCTACTCCCATAGGGAGCGCTGGCCGTGCACCCTATTGTCCATTGTGTTGACTACGTCCATAATGTCGACTCCTTTACAACAACCGAACAAATTCAGCTGACCCAACGAAATTTTGGGTGAAGTGCTTCACACTCGACACAACTTTCGACTCCAACATCCAAATGCAAGGTTCAAGACAACTAAGTCTCCACCCGAATCTATGTTTCGGATGGACACTCGGGGGCTACTGACATGGATATGCCCTACGGGTATCCGATGTTAGCCTACCTGGTCCTGCCCGACGGAAGGCCCACTCGACGACCTGCCAGGGTCCATGACGCCTATGACGGTTCGGCTGATATAAAGCCCATACGGACACGGAGTCCCAAGCGCACAAGACAAGGAAAACTCAAGACTAGAATTTGAATACAACTTGTAACCTACTCGTATCGGTACCTGAGACCTAGCCTCCCCATATATAAAGGCTAGGAGGGTCCAACGAGGAGGACAGATTACAATACAATAGGCGACGCCACAATAGATAGATCTACGATCTCCACGTACCCTGATAGACTAGACCACAACAGATCTAGCCAATCTCGCATACCACCGCATACACACCTCCACGCCAGATTGCATCTGCGCACCCTTGTACTTTTCGGTTTCGCCGTAATCAAGAGCAGACAAGCAGGAGTAGGGTTTTCCTTTCAGGGGCCTGAACCTAGGTAAACCCGTGTCCCCGTGTTGTTTGTTTGCTAACCGTTCCGCGATCTCTAGCATCCCCATCTTCTTCAAAACCCAAGCTCATAACAATGGGCATTGACGAGATTAATCCTAGTCAATGGGACAGTGAGAAGATTGAGAAGTTTTTATCAAGATGGATTCTAACTGCATTCTTGGCCTACCAATCTGTACCCGAAATATCGAAGACTTCTGGTCATGGAATTTTGAGAAGCATGGTGTTTTCTCTATTCGCTCCGCATACTGTATGATGGTTGAAACTAAAACGAGAAGGGAGGCATCGAAAATTAGAGTCTTTCTTTGGAGACTAGCAAAACAGTCCTTACCTACCGCTGACCTCCTGCATCACCGGGATATGACAACCTCTAGTATTTGCACCATCTCTGGACAAGGTGATTCTTGGAGACATTCACTTATGGAGTGTAGAATGGCACGATGTGTGTGGGTATTATCTGATGCGGAGACCGTCGAGCATATGAATGCAACTACGGAACCTAGCGCCAAGAGATGGATATTCAGCATGATGGATTCGTTACCACATGCTGAATTCATAAGTGTTCTTGTCACGCTTTGGGCGATCTTGACTGCTAGGAGGAAGGCGATAAATGAGGCGGAGTTTTAGAGCCCTCTCTCGACATTTTCTTTTGTCCAGAGGTACCTTATAGAGCTTGCTCTTTTGAAGCCGGTTGCCCCTGATGTTCCTGTACCCAGCCGATCTGCACGAGCGCCAAAGTGGATTCCACCACCTCCAGAACTTGTGAAGGGAAATGTAGATGGGGTTGTGGCGAAGAACCGCAATGTGGGAGTTGCTGCTGCAATATTCAGGAGTGCAACGAGCGTATGCATAGGCTCTTCTGTTGTGGTTTTCCAAGGAATCACTGACCCACCCACTTTGGAAGCTCTTGCTTATAGAGAATCGTTGTCTTTGGCTGCTAACATCATGCTCCAACAATTTGTAGTGGCTAGTGACTGCAAAAAGGTCATTCAGGACTTGGTGGATGATACAGGAGGAATCTATGCACCTGTCATAAAGGAGATCATTAGCCGTCGCCTAGATTTTGAAGATGCACCATTCACTCATGAAGGGAGAGATTCGAATTATGAAGCTCATAACTTAGCTCGTCATGCTCTTACGCTAGGCCTGGAGTGCTATGATTCCATGATAATACCTGTAATTTTGTCTTTGGATTAATAAAAGCGAGCAAGTTATCCTAAAAAAAGCAGCACAAGTGACGTTTAGTTAGGAGGAACATGCACATCTGGTGCATGTTCGATTTGTAATGCAGCTGAGGATTCCTGGCGCCATTCACCGATTTTCACGGCGTGGCGGTGGCAAGGATGAATGTGCGGGGGTGGAAGAGACAACAGAGAGGATTCACGGCGTGGAATTTCTTTCTGCATGTACTGAAATCACTGAATTTCATTCAATTTCAGTGACTTCGTTTTCATTTCGGTTAAATCACCGAAATTTTTCTCTCAAATTCCACCATAAAATGGAATTTTTGAGTAGTATTTTGTAATTTATTTGAATTCATATATACTACTTTCCTCCGATCCATAATAAGTGTCGGGGTTTAGAAGATCGGAGGAAGTATGTCACTACTTGAAAAGTAAACTTTGCCGTCTATCAGCTATGCAAAGTTATAATAATTGCAAATTCTAGATCATGTACGTTATATTCATGATACGCTATTATTTTTAAATATCTAAAGATATCATGTGTGCTAATGAACTAATTCAGTGATTAGCACTATATATGGATATGCAACCTTATCAGGTCGTGCCGCTTTAGTGGATTTTTCGAGTATTATTTGGCCTTTACCAAGTATTTTTCATACTAGGCAAAAAAAAAAAATCTGTCACCGTACGAAAAGGTTTAAAATTTTGACTGAAAGGTAATTAATTCGGTGTCTATCAAACTGACTGAAATTTAGTGAATTTCAAAGAGATTTCAGTGAAAGTGATTTCCATTTGACTGCAACAATTCTCTGATGATGCCAGACCAATGAAATCTGAAGCTCGCTATCAGAGACAGACTGATAGATGGTTAAAGTTACACTCACCCAGTAAAAATAAACGCAAAGAAGCAAGATGGGGTCAATCTGGGAAGAAATAGACTGCCCAAAGTCGATGGTCCGTTAGGAGGCCTGAGAGTCTGGGTAGTTCAGTAATGTTTAAGGGAATAATATAGGATTTTGTAGCAGCGGCTTGTTAGTGGGGGCGGTTGCAGAGTCTAATCTTGCAGGGTGAAAATCTAAGGTCTAATCTTAATTGGTTGTTCCTGGCAATGGCTTACTGAAGACATTGTTTTATAAGCAAGGACTTTCTTTAGGATAAAAACGTAAGATCTATGATCGGGCGACGACGATGCTTATGCACTGTTCCTTTATTGGAGGCGTCGCTTTTAGAGATGTTGGACTTCTAGTGTTGTTTTGATGGTGTTAATACTGTTGTTACAAGGAATAGATGACGTAGTGAGCCTTTTCTTTTTTATAATTTCTTTTTTTTTGCTGTGTGCATCCGTAATACCGTTAGGGCACAACGTTATTGCAGAAGTTATGTGTAATTGGTATCTTCATTGATACTAATATATGCTCTTTCAAAGAAAAATATGCCCGAATGATAAAGCTAATTAACTAGCTCGGCCGCGTTGCCAAAGTCCAAACACTATACTAATTAATTATTGGTGTCACGCATACATTAATATTCTCACATGATAAACCACTTAACAACAGTTCTGTATATGCAACCACTTAACAATAGAAGGCGCACATGTCGCTGTTAGTGACCCCGTTGCAGGTATAACGTCCGTCCGAGAATCTCTTCCCCACGTAATCATATCCTACTAAGACCACGCATACCGCCAGATTAATAAGTTAATCAGTCGTGCGACTTTGCGTGATCAATCATGTGACAACTCCAGCTGATCTTAGTTTTGTCCCATCTGGCTGCAGACAACAACGGATCAGCTGCTTGGAATCCACAGTTCCACAGTACTCCTCAATATATTCATTCACTCTTGCACATACCACTGTCTCCAAGGGAATCAAGTAGCATCAGTAGCTAGCTGTGGATCGATCGATGGTGGCAATAATGGCAGTGTCATGGGCATGGTTGCTGGGCGCCGTTCCTCTCCTCTGCCTCGCCTTCTGGCACGCCGCCGACGCGTGGTACCGCGCCGCCTTCTTCCTCAAGCACGGCGGCCGTGGTAAGAAGAAGAGCCTGCCGCCGGGCCACATGGGATTGCCGTTCCTCGGCGAGATGCTCTCTTTTATCTGGTACTTCAGGCTGGCGCGTCGCCCGGACGATTTCATTGGCGCCAAGAAGCGAGCGTACGGCGGCGGCGACCAGGTGCAGGTGGGGATGTACCGGATGATATCTCTTGGCTAGAGGTGGAAGAAGACACACACGAAGATGAACACACAGAGTTATGGCACCGCACACACTTGTGCCCTTTTCTGTATTTCTCTCTCTCTTAACTGAACTGATTACAGACTCCTTTTAAAGGGAAACTCACACCCACGGCCAAACCATACATCGGCTTGATCCGTACTTCACTCACACGCGCGCACTACTCGCACACGTTTCAGCACTAGTACAACTGACTAACCACTATCTCGCATGCACACGCAGCCACTCTGTTGACCAGCTCCACTAATCGTTTTTGCCTCAACTAACTCAGCTCACATAGAGCTAGTCTCTCGGCACACAACGTTTAGGTCCTCTCTTAGCTACATGTACCGGTGAGATTATGGACTGAAACTAGACTAGGACTTGACACTACATGCATGTACTCACAGCTACTGGCTACACTCGACCACGATCAGCTCGCACCATTTGCCGATCGACCTGTCCACTTACCAGGATGACATGCATCAACTGTACTAGTCTAAGACCGAATAAAAACCAAACGGAAATAAAACACAATGAACTACTAACAACAAGGTTAACTCCAACACCGGACGCACCTGTTCGGGTCGCCCACCGTGGTGGCATGCACGCCGGCGGCCGCCAAGTTCGTGTTCCAGGCCGGCGGCGACACCTTCGGCATGCAATGGCCGGTGCCGGAGCTAGTGGGGCTCTCCTCCCTAGTGAACGTCGAGGGCGGCAGCCATGCGAGGCTTAGGGGTGTCATCATCGCCGCCATCAACCGGCCCAGCTCGCTCCGGAGCATCGCCGCCGTCCTGCAGCCGCGCGTCGTCGCGGCTCTGGACTCATGGGCCGACATGGGCACCATCGACGCCTCGAGGGAGATGAGAAAAGTAAGCAAAACAGAATTAATTTTGTACTTGAACCGATATAGGCAGAACGGTTTCTTAGAAACAGATATAATTTCTCATCCTAGTAAAGAAATAGTAAAACTGTAATTAAATAAGGAATTTCATATGTGTGTAAATTGTATTTATCCGTATGTGCAGGTGACTTTCACGAACATCTGCATGATGTTTATAAGCATGGAGCCGTCGCCTCTGACGGCGAAGATCGACCAGTGGTTTGCTGGCGTGGTGGCCGGCGTTAGGGCGATTCCGTTGGATCTTCCGGGGACAGCGTTCCGCCATGCTCGCAAGTGCCGTCGGAAGCTGAATGGAGCGTTCCGAGACGAGCTGGAGGAGAGGAGGAAGAAAACAACTAAAAGCTACGATGACCTGATGAGCGGGTTCATGGACATGGAGGATGAGGAGGGAAAGAAGCTTAGTGACGACGAGGTGGTGGATAACATCGTGAATGCCATCGTCGCCGGCTACACGTCCACCGCCACCGCCATCATGTGGGCCACGTACCACCTCGCCAAATCCCCCGGCACCCTATCTAAGCTCCGAGTAAGACGCTCTAATCATTGATCATCTCATAGTCATACATCGGTCAAACTAATTAATTTAGGCTGGGTAAACTCGTTTCGGATGGCTTCCGGCCAAGTAACCTTACCCGCAACCCGGCCATGGGACTATCGACAGGCACAGTCTTTGCCCATGCCCAAACTTGAACCATACTGCCATTGGGCCCCATAAGCACGAATTGGAAATGCAAAGGTAAACTTAAGATTATATACATAGTTCTTCAAAAAAAAAAAAATTTAAAATTATCCTTCTTCGTTCCATTCTATAGTGTCTATAGTTTTCTAGCACGGATATTAGCGCAGGTGTACTTTTTACACGGTACCTCATGGCCATGCATTGGTACAAACCTCATGGCCATGCATTGGTACCTAGGCTTGGCGAGGAATCCCAAATAGTAAGTGTTTCCTTTTTGTAGGCATTTTGTTCCCTGCATACCACGTGGTATCTAACATGTAGAGGGGGTAATTGATAAAAGATCAAGCTACCACCTTATATTTTGAAAATTTGTAAAAAATATAGGCACTATAATGCAAGGGAGGAACTAGGGAGTACATAACATCAGCATAAGTTTAGGCATTTAAACTAGATAATCATATGTTTGCATAACAATCCATATCTACTATCATATTTCTAGAAACAATATGCATAACATAGATGAACATGAGCACATCATTACATAGAAGCATACATCGCCCACTGGAGACCATAGAAGGCGATAATAATCACATAACTTAAAAATTGCCAAATTCACTAAAGGTGAAATCCTCTGCAGTGTCATCTCGTACCGCAAGAATACCCTGCTTTAATGAGATACATAAACAGTAAATCTAGAATTTGATTCCTATAGGACGTGGATACAATCACCCTCCTAACCATCCAACATTGGTTTTACCTGGTCAATTTTTCTACACAGTTACATGACTGCAACAATAAATAGAAGCTCATCACTTTGTTAAGTGGTTTATATGTAGTTGCTATGATATTTGATGTCAATGTGATTTTAATCCATCTACAATAAGATACTTCTGAGTCCACCACCTACAAGTTGCTCCTCTTCTGTTCTCATGACCCACCCCGACCCCTCTTCTTATAATCTCTCATGTCCCTACAATTGTGCAACTCCATAGATCCCTCATATGTCCCTGTCATCCCTTTATCTCCCTCTGCATAGAGTGGCGGATGTGCCCTAGGCTCAGACCCAATAGCTGCAAAACCACCAAGACAATGATGGCGGTATCCCAGGTCAAATGGTGCTTATTAACCACCGCAAAAGAATTTTCTTCCTCCACAATATCTTTTTAAGAGAAAGATATGTATTCCCTCCATTCCTAAATGAATTCCAAAAATGTCCTATATTTAATAATAGAAATTGTATCTTTTAGACACAAGAATCATCATATGGAAAGCCACATTACTAATGCGTGTTGTAAGAAAGACTAATTTAACACTTTATACTAGAAAAGGTAGTTTTTGCCAGCAGTTATATTGTTAAGATAATGTAAATGGTTGACCATATGTATATCTTGTGACCGCAGGAGGAGAATGTGGCAATGAGAGAAAGCAAAGGTGGTTCATCATTTATCACACACGATGACATACGAAAGTTGAAGTACACATCAAAGGTGGTGGAAGAGACGATCCGTATGGCCAACATCGCGCCGATGGTGCACCGTGTGGCAAGAAGAGATGTAGAGTATGGTGGGTACACCATACCCAAGGGGTGGCAGGTGCTCGTGTTTGTGAGGTCGCTTCACATCGACCCGAACTACTATCGGGATCCACTCACCTTCAATCCCGACCGATGGGATGTAAGCAAAATATATATATAGTTTCCCAATACTCTTATCTATCTAATTATTTCAATTCACCGAGACTGCGCTAATAAAGATGATTAACAATTTGTAATAAACGATGCAGGAACTAGCCAAGCCAGGAACGTACCATGCATTCGGAGGTGGGTACAGGACATGTCCCGGGAACATGCTTGCCAGGCTGCAGCTCACCATCATGCTCCATCACCTCTCCATTGGCTACAAGTGAGTAGTACTGGCTAGATATTACCAACTAACATATCTAACTATAAGTGCCAGACTAATCACCAATAATTATAGAACATCATATGTTGTTTCATTGCCAATAATTTGTAGGTCGTAGATTATTTTCTTGCAAATAATTAGTTTTCCTTCATTTCGGTGGTGGAGCCAGCATGTAACCATTGGGGTCACATGAACCCAATGAAATTTGACTAACCTCTTTACAATCACTACCTATTTACTGCTTATACATACTTTGAATCTAGTACTACGAAGCAGTGAACCCAATCAAAAAATGTTCTAACTCCGCCTCTGCTTCATTGATATGATATCCAGATGGGCGTTGCTGAATCCTAATGCAAAGATCAATTATCTCCCACACCCAAAGCCAGTGGATGGTGCATCCATGTCCTTCCATAAGCTTGCTACAAAATGAGAAGCAAGAGTTCATCTTCTCAATTATCGCCACCAATCTACAACTACACACATATATGGCAAAATCATGTATACATCGATGTTGAATTGGTCATAATGGATGATCATACTGCTGAGATACGCGGAGTGCAACACTTGCATAAAATAAATATTTATACTGCACTCACCAGGATCTATGTTTAGGGATTAAGTCAAACGCTCACCACTAGACGTGCAGGTGCGGAATTCGATGTAGATAATCGAGGTTGGGCAGTCTGACTCGTCCGTTCCCTAGAACAACTCATTCACTGCAACAATGTTGGGCATATCGTGCTTGATATGAGGGACACACATCACAAAAGTATCTCCAAAAGTATTTATCATGACACGTGGCATGCATGGCAAGAATGACACATAGTCTAGCGCCTGGAAGATTGTATTGAGGCGCTAAAGTGTGTGATATGCTTAATTGGCATCACTATAACTAGGACAGGAATTAGTATGCCGTGTAAAAAAAGTGATGTTGACTATAGATCTGGTGTGGGAGACTCGTCTAAGCGCGTCCACTGACCGGTGAGCCCCACCAAAGTCAAGTCGTTTCCCTCCCGAATATTTAAAAGGCCCTCCTCCCATGATCATTCTACTATGTTTATCAATTTGTAGTTTTCCTTCAAGAAAGCTTTAGTGGACGAAGGAAACCGAAACCATCAGAGAATCTAGGATAGACGCACGATCTTTGCTTGATTCTTGTGTCAGTATGCATAGTTAGAGTTTTATTCTCATTGATCGGTATTGGGATTTTCAGATTTGGACTTTTTTTCACAGACACACCACGTCGCTGCATGTTGTAGTGCCCCACTCATTGATATAACACTCATAGAACATTGTTCTAGTAATATTACATACCTCAGAGTGTACAGTAGAAAAATTGCACAAGCCAAAAGTATACCGAGATTTTATGATCCTCGAGACAATACAATCATCCTCCGTCGATTGAGAATTGTAAATCATTAATAGCCTGAACTAGTTTAGGAAACATTAAACTTACTATGATGTGAGCTTAGCAACTTGACTAATAGTAGTCTAATGATAAATTTCATGCTAACAACTATTATACAGATTTGAGAAAACCAACAAAAAAATGTAAACTTATTGACGTAGAACTATTTTTTGGGAACCATAACATTCCAATACAGAATATATACGAGAAACACTTCCTTATTTTGTTTTATTTGAAGTAAAATGTTTAAATCATGAAAGTTTTTCAAAAACATTTGCATTAACAACACGTGTTCAAGGTCAACAAAAATTCTCCAGTGCTCGTCCTTCTCATTTACTTATCAAAAGTATAATAAAAACTCTTAACATTTATGTGCCAACAGTAGGTGAACTTATTTACAAAATACCAAGGTCCCAATGTGTACTCAATAAAATAAGGATAAGAAAAAATTGAAGAATAGTAGAGCACACTGCAAAGAATAGAACAAGTAACAATAAATCTTTTACTATGCATTGAAACTATGATGGTTATATTCTATATAGAGTTTACCCAAAGATTTTTTAATGGTTTCACTTGGGATTTTTCTTCTTTTCACCTCTTCGGTAATGAATATTTGTTAAAAATAAAGAAACATTGTATCTTGTATGATTTTTAGAACTATACACTTTAGGAAGAATATCAAGCCATAATTGGGTGATTAAAGGGAAAATATGCAACTTTCTAATTCAGAAAATTGCCTTCCGACAAGAGAAGAGACTTACCAATGCATGGTACGAGCGGGCGTGCTCATACCAGTCGCCATACCAGGTACCGTCGCGTCTGCCTAATCACTATAGTCATCTTTTTAAACTGGAAAATAATAAAATAGAGAAACAAAATGAAGCGAATACATGAGGAAGAGGATCCAGAGAAGGAGAACTTCACTTAGATCCGGAGTCCTCTGAAGAGAGATCCTCCATTCCCCAATCAAGTTCTTTGCATTAGAGAGATATGTATACTTGTTAGACTAGGGTTATAAACTCTATTCATAATCTAAATATGGTTGATCTTTCATTTTATTGTGGTTTGCTATGGTAATACAACGATGAACCCTATTTGTTAGATCTTGTGTTCATTTGTTATTCCCCTCTCCTGTGCGAGTAAACCCATCGGAGATGTATGGGATTGTAGATGTGCTTGATCCTAACCCTCTTTCATATATTTGTGAGATTACGTCATTGATTAATTATGGAATTGAATATCCATGGATGCACATAGGGTAGGTTCCATCCAACGATAATAACATGTGATAAATTATTTAGCATGCTTTATATGGAAACCAATGTTGATATAATAATCATGTTTCCCATAGAAACTGAAGGCGATAGGTGGCACAAGGCATGTAGTCCATAATGTACGGCCTTTGTACCACTTCGATCCCACAACGAACTTGACGTCCATGATTAGGTTTCCCACATCTAGAAGATGTCAACCAAACTGGAATGTTGTGACGAGGCTTTCAGAAGATCCCGAGACCAAGCGTATATTGAAGGGAGATCGAAGATCAAATTAACATGTAAGACAAGATGAAGATCTAACATGACGCAGAGAGACTTATACACCACATAATCCTATATACTAAAGGACATTCACCTGAGGAACCCTACCCTGATGGCAAAGCCTTAGTATACGTAGTATAAACCCTAAATTCATATATTCTTCTCAGGTGCATCAATAAACCGTACGAGACTCATCTTGTAATACTTTTACGATCTCACGGTCACACCATGAATAAAATATGAGAAAACTTCATCATCATTGTATATTTGATCCAAACCTTCTAACCCGAGCCGTTTTCCAAAAATATTAACCTATCCTGATCACCAATTGAGTTCACATGTTCAAGTATGGTCACTAATTCTTAAACTTGGACGCAAGTGTGGTAATATGGTTTCCCTCGGGCTATAGGATGTGAGAAAGATACTAGGTGAAGGAAAGGATCTTGGAATGCTAAACAGAGTGTTGTAGCACAAGCATATTTCATATTTATACCTATTTTATTAGCTAGAACAGGGGCCCTAGCAAATGCGAGGACACCACTTTTAGTTCGTCCAAAGTATCAATTACTAAATTTGTGTTATGAGATTTTTCTTTATCCTATTTTTTGTTATAAAATACACATTCTGTACGCATGGATGGTACGTTGAAATGTGTAGTTGGCCTTTATTTGTCTATTGTTATATTATGGATAGTGATGCAATAGAACTAAATAATCATGTTTCCAGTACGAAGGCAATGGTAGCCAATTTTCAAAGCTACTGTGATATTTAAGAGAACTATGTCCCTATTCTAGTTAGAATCAATTTATATTAATATTTTAAATATGAGATATGAAAATGACACACGTGTCTTTTTGTCTAAAATCGTGGGATGATAACTCCAACTCCGTATACATTTGTGTTGAATCTTTATCCATATTATTAAATCACCATGGTTATTTCAAGATATTTTTGTTGGGATTCGGTGCAGAAAATCAAAAAAATTACAACGTGGCAAACCACGGAATCCCAAGATCTATCTACCAGTATTGCAGTAATGGGAAGGGATACGGTATTCATACCTTTGAAGACCGAGCGTAGTTAACGTACCACGAGGAACGTGGATGATAAAGACGCTCTGACGTTGACCTTTAGGTCATGATGTCCTTGCGGCTCCACGCAACTCCTAGTATCAAAAGCACTATACCACCAGAGGGAGTCACACACATACGGTGCTTGACGACGACTCCCGCTTCTCTCCGATCCAGCCGAGATTGTGAAGTAGATCCCCCGGCTCCAAATCCCGCAGCGTGATGGCGCTCCACGGTGAAGAACCCTTCGCTCGCACAACTCAGACAAGGGGGCTGTGGTTGCAAGAGAGAGAACGGATAGGCAACAGATGCCTTTTATTTATTTTTAAGTGAAAATTGGTGTGTTTTAATCCTCCCATAGGCACCTATTTATATAGACGGAGGGAGCGGTTCCCTCCACCTTTAGGTTTCCATGTGGGACTAATAAAACAAAGGAAAAAGGGGCAGTCCCGCCGCCGGCCAGGTGGGCCGCCTGCCCACCCGCGTCGGCCCAGCAAACTTGAGGGGATGGAGGGAGGAGACTCCGGGTGGGCCACCAGCCCAGCAGCCCGTGAGGCAGAGCCGCCCGCGGCAATGCCCAGTGCCTGGACTGGTGGGCTGGCATGGCGGCCCACACACGCTAGCCACGGCCCGCAAGCAGCAGCGGGTGCTGCAGTGCGCGACACGCAATACCGGCCGCCCACGTGCATCGCGGACTATCTACTGCCCACGTGGGCTGTTTCAAAAACAATTTTCTTTGCCTTTTCCGTCCTTTTTAAGGTAAAATCCCTCCGGGATTTTGTCTAACTTTTAGGACACCTTTTATAAATCCTTATTTAAATATTTCTTTTACAATATATTAATTTATAATTAATATATAATAAACATATTTAAATAAAAAATTATCCGAAAATCCTTTTTCGTTCATTTTCCTTATTCTTTCTCCGAACCCCTTTGGATCTCTCAGATCTTTTCTGGTCTCTCTCTCTCTTCTTATTTCTCCGGTGATTCAAACTAACCATTAACGATCTCCAAGCTTCGTCAAGCCCTTAAGCATGCTACTCAATAGTTCGAGAATACTACAGATATGTCAAGACTCCTCTATGACCAATGATCAACAGCAGGACCTGGATGCCCATAATGACCACATGTGTACTCAGCGATATGTGTCATTGAACTGTAAACACCGTGTCTTTTGTCTCTATGATACTGTATTGTCCGCGGTTTTGATCAAGTGACATCCCTATGTCAGTGTTCAACCCTAACAATACCTTCTTTACTCGATCCAATAAGGGATATCCCCGTGACCTAGTCACATGTTGTGCAGCTTATGGATATAACTTATTCGAGTGGGCCCGGAGTATCTTCTGCCACACGGATGGACAAATCCCGCTCTTGACTATCTCCTCAACCTAATCCTCCGGATATTCAACATCACCTTTATGATCACCATTTCACTGAGTGATGTTATGTGCCATCAAAGCATCCTCGGGCGATAGTGATTTTATATGGTATCATGCTCTAAGCAAAGAGTCACTATGTTTTCTAATCATCGTAACCTGAACTTCGTGACATGATCATGATACGATGCTATAGATATGGTTTGTTCATCATCTCATTTCCCAATGAAATGACCTCACTGTCAATTAGGGGCCGAGGCACCATAATAATCAGGAAACTTTTGATCATCTGTTGACCAATGAACCAGTGACTAGAGTTTCACCAGAAACTACTGTTTATTTGTATATCACACATGTATTGATGTTTCCCTATCAACACCGTTATAGCATAATATAAAACTTAATCATAAACTTTATGTAATATGTCATCTAATATTTGACTCTAGGACATATTCCGGTCAATTTTATCTAGAAAATAAGATCATGAGTTCGCCTCGACATACCTTGCTACTAACTTGCTACTTACGTCAAGGGAGTACCATATGCAGTTTATGTGTAATATAATATGTCCTATTACGATTCATACCTGAAAGAATTACTTATTGTTGAGTAATCAATGTGTAAGATATAATACCATGCTTAATGTATGCTAGAAAAGATCATATGACATTCACAAAAAATCACTCTAGCTCTTGGAGAGCATATGCTCCCTTTTACAAAAAACATTTCAAATTGTCAAGCAACTAAAAAAATTGCACGTAGATCTCCACGTCTATGTGTCCATGTAACATTTCATGAAAAAACTTATCTCCACATTCTATGTGTCGGTAAAGTTTTATGAAAAACTAACATTTTTTCTCATGTATAAAAAGACAAAAAAGTCTCATAAAAGTACTTTTAATAGCATTGATTCCTTTTCACACTATCCAAAACAAAAGTTGGGTTTCCGTGAAATGACTTTATGCACTTAGATGAATGTGCATATTTTTCTAGAATTTTTTTACCATTTAAAAATGTTTTTAAAATATGTTTTAAATGAAAGAAGCATACGCTCTTGGGTGCGAAAACGCCGCTATTGGGTGGCAAATCTTTACAACAATATTGAAATTCAGTATTTTTCTCTAGATAAGTAGAACATGCAAACGTGACAAAATTGATAAATCATTTTTAAATATATATATTTTTATATTTTCCTTTTTATGCCAAAAGTCTGTTTGCATGAAAAAGTCAGGTATCCATCCAAGGATTTTATGCACATATAGAATGTAAAAGATGAATGCGTGGAATATTTTCTAGATTTTTCTAGCATTTTGAAAAATGTGTTTAAAATCTGTTTTTAATGTATGCTCCTAGTGCAAAAACGACGTTATAACATTGGTACTTGAATTCTGAAAAAAAAACATTGGTTCTTGTAAAATACAATCCTTACATCACTATTGAAATTCATTTTTTCTAAGAAAAGCATAACATGGAAACATGATTAAAAACCTTTTTCAAACATTTACTTGCATTAGATTCCTTTTTGTGCCCATTGTAGTTATTTGTGTGTATTCATGTAGCTGTTCGCGTGTATAAATTCTTATTATCAGTTTCTATATATTTTTCTATATCCCAAATATCTCTTTCCAGTGACGTAATAACATCATATCGTTTGTATTAACAAAAAATATCGTTTCTACTGAGTTAATAACACTATATATACATGCAAAGCTGATGTAATTTTTTAAGAAATACTTATTCAAAATATGTGAATATCGGCACAGTATAATAATGCTAGCTGCCACATTGTTAGGCCCTAGGATTTTGCATGCACGTTTGAATCGGACTTCTTTGCACGCAGTTTTTTTTTGTGATCAAGCACGTAAGTATTGGGCATGGAGTCTTTGTCCAATAGATCAAATAATTATTTTTGGCACATCCATATTAGTCAGGAACTCCCTATGAAATTTTGTTTTTGCGGAGACAAACAATGATGGCTAGTCTGATTGGCTTGAAGTGTCCGTGTTTGAACCAAACTAAGTAACACATGTGTGCCCGTTAATTTTTCGAAATAGGCTTTCGTCCCGCTTTATAAATAAATCCACACACGGCCAAACCAATACAAGGTGACGAGGAGAACCTCTTACAAAGCAGATCAAGGATAAACAAAAGAGAACAATAAGGACTAAGACTTGCCACCGCCGATACAAGAACGAAACCTAGGAGAAAAGGGATCCACGACGACGCCCACAAGAGGGAAACAACGCGTCACGCCGCCGTCGCCGAGACCCGGCGATCAAGGGTTTTCACTCGGAGCCCTAACGCAAAGAAGGTACCCACAACAGCACCCCCAAGAAGGTAACGACACCCGCAGGTGTCGCCGCCGTTGGCGTCAAAACGCGGAGCTTTCGCCCGGAAAAACCTTCGCCCGTGCCTGCCATAGGACCTCCTTCTGTCTCCCTGAGCCCTTCCTTCACAACACGATCTGGGAGATGCCATTGCCGAAGCGCCGCCACCGCCAGGGACATCTGCCGTCTGCTCCTTGCCACCCAAGTGATCAAGCGGCAAGACCATCACCATCGCCACGCCATCAGTCGAAGACGCTCGTACAATCCACCTTCCGGGGCCGCCACCCCGGCATCCGTCTGATGGTGCTCGACGTGGCTCTTCGTTGGTAACCCCAGGCACAGGGTGTGAAGAGCAAGCAACAAGTTTTCCCTCAGTTGATACCGAGGTTATTGAATCAGAAGGAGGAAGGAAACGTCACACAGGTGTTGCAAACAACGTGGAGACCTGCACAACACAAACTCAAGACTTTGCCCCAACGAATAAGTGAGGTTGTCAAGCTCACTGGCTTGCTGTAACAAAGGATTAAGTGTATGGTGTGGAAGATAATGGTTTGCAGCAAGTAAACAAGTAACAGTGGAAGATGTATCAAGGGTAAGATTGGACCGGGGTCCATAGTTCACTAGAGGTGCTCTCCTTAGATAAACAACATGACATGCAGGGTAAACAAATTACAGCAGGGCAATTGGCAGGAACTGAGCAAGGCATAACAATGCAATTACTAGTCAGAAAGATCCTATGAGGTTGATTGGGCAATACAACAAGATACATAGACCGCCATCCAACTGCATCTATGACTAGAAGTCCACCTTTAGGTTATCATCCAACCCTCCAAAGATAAGTTGCAAGCAATGCAACTGCTTTAAACAAAGTGTGCAAGGTAAACAGTTCACATGTTCCATGAACAAGAGACCGTTGTTTTCTCCCTAGTAGCAACAACACATCTACAACCGAAGAGATTATTGTCACTTCCCTTGGAAACTAGAGGCATGAACCCACTATCGAGCATAAATACCCCCTCTTGGAGTCACTAGCAACTACTTGGCCAAGATAGCTACCAACAACAGAGAGCATGCAAGATCACAAACAACACAGACATGATAGAATCATAAAGACAAAACCATTAATCAAACCAACATAATAATCTCAAAATCCATCGGATCCCCGCAAACACAACATGCATGATTACAAATAGATTAGATCTTGATCATGAACAGAGCTCACAAGATCTATACATGAAAGCACAAAGGAGGAGATACAACCATCTAGCTACTACATGGACCCATAGTCCAAGGTGGAACTACTGACGCATCATACCGGAGAGAAGGCCTCCGGGATGATCTCCCCTCCGGCAGGGTGCTGGGAAGAACTTCAGACCCCCCCCTCCCCCGATCTAGGGACGGTGGTGACGGCGGCTACAGAAGATTTTGTGGATTTCTGATCGGGTCCCCAGGGTTTCTGCATCGGGGGCTTCTTATAGGCGAAGGGGGAGACCCAGGAGGCGGCCAGGGTTGGCAAACCCTAGCTAGGCGCGGGGCTAGGCCCACCCGTGCCTGGGGTGGGTCTGGCCCCCCTGGCTGGCCCCTCCGTCTCTCCTATGGACTTCTTGTTCCCCACGGAAAATAATTGACTTTATCCTTTGTCCGGTCCAATTTCGAGAATATTTCTTTACTAACGTTTCTGAAATCAAAAACAGCAGAAAATAGGCATCTAGCTCTGTTGCAACTTGTTAATAGGTTAGTACCAGAAAACATGTAAAAAGCACCTCAAAGTGTGGACAACTAAAGCAAAGTAGATACTAAACAAGCATGGAGCATCAAAAATTATAGATACGTTTCCAACGTATCAACATCCCCAGGCATAACTCCTGCTCGTCCTCGAGTAGGTAAGTGATAAACAGAATATTTTTTGAGATGACATGCACCCTCACAATAAAGATCCAACTATTTGCAAGCATTGAAAGCTGAGATCAAAGAACTCTAAACATGTGCATGAAAGATGGAGTTCTAACAGTAGGACATAGTAACTATGCATGCAACATGAAAGGCTACAAACAAAGATCATGAATAACATGCATTGAAAAACGTTTGTTTGTTTCACATGCAGAAAACATAGCATAGTGGCAATCAGCCTGTCCCTCGTAGAGTAGCAAATAGATGCATAGAACACCTGCAAAGTTCACAAGGGTGACTAGAAACAAGTAGCACAAGAGCAAGTAATAACAAAATATGCATCAATTAATAAGCTTTGGAACACTGCACACAGAATGTCAACTATACAATCTTAATGGTGCCTAAAGGTAGAAGGTGGAGACTCAATAGTGGTGGAAGAAATGCCTTTTTGTAAAGGAAGCATGGATTACAAGTTTCAAAAAGAGCTTCCAAAAATTATGGTACTTGTTAGCTTTCAGCCCTCATTGCCCCTATCATAAGCATCTTGAAGTGGTTAAGGTTAAAGTGGCAAAGCTGGAGTATATGCTTGACGAAGTATAAGTTGGTAATCTCAAGTCCCTTGAATACGAGGGACACACCCCTTGCATACTCAACTTTGGGTCCAGGTAAGTTCTTGTCACTATAAGTATTTGCATATCATTGAGAACCGCCAAGGGGGTACCCCTTGCACATGGTACAGGAGCTTTCCCATAACCAAAATGACAAGGCAAGCAGACAATGAGCATCTTAGCAATCTTTTTATTTACTGTATGCATAGCTTTTTATTAAGGATGCTTCATAGATAGCTCATTATGGTGATGGTGCAAGTTTTCACCATGATTGGGCATGGCTTAGGCTAGCGGACCAGACGTTTCTCTAACATAGAATACAAACTCCATGGACTTACAAGTCCCCTCTTTATTTCACACCGGTGACATCCATAGACAAAAGAACATGATATCAACTGAGTACAACATGGTACAGGTGCAATGTTGAAAACGTTCCCCGTGACAACACGGTTCCGCTAATTCCAACTTATAAGTGCAAGCATATACAACAAAGTTGTCACAATGGTTCAAGTTTATTAGGGGCAAAGAATAAATGTGCCATCAAGTTCGTGAGGGCTTTAATCGCTAAGTTTTCACATAACAAAATAGTTTTTAATTGGAAGATAGTTGAAAACAAGAATATACTTGGGATGGTGTAACACACCATGCATAGGAGTTTATAGTGGACACTTTGGAATAACTTGGTTTCTTGGGAGTTGGAGGCATGAGTAGAACTTACTCATACAAGTGGAGGATAGCAAAAGACTGGGAGCAACCAACTAAGAGAGCAATGATGGCCATAATCATGTAGTGCAACAAAGCATACTAATCAAAGCAAAGATTGGTAATACAAGTCAAGGACTAAATGATCATAGAGGCTAATGGTGACTTGTGAGAGTCATAACATGGTGTGAGCATGTGCCAAGTCAACCCAAGCAAAGCATCAAAGTAGAATACCACAATACTATGCTTTTGCATGCTAAAACAACACATAATTTCTTCAAGGCACACTAAGCAATCCCAATTGTTTGGAACAAGACATGTTACAATAATAATCACTAAGCATAATGCTAAAACAACACCTAGCATGTTATGCTAAAGTCTAACTCACAGTCAATGCAAGCTCCTCTTGCACTTCAAGCAAGAACTTACTACTCCTTTCCAACACCAAGCAAACTTATTTGCAAAACAACACAGCGAGAACGGGGGTCCAAACTACTTAAGGAAACTAAACAAACTAAGCAAAGCAAACGAAAACTAAGACGCTACAAGAACAACACAACTGTGCATGAAACAATAAAAACGAAGTGTCTAGATAGACCTGAGCTTTTTATTGATGAGGAAGGGGATGCCTTGGGCATCTCCAAGCTTTGACGCTTGTACCTCTTGGATATTTCTTGGAGTGACCATGGTGGCATCCCCAAGCTTGAGCTTTTGTCCATTCTTCATCTCATTGCATCATTCTTTCTCTACACCTGAAATTTTTCCTTCATACAAAACTTCACACAATCTTCATTAGCAACATTAGTTTATTCAAAAGATATTAGACCACTATCAAACCTTTGGAACAGCAAGGATTTTCACTAAAAACACAAGCTACTGTAGTAACTCCCTCAAAAAGCTCAATTTACCTGAAGAGAACTCAAAAAGGAATCAATAACAAGCAACTGCAAATAATGGCAGAAATATGTCAAAACAGAGCAGCAGGTAGAAACCGATTTTTTCGAACATCTTATGTTGATCAAATCAAAAAGTGTTCAACTAACGAAAGTTATCTAACATATTGGGGGGTTTATTCGTAAATTTTGAGCTTAATCCGAGTTATAGAGCCTCCTCACGATTTTTTTGGTGGAGGATAGAAATCTGTTTGGGACAGCAACTCCCCAAATCTTACTTCCCTCTCATTAGAGGTCATTCTTGGCACAAAAAAGCAAACAAAAAGGATAAGGAGAGGTCATTACTGAAGTAATAACTTCCAAGACTCAAGGAAACTCTTGGGTTATCTTCCAATAAGTACTTTTCTTTAACGCCTTTAAGTTAGGCACAAGAAGCAAGAAGAATCAAGTATTTTCAAATAAAGAAGCATTAACATCAAATCTTGCTTTCAAAGTAGGAGCAAAAAGCAACTTCTCTCTCCTCATAGGGAAGTGTTCAATACCTTTCTTGAATGTAAAATGATATTTAATGGCGCCTTCTTTCATATCAATAATGGCACCAAATGTTCTAAGAAAAGGTCTTCCCAAAGTAATAGGACAAGAAGCATTGTATTCAACATACAAAACATAGAAATCCACAGGGACATAAGCATTATTAACCATGATGAGAACATCATTAATACTCTCCATGAGTTTCTTCTTAGCATTATCATTGAGTGGGACATCCAAATAACAATCTTCCAAAGGTGGCAAATCAAGCATTTCATAAATCTTCCTAGGCATAATAGAGACACTAGAACCAAGATCACATGAAGCTTTGAGATCAAATTCATTAAATTGCATATTAATAATGGATTCCCAACTATCTTCTACTTTTCTAGGAATAGAAGCTTTGTGTTTTAACTTCCCTTCCTTAATCTTAACAAGAGCATCTGTAATGTGTTTGGTAAATGCAACATGCATAACACTAGCATGAGGACTTCTAGCAAGCTTTTGCAAAAACATAATCACTTCAGAAATATTGCAACCATCAATATCAAAGTCAAACTTAGCATCACTAGTAGTAGGCTCAATAGTCTTAGGCATAGTAGGAGTAGGAATAGGGACTACTTGTGGTTTAGTGGTGATAGTGCACACACTATTGTTTCTATCAATTTCAGCTTCCCTTTCCCACTTAGCATGAAGTTGAGATAACAGTCTAACATTTTCATCAATAGTAACTTGTATGGAATGAGCAGTAGCAAAGGTGTTTTCCATAGCTTCAGGTTTAACAGCCATTTTATTAATCAAGGAAGACTGAGCTTCAGACAAAGAGGATATGTTTTTCTCAACAGTTAAAAGCTTTTCCTCTATAGTCTTATTGAAAGAGGTTTGTTTACTAATGAAATCCTTGAGCATGACTTCAAGTTCAGAGGGGGCACTTCTAGCACTATTGTAAGAGCTTCCATAGGAATTGCCATTGTTAGGAGGATAAGGCCTATAATTGTTGTTGCTACCAAAATTATTCCTATAGGCATTATTGTTGAAATTGTTGTTTCTAATAAAGTTCACATCAACTTTCTCTTCTTGAGCAACCAAAGAGGCTAAGGGAACACTATTAGGATCTAGAGGAGCTTTCCCATTAACAAGCATAGCCATAATAACATCAATATTTTCACTGAATGAGGAAGTTTCCTCAACAAAATTTACCTTCTTACCATGTGGAGCTCTCTCAACATGCCATTCAGAGTAGTTAACCATCATATTATCAAGGAGCCTTGTTGCAGCACCCAAAGTGAGCCCCATAAAAGTACCTCCAGCAGCTGAATCCAACAGGTTTCTTGAGGAGAAGTTCAAACCTGCATAAAAAAGTTTGGATAATCATCCAAGCAGTGAGTCCATGAGTAGGGCAATTCTTAACCAAAGATTTCATTCTTTCCCAAGCTGGAGCAACATGTTCACTATCAAGTTGTTTAAATTTCATAATGTCACTTCTCATAGATATAATCTTAGCAGGAGGATAGTACTTTCCAATAAAAGCATCTTTGCACTTAGCCCAAGAATCAATAGTATTTTTGGGCAAAGAAAGCAACCATTCTTTAGCTTTTCCCCTCAAGTAGAAAGGAAAAGCTTAAGCTTAATAATATCTCCATCTACATCCTTATACTTTTGCTTCTCACAAAGTTTAACACAGCTATTGAGATTGGCAGCAGGATCATCAGAACCAGCACCAGAAAATTGCTCTCTCATCACAAGATTCAACAAAGCAGGCTTAATTTCATAAAAGCTAGCATCAGGAGCAGGTGGAGCAATAGGAGTGCTAAGGAAATTATTGTTGTTGGTGCTAGTGAAGTCACACAACTTGGTGTTCTCAGCAGAATTTATTTTGGCAAAGGTGGGCAAGCCAACAACAGCAGCAACAGCTAGAGTAGGAACTAATTTTTTTGTGTTTTTGAATAAAGCAAGCAAACCAAACTAGACTATTTTTTTTGGATTTTTTGGAAAGAGGCAAACAAAACCAAACAAAATAAACAAAGCAAACTAAAAACAAAGTAAAGAGAAAGGAAGTGAAGGACTCCCCTAGTGAAGACGTCCTTAGCCTCCCCGGCAACAGCGCTAGAAAGACTTTGATGGTGCTCGACGTGGCACTTCGTTGGTAACCCCAAGCGCAGGATGTGAAGAGCAAGCATCAAGTTTTCCCTCAGTTGAGACCGAGGTTATCGAACCAGAAGGAGGAAGGAAACATCACATATGTGTTGCAAACAACATGGAGACTTGCACAACACAAACTCAAGACTTTGTCCCAACGAATCAGTGAGGTTGTCAAGCTCACCGGTTTGCTCTAACAAAGGATTAAACGTATGGTGTGGAAGATAATGGTTTGCAGCAAGTAAACAAGTAACAGTGGAAGATGTATCAATGATAAAGATTGGACCGGGGTCCATAGTTCACTAGAGGTGATCTCCTTAGATAAACAACATGGCATGCAGGGTAAACAAATTACAACAGGGCAATTGACAGGAACTGAGCAAGGCATAACAATGCAATTACTAGTTAGAAAGATCCTATGAGATTGATTGGGAAATACAACAAGATACATAGACCGCCATCCAACTGCATCTATGACTAGAAGTCCACCTTCAGGTTATCATCCGAACCCCCTCCAGTATTAAGTTGCAAGCAACAGACAACTACTTTAAGCAAAGTGTGTGAGTTCAACAGTCCACATGTTCCATGAACAAGAGACCGTTGTTTTATCCCTAGTAGCAACATCACATCTACAACCGAAGAGATTATTGTCACTTCCTTTGGAAACTAGAGGCATGAACCCACTATCGAGCATAAATACCCTCGCTTGGAGTCACTAGCAACTACTTGGCCAAGATATCTACTAACAACGGAGAGCATGCAAGATCACAAACAACACAGACATGATAGAATCTTAAAGACAAAACCATTAGTCAAACCAACATAATAATCTCAATATCCATCGGATCCCCGCAAACACAACATGCATGAACATAATAATCTCAATATCCATCGGATCCCCGCAAAGACAACATGCATGATTACAAATAGATTAGATCTTGATCATGAACGGAGCTCACAAGATTTATACATGAAAGCACAAAGGAGGAGATACAACCATCTAGCTACTACATGGACCCATAGTCCAAGGTGGAACTACTCATGCATCGGATCCCCGCAAACACAACATGCATGATTACAAATAGATTAGATCTTGATCATGAACGGAGCTCACAAGATTTATACATGAAAGCACAAAGGAGGAGATACAACCATCTAGCTACTATATGGACCCATAGTCCAAGGTGGAACTACTCATGCATCAATACCGGAGAGAAGGCCTCCGGGATGATCTCCCCTCCGGCAGGGTGCCGGGAAGAACTTCAGATCCCCCAGATCTAGGGACGATGGTGGCGGCGGCTATAGACGATTTCGTGGATTTTCGATCGGGTCCCAGGGTTTCTGCATCGGGGGCTTCTTATAGGCTAAGGGGGAGACCCAGGAGGCGGACAGAGTTGGCAAACCCTAGCCAGGCGCGGGGCTGGGCCCACCCACGCCTAGGGTGGGTCTGCCCTCCCTGCCTGGCCCCTCCAGCTCTCCTTTGGACTTCTTATTTCCCACGGAAAGTAATTGACTTTGTCCTTTGTCCCGTCCAATTCCGAGAATATTTCTTTACTAACTTTTGTGAAACCAAAACAATGAGAAAAGCATCGGCATCTGTTGCAACTTGTTAATAGGTTAGTACCAGAAAACATGTAAAAAGCACCTAAAAGTGTGGACAAGTAAAGCAAAGTAGATACTAAATAAGCATGGAGCATTAAAAATTATAGATACGTTTCCAACGTATCACTGTCTCAAGGACAAGAGGTGGCAAGCGGTACACTACAGGGACCGACTCGGGCGAGGTAGGTAGGCGACGGATCAACCATCAAACGGGACCGCGCAACAGCCCATCGGAGGGGACCGCCCACCACCGCCAGAGGCGGCGGCGGACCGAACACAGTAGCTGAACCACACCAGGCCATGGTGAGGCCCGGTTGGGCCTACATCGAGCCCGTAAAGGTCCCGCCTCCGCGCTGCTACAGTATGATCGTCGCGCCTGCCCACGCCGAGGCCCGAGAAGAGACTCCTGTTGCTCGCTGCTCGAGTAACGCCGGCAAGCGGTCAGGTCAGCCCAGCCCAGATCGGGCCCTAGAGGGCCCATATCGTGGCCCGCTCGCCCGTCTGCCATGGAGCTCCCTGCCTCCCGTCGCCACCCACAATCGCTCAACGCCAGGAACCGCCGCCGCGACCAGCAAGCCACCGCCGAGCCAAGAGCATCTTGCCACCGGCCTGCACCGCCGCGGCCGAGCCACCCCGCGCAACCCTCCCTATGAGCGGGTTGAAGAAGACCCGCCGCCGCTGCATCCGCCCGGAGTGCCCGTTAATTCTAAAACTAACTGTACCAGCTGGCCGGCAGTCTGACTTCAGAAAAAATATTAACTTAACTACCAAGTTCAAGTGATACGGAAACGTTTTATGGGATCAAATTGAATCTTTTAGTTTTGGCCTAGTTCGTCGCCGGCTTTAATTTTTTTTTTGTGGCTACAACTTTAAATTGGTACGTACGCTGTTGAGGCATATCTAGTCAAAACTTTTTACGGGATTAACAAAATTGTAGCCATGCATATTAGATCTGACTGCTAAAATAATTCTGATGTTATGGATCAACCTAATGTCTTAAAAAAAACTCTCTTATATTTATTTTTTTGACCGTTTTGTCCTAGCCAGTCCTGATAAATACACTATTTGCCGCCGTGAAGTCAAATCCGAATTGTTTTATTTATTTTTCAAAATTCTACCGATCTATTGAAAATCATCAAGAACAGTATAAAGAGACTCCAAAATAAATAATAAAAATTACAAATAGGTCTTTGAACCATCTAGCGACGACTACAAACACTAGCACGAGCCGAAGGCGCGCCGCCGTCCTCACCCCTCCATCACCAGAGCCGGACAAAGCTTATCATAGTAGAGCTTGTTGTAGTAGACAGACGAGAAGTCGTCGTGCTAAGATCACAATGAACGCCGCAATAGAACAGCAATCATCGCCAATGATGATAATCATAGAAAATCTGAATTGTTTTCTACCAGGCTTCTTTGTTTCTGTGTCCTCCTCCGGTCCACGAAGCCGTGCAAGCTGTTCCTCGTGATGTGGGCTAGCCCGGCTCCTCGCGGGCTGCAGCTATCTTCGTTGGAGGCGCGGGCTGCAGCTAAGCCCGTGCAAACCCGGTTTAACTAGTTTGACCGGTTTAGGCTAGTCTAAAATTTAATATTAAATCTAAAATTTGGATTTCACTTATGAAGATAAATAAACTAAAGTATAGCTGACCGGTGTGGCCGGTTTCAATTTCTGCATAGGCTTAGCTGCAGCCAGGACCAACGCAGAATCTCAAATCCATTAGCCGACACGTACGAGGCGGTGTGCTTCGGGTGTCCTCGCTGCTCTCGTTGGCTGCACAACAGGGTCGATTTGGAGCCTCTTCCCACTATTTAAAAATTTATCAGGGACGGCTAATTAAGAAAAAAATCTAAAATAAACCTTAAACTCGTGGACGAAAGCTAAATAGAACCCTAAACTTCGAATCACGGAAAATGGCATTCTCAAATTGTCAATCCCGGTCTATTTCAGACCTTGGACCTGTTTGGCACACTGGGAAAAGAGTAATCCCCACCAGGATTGCAGGCTGCTCTCTCACTGACAGTGGGGCCAGCTTGTCATGTTCATAATTTTTTCCACAATCGTTCTCTTTTTTCCTTCGATCCCTTTCTTTCTTGCCGAAAGTTTGGCCCGTCATGGAGAGTTAAATTCATGGTTAGTCACTAAATTTGCTTAGCAAATTCAATACGGTCACTATACATAGGAAATACGAGTTTACGGTTATTAAACTCGCACGAGAGCGTCGGCCACGGTCACTAAACGATACGGCGCGCTGTATATGATGACTAGGCGCTCAGTGGGACCTGTTGTCAGCTTCACACTTAAATTGATGCTCACTGAACTTACACAAGAGCGTCAACCATGGTCACCGAGTGATACTTTGATTGAGCGTGTTGGTTTTATTGCAAAATGGTGTAGGTGTACTTCCTCGTGCCTCATGGGATCAGTTGACACGGGTTCAGTTGACACTACTTATACCTCATGCAAGGGTTGTAACAACACTGACGTCGAAACAAAACAGTTTGACTGATCAGGCCTTGACTTTTCTGTTCCCTTCAACTGTATGCATGCTCGATCAATCTCCTTGAACTGTACGCGTACAACACCACTCATCACTTGTGCATGATGTGCCTTAACTTTTCTCGATGCTTTATCATATGGGGTTTCTTTCATATGTATATGTGTATATGTTTTGTCGTCGTACATGCAGCTGTGTATATGTATGTATGAGAATCATGATTAAGGATTGATCGATACCTTCATTGCACCCAGTGCACACACACACGAACCAGCAAGCACGCACGTGCCCATACAAGCAATCTTTTTTGTTTTGTTTGTGTCTGCCCGATCGATTAGCCACTGTCACAAAATGATGTGTGCAATGCAGTGATCGTTTCTTGTCTTTTTTTATTGCCGGTTATCTAGCTCGATCGATCGATGGATCGATAAGTACTGCACTACACTCATACGGAAAGGTTATATAAAAAGAGAAATCGAAAATACGCTCATGTCGGCCGATCACATTCAGAGAGATCGATCATGGACGTGTCAGCTTTGGCCTTGTCAATATTTAACAAGTGGTGTCAGAGTACTTGGCCATTCTATGAATCATCATATAAAATGAAGCTTTTGTTGTCTTATAAAATGCAACAAACATACAAAAACTAGTTTATACCGGACACACGAAGAAACCGCCCACACAGATTACACTGATTATCTGTGTGACTTATGACTTCAGATTTTGATTGAAGGAGTTTTTGTTAAAAAATAAAATCCACCTATTTTTTTGCTAAGCCATGATGGTCATGATATTCCACGACACATAGAGGAGACAAGAGGAGAATCAGGTGCTCTCCTAAACCATCCAGAGCACCTTCACCCTGTCTGTGAAAGTTCACACCTAACGCCATTTTGCAATAAAACCAATCCTTCCAAGCTATGTGTCACTCGATGATCATGGCTGATACTCTAATGCAAGTTTAGTGACCATCAATTTAAGTGTGAAGCTGACAGGGGGACCCACTGAGGGCCTAGTCATCACATACAGCGCGCCGTATCGCTCAGTGACCATGGCTGACGCTTTTGTGCGAGTATAATGACCGTAAACTCGTATTTTTTGTGTACACTGACCGTATTAACTTTGCTAAGCAAGTTCAATAACTAACCATGTATTTAACTCCGTCATGGACGGCCAACTGCCTGCGTCGCTGGCACTGGGGCGGCGCGGGCTGCTACAAGGGCTAGCCACGAAGGCGGAGGAGGGCAACCGGGGCGGCGAGATGGGTGGCAGGTCGAGCTGTCTAGGGGAGAGAGAAAGGTGGGGGCGCTTTGATTTTGCAGATGTGGTGTGGCCAGAGGATGGGATGGGGAGCTTCAGGTCGTGGACGGCAGCGTCCTCGTCGGAGTAGTTTGTGAGATTGAAAATTCCTTAGTGCACAAAAGTAAGCTTTGCTTTCGCTGCTCATCGCCAAATCCACCTACTGAAGCTCGTTCTACGATGCCTACCACGTACAGGGAGCAGAACTGCTAGGATTTGCGGCAGCTCTTCTGTAGCCTATACAAAGATAAATTGACCGAAAAGAACAAGGCTAGAGGTGGAAGATACATTGACATGTGGGCCCTACTATCGGAGAGACAATAAATACTTTATTTGTGATTAAATTGTTTCTGACCTGTAAAACACATATAGGGTTTAAAATAGATTGGGATTGACAACTTTAGAGTGCCAATTTCCGGGGTTCGAAGTTCGGGGTTCTATTTAGCTTTCCTCTACGAGTTTAAGGTTTATTTTGGAATTTTTCCGCTAATTAAAGAGTCAAGATGTCGTGCTTCTCCTCAACAGGCCGGGCAAGGGGATTGTAAACAATACTATATGCTCTTTGCGACAAACATATGAGTGTGGATCTGCCGCTTCCTCCTATTCCTTTCTTTTTTTTTTCTGATTTTTTATGGGAGCCTCTAACGCTCAGCTAGCTGAGAAATATGCTAATTCTCAGCTAGCTGACGTCAACCGCGGTACATCCACGAACCATAGCTACGCTGGCATTGCTTTTCTCCTTATGTGATCTGATGTGTGCTTGTAAGGGCCTGTTTTCAACCTTTGTTTCATTTGTTGGACCAGATTATCTGTGGGCTTAGTAATTTTTGCATCCTCAAGCTAAACCCGTTGCTACCCCTAGAACTTACTAGCGACACCCGCTAGCCGCCCGTTCTTGCCTCTGCCGCCTGTGGTTTATACTTTTCCGATTAATGATGTACTGATTTTTCCAGTATAGGCTATGCCACTATGGGCTTTTATTGCCCGTCAGTTTGGCTGCCACATATTGGCTATTTGAATATATATAATCTAGTTTATAGTTTGTTTTTGCTATAATAACACCTAAGAAGCTACTGGTACCTTATTCTACCAAACCATTTTATATTTTATAACGGACAGTTAGTATTCAACAACCTGATATACGAAAAGAAAGAGAATAAAAACTACTAAAATCAATAACCACACATAGTTGCAACCCCACTTATTAACTCTCATCTGGAACGAATCACGACACAAAATCCAACATTGAATTCACAATTTTCTTAGTTAGAAACAAACTTGCAAGTAGAAAAAACTCAGTTGCAATCTCACTTGTAATTGGAAAAAGAACTTAGTTGCAACCCCACTTGTAACTGAAAAATGTATCAGTTGCAACCCGGCTTGCAATTCAAATATATTAGTTGCAACCCTATTTGCAACTAGGGAAAAACTAAGTTAGATCACAACTCGTAACTAGAAAAAAGTCAGTTGCAACACTAGTCGCAACTGGGAAAAACTCGGTTGCATCTTCACTTGTAAATAAAAATATCTCAATCGCAACCCTACTTGCAACTGGGAAAACTCAGTTGCAACCATATTTGCAACTAGGAAAACTCAATTACAACCCTATTTGCAACTGAAAAACAAAGAAGTATCAATTAAAATTCAATAAAACAACGCAAAAGACTTACCTAACCCCACAAAAGACCATATATATAGGGTGCTCAAGGCAACCCCATATAACAAAACGTACAAAGGGACCCATGCGCAAAAAGTGCAACGACAATGGAGAACAAAAGGCAATGAGTTGGTTGCTCCATAGATAAAACAGGAACACAAATCCTAGGAACCCGAATCTTGGTGCTCTTGGATCCGCCGGTTAAGTAAGCACTAACCTTACAAATCGGATTGCCACTATGATTTTTCTATAATCATGATTATAAAAATATAGAAAAAATAGTTGTACGATTTCTATGATAAGAAAAAATACCCTGTATTACGGGTTTAGTCAAGGTCAAACTTTGTGAAATTTGACCAAACATATAAAAAAAATTATATACATCTATAATACAACATAAGTACCATTATAATCGTTATAAGATATATTTTTATATTATATACATTCGATGTTATAGATGTTTATAGTTTTTTCTATATGTTCTACCAAACTTTATAAAGTTTGACTTTGACTAAATCTAAAATGCAAGGTAATTATTGACAAAGGGAGTAGTAAAGAAAGAGCATCACAAAAAAATCCAAAAATGTCCGGTACAAAGGCCAGGACAAGAGTCTGGTCACGGGACAACTAAAATACAATGCATGTTAGCGCCAATCTCGATCGTACGGGATGGAACTAACGGAGCAGGAGATAAGTATGAAATCCCAATAAATATTATTTGTAAAGAATCAATTGCAACACATACATGAGAATCTACTCAAATATATACACCCAAACTTAAATACATTTTAAAACAAAAAATAACAAATCAATGTCTACGTGTAAAAATAACCATTTCACATGTAACAACATATTTAAAAAATAGAAGAGAAAAGACAAAAAAAAAAGTTAGACCATCCACGAATAATTAGTATGAAAACAGTCTTGCATGAAATGTTAAATAATGATACTCCCTCCGTCTCATATTAGTTGACTTAGATTTATCTAGATATGGATGTATGTAGTCAAGTTTTAGTGCTAGATAATCCGTATCTAGACAAATTTGAGTTAACTAATATGGATCAAAGAGAGTAATAATAATTATAATAATAAAACATGTTGAATAATAATAACAGGTGAGGGGTCAAAAAGAAAAAAAGAAAAGGAGAAAAACAAAAAAAAAAGCAATAACAATACAGAATCCCGTCATGCTAAAAAAAATCTCAAATTAGCCAACAGCCCGCGCTCACACGGCCCGTAGCAAAACAAAACGGGTCGGATTGGCACAGAAGCAAACGCGGCACAACAACGCGAAGAAAGGACCAACACGGGGGCAAACAAGGCACCAACCGGAACCAACACGGGCCAAAGCAACGCACAGCACAAACCACCAAGCGCTGTGCCTTCGAAGCTGCTGCGTGTGAGAGAAATTGAGAGGAGAAAGGAGATATAGACGTGGCTACCGAGAAGGAGCGGCAGGCAGTAGATTATATTAAATAAAAGAAGATTATTTTTTAAACACATTCTAAGATACTTCTCCTTTTAAAGAACAATTTTCTATTTATTTGAGGTTTGTGTAGAGAAAAAAAGGGGTTTACAAAAGGCGTTAAACTTGATGTTCATCTAGGTAAAAAAATCTACGTGGGTCGAACGCACTGGGGAAATATTTGAATCATGCTGACGTTTTTTGACAACTCAAATGAGTTTCGTAGGCTAGGGTTGTGATGGTGTATCATTTTGGGGGCAAAATTTGGGTGCCACCAGATTTTCATTCTCCCGATGCAATGCACGAGCATGATTCCTAGTATAAGAAAATTGAACAATAAATATGAAATGGTGGAGCCTTGAATTTCAATTTAACTGTTCATCGGAATGATGATCATATGCTCGGTCTCTACCTCTTATTACATTGACTATTCTCAGATTCCTAATCGGTTGCTCCAAAATTCTATCAGTTCAATCAGAAATTTGATTACACCGAAGTAATCCAAATAAGGGAACGCATCTTCGATCGAACTCCATCTTATCGACGATTAATGAAGTCATCACACCATTATTGCAATGACGAAGTTTCTTCAGAGTTCAGATCGTATAGAATCACAATCAGATGGACTTCGATCAGCGTTATTCAGAGTTCAGAGCTGCACAGGACTGACGAGCCAGCGTTTTTCAGAGTTCAGAGCTGCACAGGACTGACGAGTGGCCTCCCGGAGAAAAAGGCGTCGAGGTTGGCGGTGACGACCTCGAGCACGCCGCGGAAGGACTCCGGCGTGGTCACGGCCCTGTGGTCCGACAGCACCACGTTGTCCATGCCGAACAGCTCCGGCGGCACGGCCGGCTCGTTTTCGAACACGTCCAGCCCGGCGCCGCCAAGGACGCCCTCCTGCAGGCACCTGACGAGCTCCGGCTCGTCGACGAGGCCGCCGCGGCCGACGTTGACCAGCACGCCGTCCTTCCCCAGTGCCTCCATCACCTCCCGGCTCACCATGTGCTTCGTCTCCTCCGTCAGCGCGCAGCAGAGCACCAGGACGTCGCTGTCGGCGGCGAGGTCCAGCAACGAGGGGACGAACGTGTACGGCGATGAAGGCTTGGGCGACCTCGAGTGGTAGGAGATGGCGCACCCGAAGGCGGCGAGACGCCGCGCGACCCGGGAGCCGATGTTGCCCAGCCCCACGATCCCCACTCGCTTGCCGCTCACCTGCCATTGCACAAGACTCCGATTAAATTGAATTCTCCCCATGTTCGTGTTGTTTGAGATCTTGCAAGAGCGATACAAGATTATAATCAAGAAATGATAGTTGATGATATGCAGTTCCATAATCGCAGCGACGGCGATGAACTAGTTCTCGCCGCCGCGATTAATTAACCTTGGCGGTGAGAGGGTAGTCGCCGCTGGCCGGCTAGCTGCCGCGCCGGACGTACGCGTCTGCCGCGGCGACGCGGTAGAGAGCAGCGATAAGCAGTCCAACAGCGTAGTCGGACGCGTCGGTAGAGAACGCGCCCCCGGCGTTGGTGACGGCGATCCCACGGCGGCAGCATGCGGCAAGGTCAACGTGGTCAACACCGACGGAGGAGGCAACTACGAGTTCCAGCTTCGGGAGCGCGCCGATGAGCTCGGGCGTCACCGCCGGGAGGTCCACGGTGAGGAGCGCGCCAATCTCAGCGGCCCGGAGGAGACGGTAACGAGCGGAGAGCTCCGGCTCAAACTCTGGGATTGGCCAAGAGCACGAGCGGCTTGCAAGCGGCGGACTGGTTTGGCGGCTGCGCTGGAGACGGCATCTCCTCAAGCGGCGGCAGTGTGCTATGTGCAGGGGAAGAAGTCCTCAAAACAGAGTCGTGCAACGCAGTGCGGCACGGCACCCGGCACTAGAGGCCAAGAAGTATACAAACCTTGGTGGCAAGAGGGTAGTCGCCGTCCGCCGCCCACCTGCCCCTCCGGACGTACGCGTCGGCGGCGGCCACCCTTCGGAGCACGCCGACAACCAGCCCGACGGCGTAGTCGGCCGAGTCATCCGCGAACGCGGCGCCGGCGTTGGTCACGGTGAGCCCGCGGCTCCGGCACACGTCAAGGTCCACGTGGTCGACGCCCACGGACGTGCCCAGCACGAGCTCCACCGCAGGGAGCCTGTCCAGGTGCTCGGCAGTGACCGGCGCGAGCCCTAGCACGAGCAGCACCCTCGCCTCTGCCGCGACCGACGCGTCGGCGTCGGCGGCGAGAACGAATCGATAGCGGCCGGCGAGCGTGGCAGCGAACTCCGGGAGGAGCGGCCGCACCAGTAGCACCAGCGGGCTCTCGTCGGCGGTCAACGACGGCGTGGTCTCCATCGGGATCGCAGCAATCGCTTGGCAGGGAGCGGGGATGGAATCGGCAGCTGTGGTTTGGAGTGGCACAAGGACGGTTGGTGGTGAGTGGTGACTACTGGCTAGTACTACCGGCCATTCTCCTTCTCTATTTTTGACAAATACTATGATGAAAGAATCGTCCGACCATTTCAATGGAAATGAGAATACTGTAGTGGCAGTACGAGTTTAGGGTCTGTTTGGCACCAACGTTTTTTAAAAGTATTCCAAGAATACTCTGGTTTTTAAAAATAAAATGGTTTTAAATACTTTGAGGTGTTTGGTTTCAGCAAAAACTACAGTTTTTCATATTTCGTTTTTGGCAGAATAACACTGATTTTAAAGTATAGAAACCAAAACTGAAGTATTTGTTAGCCAAGCAAGAAAATATTGCAGTATTATAATACTTTTGTTTTACAAATACTTAGATACCAAACGGAGCCTTATTTTTTTTTAAATGGATGAAATACGGCAAAATTAGATGCCGCCCTAGCACGTAGGAGTACACGAATCAATGAAAATGAAAGGGATAAACTGTGGAGTGAAGATTTGGTGCACGTAATGTCCATAGGTCTTTTACTCCAAAAAAGAAACATGCGACTTGTCCCTGCACCTCCTGTCGGCGTGCCGCCGCTGATCTATCACGCCTAAAGTTGATCTCGATTTTCAGGCCAAATCCAACGGCCTCCCGACGCATGTCTGAACTGGTCTGTCGGACACAGCCGATAGTCCAACACGCACCCGCAAATTGAGAGGACAGAGTGGCGTGGTCCTTTTTAGTCCAAACCGGGCCCAAACTTGAGGCTAAAATGCGGTGTGACGGATGGCTGCCTCGTCCGACCATGTCCACCCGAACCTTCCACGAGTCCTACCCGGTGGTGTCCCAAAGGGAGAGATCGCGTACTTTTTTGATGGGATTGCATCGTCGTCCCCATCCACACTCCACTCCCAGTCCCATCCCCCTAGTTCAGTCAAACCCCAAAACCCTAGCAGCTCCCTTCCCAACGACAAGGCCCTCCATCATCGGCCGCGGTGAAGGAAGGGGCTTGGAAGGGCTGGTTCCGACCAGGCTGGAACGACCATAAGGCCGTCTCCTCCACCGGCGGTGGCTGTCGCCGCCATTCTATGTCGAGGTCGCCGCTAGTGCGTGACTCCTCCTTCTTCAGCGCCCATGCTCCAAGCGGCGCATCTACGTCAACCTCGAGGCCGTGTGCACGCTCACAGAGGCAAGCATGTCGTGCTCGTGGCCCGAGTGCCTGTGCCGACCATCCCGATGTCGAGTCCTGCTCGTCGACGGGAGATCTGCCGCCATCGGGCCTTCCTGTCGCTAGATATGAGGCGGTGAAAGCTACATGCATATCACTAGCATTAGGACTTCTAGCAAGCTTTTATAGGAACATAATCACTTCAGAAATATTGCAACCATCAAGATCAAAATCAAACTTAGCATCACTAGTGGTAGACTCATTGGGCTTAGGCATTGTAGGTGGAGGAATAGAGACTTCTTGTGGTATAGTGGCATCCATATTGGTGGTGGTGATAGTGCACACTCTATTGTTTCTAGCAATTTCAG
Source organism: Avena longiglumis (assembly GCA_030063025.1). NCBI lineage: Eukaryota > Viridiplantae > Streptophyta > Magnoliopsida > Poales > Poaceae > Avena > Avena longiglumis. The sequence continues at coordinate 13,794,867 of CP125974.1, forward strand.
CTTCCCTTTTCCACTTAGCATGAAGTTGGGCTAACGGTCTAACATTTTCATCAATGGTAACTTGTATGGCATGAGTAGCAGAAAAGGTACTTTTCATGGTTTCAGGTTTAGCAGCCATTTTGATCAAAGAGGACTGTGCTTCAGACAAAGATGAAATATTTTTCTCAACATTCAAAAGATTTTCCTCCACAGTCTTGTTGAAAGTGGTTTGTTTACTAATAAAGTCTTTGAGCATGACTTCAAGTTAGAAGGGGGCACTTCTAGCATTGTTGTAGGAGTTTCCATAGGTATTGCCATTATTAGAAGGATAAGGCCTATGATTGTTGCTACTACCAAAATTATTCCTATAGGCATTGTTGTTGAAATTGTTGTTTCTAATGAAATTCACATCAACTTGCTCTTCTTGAGAAACCAAAGAGGCCAAGGGAACATTAATAGGATCTAAAGGAGTTTTCCCATTAATAAGCATAGCCATAATAACATCAATCTTATCACTGAAAGAGGAGGTTTCTTCAACAGAATTTACCTTCTTACCATGTGGAGCTCTCTTAGTGTGCCATTCATAATAATTAACCATCATATTATCAAGGAGTTTTGTTGAAGCACCAAAGGTGATGGTCATAAAGGTACCTCCAGCAGTTGAATCCAATAGGTTTCTTGAAGAGAAGTTCAAACCTACATAAAAAGTCTAGATAATCATCCAAGCAGTAAGTCCATGCATGTTCGCTAGAGATGATCTAAAGTGCTAACCTTTGAGGTGAGAGGGTAATCCCCGGCGGCTGATACGTCGTAAACATATCTATAATTTTGGATGCTCCATGCTTGTTTAGTATCTACTTTGCTTTGCTTTGTCTACACTTTGAGGTGTTTTTATATCTTTTCTGGAACTAACCTATTAACAAGTTGCCACAATGCCAGTTGCATGTTTTCTTCTGTTTTTGGTTCCAGAAAGACAGAAAATCAATATTCTCGGAATTGGATGGGACAAAAGCCAAATTCAATATTTTACCGTGGGGGACACGAATCCAGAAGAGGAGACGGAGGGGCGCCACAGGGCGGCTAAACCCCTAGGCGCGGGTGGGCCCAGCCCACGCCTGGGCAGGGTGTGGCTCCCTGGCGCCTCCCTTCCTCGCCTCTTCGCCTATAAGAAGCCCCCGAGGCAAAAACCCTAGGCACCCGATAAAAACTCCACGAAACCTTCTGTATCCGCCGCCACCATCGTCCCTAGATCGGGGGGATCTGAAGTTCTTCCCGGCACCCTGCTAGAGGGGAGATCATCCCGGAGGCCTTCTTCTCCAGTATGAAGCGTGAGTAGTTCCACCTTGGACTACAGGTCCATGTAGTAGCTAGATGGTTGTATCTCCTCCTTGTGCTTTCATGTATAGATCTTGTGAGCTCTGTTCATGATCAAGATCTAATCTATTTGTAATCATGCATGTTGTGTTTGCGAGGATCCGATGGATATTGAGAATGTCAGATTGATTAATGGTTTTGTCTTATTGATACTATCATGTCTATGTTGTTTGTGATCTCGCATGCTCTCCGTTGTTAGTAGCTATCTTGGCCAAGTAGTTGCTAGTGACTCCAAGAGGGGGTACTTATGCTCGATAGTGGGTTCATGCCTCTAGTTTCCAAGGGAAGTGACAGAAATCTCTTCGGTTGTAGATGTGTTGTTGCCACTAGGGAGAAAACAACAGTCTCTTGTTCATGGAACAAGTGGACTGTTTACCTTACACACTTTTCTTAAAGAAGTTGTTTGTTGCTTGCAACTTAATACTAGAGGGGGCTCGGATGATAACTTGAAGGTAGACTTCTAGTCATAGATGTAGCTGGATGGCGGTCTATGTATGTTGTTGTATTGCCCAATCAAATCTCATAGGATCTTTTTGTCTGGTATTGCATTGTTATGCCTTGCTCAGTTCCTGTCAATTGCCCTGCTGTAATTTTTTTACCCTTCATGCCATGTTTTTTATATAAGGAGAGCACCTCTAGTGAACTATGGACCCCGGTCCAATCTTTACCATTGATACATCTTCCACTGTTTACTTGCTGCAAACCATTTATCACCTTCCACACCATGCAGTTAATCCTTTGTTACAGCAATCGGTGAGATTGACAATGTCACTGTTAGTTGGGGCAAAGTCTTGAGTTTGTGTTGTGCAGGTCTCCATGTTGCTTGCGGCACCTTTGGGACGTTTCCTTCCTCCTACTGGTTCAATAACCTCGGTTTCTTCGAGGAAACTTGCCTGTTTGTCTTGCATCATACCTTCCTTGGGGTCTCTGCAGTGCTACTGCACTCATCAAGGCTTTTTTTCTGGCGCCGTTTCCGGGGAGGCCATGGACGTCTTCACAAGGGGAGTCCTCCTCAACCTTTCTCTTTACCGTGTTTTTAGTTTGCTTAGTTTCTTTTGCTTGGTTTTGTTTGCTTCTATTTATCAAAAACTCCAAAATTTTTAGTTTAGTTTGGTTTGCTTTCTCTTTTCAAAAACACAAAAAAACTAGTTCCTGCTCTAGTTGCTGCTGCTGTTTTTGGCTTGCCCACCTTTGCCAAAATGAACTCTGCTGAGAACACCAAGTTGTGAGACTTCACTAGCACAAACAACAATGATTTCCTTAGCACTCCTATTGATCCACCTGCTCCTGATGCTACCTTTTATGAAATTATTAAGCCTGCTTTGTTGAATCTTGTGATGAGAGAGCAATTTTCTGATGCTAGTTTTGATGATGTTGTTGTCCATCTAAATAACTTTGTTGAACTTTGCGAGATGCAAAAGTATAAGGATGTAGATGGAGATATTATTAAGCTCAAGCTGTTTCCTTTCTCATTTAGAGGAAAAGCTAAAGAATGGTTGCTATCTGTAACATCCCAGCATTTAGGAACCAACGAAGGGTAGATTTAGGAATCTGTGATATTGCATGCATTCATCTGTAAAAATGTGGGTAAATTTTTCGCCAAATAAAAACCTAAAGTGATCAAAGTTTATTTCATGCTTTGAGATTAGGTATAGTCTTGGAGGATGATTGTTATAAACTTTGTTATGATCTTGTGGATTAGTGTGTTTTGGGAAATGAAATTTGAATTTAAACTTGAGTGTTGGATTTATAATGTAAAAGGATTTAGAATTATGTTTGAGTATTATGATTTAGTCAAGAGTTAACAATTAGTAATTTAAACTTTAAATAAAGAAAACAATTCAGGAAAAGAATATTCATTCCATAATTTTATTCAATAAAGAAGTTACAAAATGTAACTTATGACAATAATCAAGAATCTTTACAATAGTAATGAAATAAAAGCAGAACCTTTATTTATTGAATAATAGTACAATCTTTATTACAAATGAATTAAATAAAAATTACAAAAAAATAAAAGAAATATTACATGTGACTATTCTATAAAGAAAAAGAAAACCTAGACTAAAGTCTTGAATCTTCAAGTCTGGTACCTGCAAAACAAACACAAACTGAAAGAAAGAAAGTGAAGGATTAAAAAAATGTTTTACTCTCAGAATTGACACTGAGTTGCACTGTGCAAAATTTCATCATTGAGTAATCTTTAAAGGGGCAAGTTTCACCAATATGAAAGAACTGAATCTTTCATAATTTAAGCCAGGAGTCAAATAACTCCAAACAGTAAGGAGGGCCAAGCTTCACCAGACAATAAGAGTAACCAGATAAAAGTAACTTTCATATCTAGAGCATATCCACAAGGTGCAGCAGACACACAAGCAGCACACACACCAAACTGCATGGTGTGTGCTGTCAGCACAACATCAACAACCCACACACACAAAACTACTCAGCACAGCCGTGGGAGGCATCTCCAACACCATTCTCTGGTGCATACACACCAAGCACAGTGGCCCAGCTAAACCAAACCAAAGCCAAACCATATCACACCAACCAAACTCTTGATCATCTCACCAAGATGGTGACATAAGGAGGGGGAAGATCAGGTGGATAGAAAGACCAAGATCAAGCCACCAGGACCAGGAGGTGGAGAGCTAGATCAAGGACAAGTCTAGGAGCTGGAAGTATTAGGAGGAGCACCAGATCAAGCTAGCCACACAACCACAAGACCAACAACTTGCAACCCCAACAACACCCAAGTGTGGTGAGCATCATAAAACATCCACATATTATGTTCATCATATTCAAACAGAATAGCATGTGTTGTTTTACAAATTAAACCTCTCAGTGATCACCCAAGTGGGGTGAACCTATCATAGAGGAAATTTGAAATATAAAGGCCAGTAGTAAACTCTACCAAATCCACCAGGATCTTAGACCAACATCATAGATCTCGGTGATCATAAACAACTCATATATTCCAATATGTTCCCAAATAGCTTATAAAATTTGGGCACATCTCCTAATGGAGTAGCACCTCAGATTTCATGAACTATATGCACCAACATTAAGCTATAAGCAACCCAATCATTTTAGCCAACCAGGATCCAAGGTCCAGTGAACAACCTTGATACTTAAGCATATCTATGAGGGATAGCAGGATAGGAATTTAATTCCTAAGCCTCATACCAGCACCATAGGCATTGATCCTTAAAGAAAGAAGCTTACAATTTATCTTTAACAAATATCCAATCTTAAGCACTAACCATAGTAAGGGCCTGTTTGTTTGGGCTGTGACTGGCTGTGCTGCTGTGCAGGGAAAGCTGCTGTGCAGAGAAAGCTATTTCTCTAAGTTTGACTGTTTGGCAACTTGGCTAGCTGTGTGCTAAAAAATTATCCGTAATGTCCCTATAATTCATATATAAGTGCATAAACACATATGTTATTATTAAATACTCTCTTCGATCCAAATTAGTTGACTTGGTTTTGTCTAGATTCAGATATATCTAGCACTAAAACAAGTTTAGATACATCCGAATCTAGACAAATTTGAGTCAAATAATTTGGATCGGAGAGTACCATACGCAAATAAGATAGCATCATGCTTCACAATTTGCCAGAAGTTAACAACTGTACAAAAATCTCATATTTGTATATCACATGCTTCACAAATTCAAGGTCACCATTACATTATAAATAGGTACTTAACCAAATTTACAAGACAAACTGCAGGTGATGCATGCAGTGTTCCAGCAAATCCTGCTCATCATGTTCTACGCAAGGTTTCTCTGCACGATCCAGCAAGGAGACGGCGGCATCACGCGCGAGCACGCGTTCTTGGGATTCTTCTTGTCAATGCACCACGCGACGGCCTCTACCAAGGACGGCTTCGCGGCAGTGTGCAGACAACGGCGCAGCGCGTCTTCATACCTATTGAAGAAGAGCTCGGGATCCAGGTACTCTGCCTTGAACGTGTCCCGCTGGAGCTCAACGGAAGGGGAAGGTATGGCGGCGGAATCTCTGGCAGCGAGGAGAAGGTCGGCAAGGAGTGGTCGAGCAGCGAAGGAAGCTGTGGCGGCGGGCAGGAAGGAGGAGCTCGGCGGCGGGGGGTATGGAGGCGGAGGCAGGAAGGAGGGTATGGAGGCGGGCAGGAACGAGGGTATGGAGGCGGGCAGGAAGGAGGAGCTCGGCGGCGGGGGGGGGGGGGGAAGGGGGCGGAGGCGGGAAGAAAGGGGAGCTCGGCGGGGGGGGGGGGTATGGAGGCGGGGAGGAGCTCGGCTACCGCTGCAGGTAGGGCGACGATGGGAGAAAGCAATGACACCGGTGGAATCGCGCCAGTCCGGGGTTGATGAACGGGTCGTGGGCTAATGACGATTTGCCAAAAAAAAGATCTCTTGTTGCACGCATGAACGGGTCGCGTGGGGGTCGCGTCTCTCCTGGTGGTGGCATTTGGCTAGTAAAATTTTGACAAAACGGTTCGCTGCCTTGCGGGAAGCCGCGAGAAGCACCTCGGGACGTGCTTCCTGGTATAGCCTATTTTTACAACCACTTCGGCCGAAGCCCACCGCGCAGCTACTCCGTTTGGATCGATTTTTTGGCTTTTTTAGTGAAAAGCCACCAAAAGCTCAAACAAACACCCCCTAAAGCCTAGTAGTAGAATCACCACTTGTGTGCCATTCTAGGATGGTGTCACAAGAACAAATTCTAAAACCAAGCCAAACAATCACTTAGCTTTCATAAATAAACCAATAAGACAATAACTATCATTTTCCTAGAAAGTATAACCAGGAATCAGGATCGGGTTTATATGTGCAAAGTTTTACTGTAAGAAACTAGGTAACCTCAATGTGCACATGAATCCATAAGCCAATCTTTACTGATGCAGTGAATCACCATCGAAAGGTTACTATCGATCTTGGGGTACTAACAGTAGAGAAACATACTAAGCTTTAACCTAACCAACTAGGTTTCACAGTTATACCATCAACTTAACCATGCTTTATCACCAGTTAGAGGCAACACTACTAAACCACTAGCATCAGATCAATAATATCATCAGATAATCAAAACATGACAGGAAGCACTGAAGTTCAGTGAGCACAATCTTCCCTAGGCATCACTACCAGATCAAATCATCATCTTACAAGCGAAAAGAGGGATGAATCCTAGAACCAGGGAAGAACCCTAGAACAAATATGAACCCTAATGAGGGATGGCCACTAGTTACACACGTATGAACTCAGAGGAGGTAGAGGCACGGGTTATAACCAAGAACTAACTCACATATGGTCCTCGCTGTAGAATAGAAGAGGAAACAGAGGATTCCGACGAGCACGGCGACACGGGGAGCACCCCCAAGGGGGCGCTACGACCCTCACCATTCCTGAAGGCGAGGAACACCAAGAAAGACACGACAAAGGTGGCGGCGGCAAGACAAGACCACCCCAAACCATAGGGTTCGGGATGGAGCTAGTCTGGCCACGGGGGAGCTCCAGATCCAAATCGAATTGGACAGGAAGGTAGAGCATGGTCGACAACCTCGTGCTGCACCACAACGGCCAGAGGACCACGGCGGCAACAAGAAGGCGCCATCGACCACGGGGTCGAGGAGGAGAAGAGAGAGATGAGATCGAGAGAGTGACAGAGAGAGTGGGCTGGGTTGGGACAGGACCCCTTCGGGGTGTCATTTTGGCTCTTCCCTATTGGGCCACAAGTTCCCAATAAGCCTAACACAGTCAGCCCAAATCACTTAAAGCCAGTTTTCAAAAGAGAAAAGACCAAAATGCCCCTAAATTTAAATAAATTCTAGAAAATAAAATAAAAATCCAAAAATTATAAATAAAATACTTTTGGATTCACAATAATCCAAACTATCCAAATAAATTTAAAAAATAAAATTTTAGACATATAAATTTTATTAATAATTTTGTAATATATTCCCTATGGAATTTTACAAAATCATTGAAAGATGATAAAAATTAATAAAAATCACTTTCATTATAAATTAATATTTTAGTATTTTAAAAAATACTAAACAAATATTTAATATCAATTTTTGGTATTTAAATGATAATTCTTGAAGGAATTATTAAATAAATAAAATTCAAATAAAAGGAAATAAAATAAAAGAATACAATATTCAATAAATATTAAAAATTAATAATTATAAATCCTTCATTATTAAAAAGGATTTTTATAATTTAAATAATGGGGGAGAATACATATAAAGCTAAATAATGCATTACATTACTTTGCATAATCATTTTGCTTCTTTAAATATTGTCCTTACCGGGCAATAATGATGTTTTTGTAGACATAGAAGCTCAAGGTCCAGTGCAAGCATCAGACTTCACTACCTTGCAATCACAAGGCAAGTTCATCACTTGCTCATATCCTTTGAAGAGTAATTATCAAAGTATTTGCAAATTGTGTGTTATCATATATACTCCAATGAAAGAAAATATTATTTTCACAAATAAAGAAATCTTAGATATCATCCTAAGTGATGATATAATGGAGCAATAGAACTTAGGGTTCGATTTGCAACAATGATGATCAATTAGGGACTTAATAACCCATGACATTAGTGATTCTAGCGCCGTATATCACGCGTTAGCCATGAGATTTGGAATGGGACAGAGAAGTCAGCTGTATCTTCTTCCTCTCGCATGTAGCCGGATGTGCAGGTCATGGCTGTTATCCTCGTAGCATGCATATTAATTGGTAATTCGTAGAGTATATGCAACATATGGGTGGGAACCCTCAACGTCCCACGATAGTTCTGGCATCTAATGGTCTGTACAAACCATTGTCGTAATTCAATATGTGGGCATGGTGTACACCAAGGAGTCATGCGAGGTCGCGAAGGGGGCAATGATTGGCTTGGACCAACTACTGGGCCCCAAATCATGGAATTGTGGACGGGAAAGTACGCCCGGTTGTGCAACAATGAGTTGATCTCTCATGGGTAAAGTAACGCACCTCTACAGAGTGTAAGAATTGTAACTTGTTACTCCCTGTTCCGGGAAGGAGCAGCGAACGCAGCAGGAAAGGAACTCCATGAAAGTTCTGGTCAACCTATGAAGGATGATGGTCATAGACTTTTATAATAAAATCAATCTTTGAAGAAAGATTTACAAAAACTACATAGTACCAAGGACTTATAGTCTGAGGTGGTAGTTAGAGAATCAAACTTCCCACCTTGCATATAATGAACTTGTTGGGTAACGCTGTTACTCATCCTTTCCTTTGATCCCTTGCTTAGACTCTGAGGATCCCGAAGACATGCCAATATATGCAGCCGAATGCCAAGAAGATGTTTTCTACGAGGAGCCTGACCTGTCAGGAGGAGTTGAAGGAGTGGATTACGAAATCCGCTATGGTGTCGATGATAACGAGTCCAACTAAGTACCCTAGTTAGTAGTAACCGACGGAGCCGAGCAGCATGAACTCTATAGAATAAGCTGCTGAGCTCAACTCCTAGTTGGAGTTGCTACTTTTAAATTCCGCTGAAACACTTTATATTTTGCTTTGAAGGTTGAATCCTTTTGAAGTCTTGAACTTCTAGTATTGTAATAATAATAATGTGTGAATGTTTGTAATATGGACCCGCAATGTTTGTGTTGTACCACTCTGAGGGATGTGATATTTATAGAACGGTGTTCTGTGGATGTCATGTCAACGACTATAGTGTACTACACATGCAGTGGTATGATGGGTCACCGCAGTTGGTATCAGAGCAAATTGCTTTAACCTTAGGTTGGAAACCTAGTAAAGGGTATTACGTGTAGGATGGTGTAGCAACGATAAAGAATTCTCTAAAAGAAATATAATGGGTATTCAAATGATAATATTCCGTTATATGTTTTAGTGCGATAATTCTTTGTTATGATGCAATATATTATTGGTTACTAATAAAAATATTTTTCTGATATACAGAGCTATGGCATTAAAGTTTCCAAAACAGACTTTGGTAAGGAAAGAGGAGACTCTTGATGATTATCAAGGATCATTCACAGACAAACTTCGCCAACTTTTAAAGATTTTTAGTTGTACAACTAGAATCCCAGTGAACACTATAACCTATTATGATGTCCCGATGTTATCCAAGTATCGTGTGAGTATCCAACTTCCAGAGGAGCTTGGATTGTATCACGATTTACCTATAGGAGAAGGTAAGAGTCATTTAGCAGCATATCATGTTGCTGTTGTGGAGGCGATAGCTAATATCCGGGAGCATAAAGCCAAAGAGTTAGAAGGTAGCACATTTCTGTGATACCTCATGATTCTATAGACTCGAAGACTGTACCGGATCATCTTACTTTAGTTAAGAAGCATCCTAAGTTAGCTTCCAAGTTTATGGATAGATACCGAACACTCATTGTGTCTTTTTATAAGACACATCAAGTGATTGTTGAAGATAAAAATGACATGTTAGAGGATCTAACTGATTCGGAAAGGAGGAAGCAGTTAGCATTCCAGTTGGAGAAGGAAGCAAGTAGTAGTGCAAAACCTATCTTTAAGGATATACTTATAGATCCTGAATCTTTTATACCATATCCTTATTCACCAAGGCCTGAACCTATATATGATCCTAATGTGGATATGAGGTATGCAGTACCACAGGGTTCAGAGGATGGTTCTGAATCAGAACTTCCTATTGAGAATTCTGATGGTTGGAGGATGGGATCATATGAAGGATCTCATGAACACCAGATGTCCATAAACGGTTCTGACAGAAATGTTGGACAATCTAGCTGGATGGGTGCAAGGATTAATCCTAGTAACAGTAGTAGAAATGCCATGTTCATAGATAATCAGGATGTAGAAGAAGATCCTGAGGAGAGAGTGTTTGAATCATCAACATCTTCTCAGAGCCTAGGGAATATACATTATCCGGTGTTTAACTATCTTGCCCAAAGGAGCACCTGGGGATCAGCAGGATCTGCGTATTCTGTTGACAACTCAAGGAATCAAGCTCAGGAGATGCAAGTGGGGGATAATGTTGAATATGTTTCTGAAGACTTTTCAACTGAGCTGGAGGGAGTCAATGCGCCCAGGTTGGGTAATGACTCAAGTCCTGACACTTCAGATACTGAGTATGTTCCTTATGGAAGGACATTTGTTCCACAAACTGTGCGACGAACGTCACGTCATCACGGTTGGACATCAGGCATGTATGATGAGCGTAGTTACTACTAGAAGTAGGCAACTATTTAGAGGTATCGAGTACCGTGTATTGTAATCCAAGAAATAATATAGTTAGATAAATAAGGTAGTGTTGTGATTATACCCATATGGTATATGTTGTAATGACTTTGTATGATATTGTAATGTATAATATGTGAAATGAATATTTGGATTTTCATTGTGTGACTAGTTCTATGCGTAAAGTCGAGCTCAGAACACATGTGCATGATGTAATTATGAGTATTCGCTTTATGTGCAGGACTAGGGGATCATGGATACGGGTGTAGAGACCGAATCTGAACCGCAGCGGATGGAACATGAGGCCAAGGAGAAGGCCGATGCAGATGTAGCAAATCAGGGAGCATTACCACCACCACCACCAATGAGGCCGTTAATGGAGCAGAACTTTATGCAATGTATGCAAATGATGCAAGAGACCCAGAACAAGTTCATGGAGGAGTTGCTGGGATGAGAAAATCAGAGGGCACCTAAAGGTGGAGGAGTAAGTCTTTTTGACTTCCAGAATGCAAGGCCGTTACCTTTTGCATCAGCTCCTAAACCAATGGATGCAGAAGATTGGCTAGCAGATATAGAACGAAAACTGAAGACTGTAGGTTGCAATGATGAGGAGAAATTGAGGTATGCAACTCATCTTCTGACTGGACCTGCAGCATCCTGGTGGGAGAATCAGTTAGCCATGCAACAGCCAGGAAGGGAGTACACCTGGGAAGAGTTTAAGCAGAGATTCCGTGAATATCATGTTCCGGAGAGTGTTATGGAACTGAAGCAGAGAGAATTTGAGGAGCTTCAGCAGCGATATACTAGTGTCATGAAGTATATCCGGGAGTTTAGTCAACTGTCTCGTTATGCAGAGGAGGATGTTAACACAGAAGAGAAGAGGAAGAAGCATATCCTGCGTGGGTTAAATCCATTTGTGAGGATGCAGTTAAGGTTGGCTAATAAGCAAACTTATCAGCAGTTGCTGGATGCAGCAATTACTTTCAAAGATGACTACAATAATGTCCAAGAGGATAGGAGGAAGATAGCTAAGAAGGAAACCAAGAGGATTCATGCAAGTAAACCTAAACCCAATCTGGAGTTCAAACCCCGGAACAAGGCCTATGGTAACAATAACAATAACAAGGTCAGTGGTGGAAATCAATCCAATCCCAGAAAGAATGTTATTTGTAACAACTGTGGAATTCTAGGGCATTTCTAGAGGGAATGCAAAAAGCCTGTAGTAATCTGTTACAGTTGTGGTCAGAAGGGGCATATCAATCCCGATTGTCCGAGCAAACCACTAGGAGTTTGGTCTACTAAGGGAGGAGGACAAGCCAGTGGAGGAAACGGACAGCCCAATCGAGGAGGAAATAATGTCAAGAACAACAATGGCAAGAGGAAAAGACCTACCGGGAAGCTGAATTGCGCAACCCTAGAGGAGGTGGATAATTCGGAGCATGCAGTGATAGGTACGCTAAATATCCTTACCAATCCCGGCAAAGTTCAATTTGATACTGGTGCAACTACTTCATTCATTTTTAAAGAATTCTATGATAAATTCGGGATTAGAAGGGCAACGTTAGAAAACCCTATGACCGTAGTTACGGCAGGGGGAAATGTGATTGTACGCCACATTAAACAAGATTAGGTTATCTAGATCTGTGGTTGTACATACTTTGCAGACCTTTATGTGATTCCTTTGAAGGGAATTGCAGTAGTGTTGGGGATGGACTGGATGATGGAACATGGGTCTTAGATAAATTGTGAGGAGAAAACTGTCTCAATCAAAACTCCAAATGGAGCAAGGATAGTTTACCAAGCAGATAAGCACAGTCATATCATGGTGGATCTGTAGTTGAACTCAATGAAAGAGGTCAAATTGGAAGATATTCCTATAGTAAATGAATTTCAAGATGTTTTTCCAGCAGAGCTACCTAGAATGCCACCAGATCGGGAGATAGAGTTCACTATTGATCTAATTCCCGGTACAGCACCAATAGCTCAAGCACCATATAAGATGGGACCAAAAGAATTAAAAGAACTCAAAGAACAAATTGATGAGTTAGTCAGAAAAGGGTTTATTCAGGAAAGTGTATCCCCATGGGGAACACCAGTAATATTTGTGGATAAAAGGGATGGTGGAAGAAGGATGTGTGGAGACTATAGAAATATGAACAATGTTACCATAAAGAATAAGTATCCTCTACCGAGGATTCAAGATTTGTTTGATCAAGTCAAAGGAGCCGGAGTATTTTCAAAGATCGACCTAAGATCTAGATACCATCAAATAAAAATCAAGCCTGAATATGTTCCAAAGACAACATTTGTCTCAAGATATGGACACCATGAGTATCTGGTAGTACCATTTGGTTTGACCAATGCACCAGCAATATTCATGAATCTGATGAACAAAATCTTCATGCCATATTTGCATAAGTTCGTCATAGTCTTCATTGATGATATTCTGATATATTCCAAGGATAAGGAAGAGCATGCTGATCATTTAAGAATAGCATTGCAGACTTTAAGGGAACATAAACTTTATGCTAAGTTCAGTAAATGTGAATTTTGGCTAGATGAGGTAGAATTCCTTGGCCATGTGATCAGTAAATATGGAATTGCTGTAAATCCATCTAAAGTTCAATTAGTACTAGAGTGGACTGCACCAACCAATGTGAAACAAATTCGAGGTTTCTTGGGGATGGCTGGTTATTATCGGAGATTCATTGAAGGTTTCTCCAAAATAGCTGGACCAATAACCAAATTGTTAATAAAGAATACACCATTCAATTGGGATGAGAAGTGTGAAGCAAGTTTTCAGGAGTTGAAGACCAGGTTAACCACAACTCCAATCTTAGCAGTTCCAGAAACAGGGAAAGACTTTACAGTATACTGTGATGCATCTAAAGAAGGTTTGGGTTGTGTGTTAATGCAAGATCGGAAAGTGATTGCTTATGGTTCAAGGCAAAACCACATTTAATTCAACTATCCAACTCATGATTTAGAGTTAGCAGCAGTAGTCTTTGCGCTGAAAGGATGGAGGCATTTCCTTTATGGAGCCACATGTGAGTTATACACTGACCATAAAAGTCTTAAATATTTCTTCACTCAAAAGGAATTGAATATGAGACAGAAACGTTGGTTGGAACTAATCAAAGATTATGATTTAATATTCAACTATACTCCAGGAAAAGCAAATGTTGTAGCAGATGCTTTAAGCAGAAAGAGTGCAGACATTCAGCCTAGCAATCGGGAGCTACCAAAAGAGTTACAAATGGACTTGGAAACATTAGAGCTTCAATTCATTAGAATAGAGGTTCTTGGAGGATTAGCTACTATGCAGGTAGTTGCAGAGCAGGACAGTGATCTTAAGCACGAAATTTTTAGACATCAACCAGAAGATCCTTTCATTACTGAGGAAATTTGGAGGATATCTCAAGGGCAAAAATCAGTTTTTCACCTTGGATATTATGGGTCTTTGTGGTTCCAAGATCGTCTTTGTGTTCCAGATGTGACTGAGATTCGAGATTTCATACTTAGAGAAGCACATGAAACACCATATTCTATACATCCAGGAAGTACTAAGATGTATATGGACTTGAAAGAACTATTCTGGTGGAATAACATGAAAAGGGACATTGCTAAATATGCATCAGAATGCCATACTTTCCAAAGGGTGAAGGCTGAACATCAAAGTCTACCAGGACCATTGCAACCTTTGGAAATTCCCGAATGGAAGTGGGAGGAAATAGGTATGGATTTCATCACAGGATTGCCCATGACACCTAAACGTAAGGATATGATATGGGTAAGTGTGGATAGACTCACTAAAAGTGCACATTTTATTCTGGTAAATCAGAAAGATAATGCCTAGAAGTTAGTAGAAGTTTACATCAAAGAGATAGTAAGTGAGCATGGAGTGCCCAAAAAGATCGTAACTGATAGGGGATCCGTGTTTACTTCAGCATTTTGGAAGCAATTACATGAAGCACTTGGTTCCAAATTAGATTTCAGCACAACTTATCATCCAGAGATAGGGGGTCAAACAGAAAGAACAAATCAGATACTAGAAGACATGTTAAGGGCTTGTGCATTAGATTTTGGAGGTACATGGGAAGATCATCTACCATTGGTAGAATTTTCCTACAATAATAGCTATCAGAGTAGTTTGAAGACAGCTCCATATCAGGTTATGTATGGAAGGAAGTTTAGATCACCAATATGTTGGTATGAGCCTGGAAGCAGCAAAGAATTTGCGCCAGAATATATCCAGGAAAAACAAGATATCATTGATAAGATCAAGGATATACTGAAAATATCTCAGAGTAGGCAGAAAAGTTATGCTGATCAAAGTCGAAGATCATGGCATCCAGAAGTGGGAGACATGGTATATTTGAAAGTAAATCCAATGAAAGGGGTTAAAAGGTTCGGAGTTAAAGGAAAATTGAGTCCAAGATATATCGGGCCATTCAAAATACCGAGTCAGAACAGAACTATAGCTTATGCTTTAGAGTTACCATCAAGATTGGATCAAGTGCATAATGTTTTCCATGTGTCACAACTTCGTAAATGTTTGAAAGTTCCGGATGATGCAATCACACATCAAGAGATAGAACTACAAGCAGACTTGACCAATGTTGAAAAGCCCTGTAAAATTTTGGAAGAAAACTGGAAAAGGTTGAGGAATAGGGCAATCAAGTATTGCAAGGTACAGTGGGAACATCATCCTGAAAGGGAAGCCACTTGGGAGAAAGAAGAGGATTTTTGAGAAAAGCTTATCCAGAACTATTTAGGTACATCTCAACAAACTTCGGGACGAAGTTTAATTTACGGGGGGAAGTCTGTAACATCCCAACATTTAGGAACCAACGAAGGGTAGATTTAGGAATCTGTGATATTGCATGCATTCATCTGTAAAAATGTGGGTAAATTTTTCGCCAAATAAAAACCTAAAGTGATCAAAGTTTCTTTCATGCTTTGAGATTAGGTATAGTCTTGGAGGTTCATTGTTATAAACTTTGATATGATCTTGTGGATTAGTGTGTTTTGGGAAATGAAATTTGAATTTAAACTTGAGTGTTGGATTTATAATGTAAAAGGATTTATAATTATGTTTGAGTATTATGATTTAGTCAAGAGTTAAACATTAGTAATTCAAACTTTAAATAAAGAACGCAATTAAGAAAACGAATATTCATTCCATAATTTTATTCAATAAAGAAGTTACAAAATGTAACTTATGACAATGATCAAGAATCTTTACAATAGTAATGAAATAAAAGCAGAACCTTTATATATTGAATAATAGTACAATCTTTATTACAAATGAATTAAATAAAAATTAAAGAATAAAAGAAATGTTACATGTGACTATTCTATAAAGAAAAAGAAAACCTAGACTAAAGTCTTGAATCTTCAAGTATGGTACCTGCAAAACAAACACAAACTGAAAGAAAGAAAGTGAAGGATTAAAAAATGTTTTACTCTCAGAATTGACAGTGAGTTGCACTGTGCAAAATTTCATCATTGAGTAATCTTTAAAGGGGCAAGTTTCACCAATATGAAAGAACTGAGTCTTTCATAATTTAAGCCAGGAGTTAAATAACTCCAAACTTAAGGAGGGGAAAATTTCACCAGACAAATAAGAGTAACCAGATAAAAGTAACTTTCATATCCAGAGCATATCCACAAGGTGCAGCAGACACACAAGCAACACACACACACCAAAGCATGGTGTGTGCTGTCAGCACATCATCAACAGCCCACACACACAAAACTACTCAGCACAGCCGTGGGAGGCATCTCCAACACCATTCTCTGGTGCATACACACCAAGCACAGTAGCCCAGCTAAACCAAACCAAAGCCAAACCAGATCACACCAACCAAACTCTTGATCATCTCAATAAGATAGTGACATAAGGAGGGGGGAGATTAGGTGGATAGCAAGACCAAGATCAAGCCACCAGGACCAGGAGGTGGAGAGCTAGATCAAGGACAAGTGAAAGAACATGTGGGCCCCCATGTGTGGTTTTGGTAATTAATGACAATCTTTTTGGACTAATGTGTGTATTATGTTGCACTTGTAGGATTTGTCCATTGGCATCGCTTGGAGCTTGTGTCGGCTTCAAGATCGATGAAATGAGAATAAGATATGTTGTGCAAGCTCAAAATGCGCCATATATAGAGATCTCATGTTTGAGGCTTGCCATCCTTGGTGATCATGGATCGATGATGAAGAATCAAGAAAGGCGTTCCATCTTGAGAACGTCAAGATCGTCTACATCGAGCTCAAGTGGAATTCTCAAGGCAAAGGTATAATCGTGATAAGTTTTCCCTTTTGCCGGTCTCATGTTGTGTGTGTGAGACCGGGTTTAGGATAGATAACCGTACTATCAAGAGGGGCTCTTGTATGAGTAATTCGGTCACATTGTTCGGAGAAAGCTCAAACCTTTGCATACTTGCATCATCGTATTTGGTTGTTATTTGGTCTTACCCATGTGAGGATATAGAGCTTGTGTTACTCTCCATAACAAGTTCTTCATCAAAATCGGATCTTCCGTTTGTATCTTGTTGCGATTTTGATCTTGGAGGCTTTTCGGTTTCTCATCAAGTGAGGTATCTCAAATTATTATACATGATACATTCTCACTTGGTGATAACCAATATTTCCACCTTTTATTGGGAATCCCTTGTCGTCCTCTATCCAACGCAATTGGAATCGGGGTCAATCGGAGCTTCCAGTCAAAAGTTATTGTCGTTTGAATATTTACCCGTCAATCTGTTTTCTAGGCCGAGCGGTAGTACCGGCCGGCCCAGTTTCTTTTCCCAGATCCAGATCTCGATCTGCTGCTGCCGCTCGTTTTCACTCACGCGCTTGCCACCCCGTCATCGCATTGGGCCGCTCACACGCTTCTTTAAGTACCTGCCGCTACCGCTTCATTGCCATGTCCCGCGTGGGCCTCTCGCATCTTCTTTGCTACTGCTTCTGTTATGCTGTTTTCTTCAAGGCTGATTCATCCTTCTTTGCCTCGTGGCTCTGCATCGCGCCCGCTGCATCACATTGTGGCCTCACGCAGTCAAGGCCACTGGCGGCTGATTTCCTGCATTGACTTTTCCCTTCGCTCGCGTGCGTTGACTGTCCTGTCTTGGCAGTGCATTCGATCCGGTAGTACCGGTCCGATCTGGTACTACCGTTTCGTCCAGAAAAATCGCCCCAACGGGCAGATTTTTGGCCCCTCTTTAAATAGTCTTTTCCCTTTGTCTTTGAGGGCTGCTTCTTACTCCTCTTTTTGTCTAAGCTTTGCCCTCATTTGCCTTACTCTTTGAGCTTGATTTATACTCACCCCTCCATTGATTCTTGCATATATTTGAGGGGTAGTTGGAGGTGATCTAGATCTACGTTTTGACCTAACCGATTCATCTCTTTGTGAGTGTATCTTTGGGGATCTAGATTTTGGGGGATTTTGTGTCTCTCTTTGATTCCTCCTCTCTTGTTCCCCCAATAGCTTTAGTAGCTTTGTTGGAACTCGAGAGTGAGGGATTTGAGCACCTTTGTGGTGTTCTTGCCATTTGCATTTGGTGCATCGGTTTGAGTTCTCCCCGGAGGATTTGGTTCGTGTGACTCTTTGGAGCTTGTCCCTCTTGGGTTCTTGGAACCCTAGACGGTTTTGTGGCCTTGGTGACATTGTGGCCTTGGTGGCATTTGTTGAGGCCTTTTGTGGCGTTTGTTTGGAGCCTCCAATTAAGTTGTGGAGAAGTGCCCCAACCTTGTGAGAGGTTCCGGTTGCCACCGACAAGTGCACCAATAGTGGAAGCGTGGATCTATCCCGTTGGGGTGAGATTCACCGGAGAATAAGGGAGCCCTTTTGTGGCGTTGGTGGTTTGATAACACCCCCTCTCCAAACAATACGTACTCCATGTTGGGAGGAACTCGGTAAAATATCGGTGTCCCCGCGTGCCTCGGTTATCTCTATACCCGAGCTCTTTACTTATGCACTTTACATTGTGATAGCCTTCGTGCTTGAAGTAATATATATCTTGCTATCACTTTGTTGCTTGTATTGCTTAGCATAAGTTGTTGGTGCACATAGGTGAACCTTAGTTGTTCTAGGTTGTGCTTAACAAAGTAAACACTAGTTTTATTCTGCCTTTGTTGAGCCACTCTAGGAAAAGTTTTAATCGCCTATTCACCCCCCTCTAGGCGACATCCGTATCCTTTCAATTGGTATTAGAGCCCAGTCTCTCATTTTAGGCTTCACCGCCTTGAGAGTAAAGATGTCGGCTAGAGGATTTTTGCACAATGACATGTTCATATTCGATGGCACAAATTATGATATATGGAAAAATCGCATGCTCGTTCATTTTCGGGACATGGACCCAAATTTGGAGCGTATTGTAGATATAAGTTTTTCTCCTCCTATGGATTTCAAAAATCTATCTAGTGAGGACGAGAAAAACTTATATCTCGATGCTCAAGCTTCTAATGTGCTTGTTAATGCTTTGAGCTATGTAGTTACCTCCGTAATCATTCCTTTTTGGAGCGTTCATGAGTTATGGACAAAACTTCAAGATAAATATGTTGTGTCCAACATTATTGAGGATGATTGTGTTGCTTCCACTTCCGGTCGAGATGAGTTCTCATCCTCTACCACTTCACCAACATGTGACTTTTCACAAGTTAATGATATTGTGAGTGGTGATATAAATTGCAATTTGGATAGTGTGCTTACTATTTGTAATCCCTCAAATCTATCTAGTTGCAATGATCTATCTTTGGACTTTAACACTTCTAGCACTACCAACTTATTACATGCTTGTGTTAATAATCCTTGCATATCATGTAGAAATGACTTGAATAAATCTCATGATGATATGCTTGTGTTGTCTTGTTGCCATGATAAAAATGCTTCCATTTCCTCTAGTGCTTGTGTTGCTAACCATGTAGAGGAAACCGAAGATTCTATGGGCCAAGACATGGTTTTGAATGAAGCCACAAATGCAATCTCATCTTCACCTTCTTCCGGTACCCACCTATGCCTTATGGCTAGGGATTCTAAGGTAACTCCTACTTTGGAACCCATTACCTCTTGTGATGAGGAGGATGTGGATAATGTGGAAGAAGAGCTTGATATTGATGATTTATATGAAAAGGGTGAGATTGTGTATCGTGACCTTGTTAAAAAGGATATTGCTTTCTCTAACTTTGTTGAAGTCTTGGACTTTGCTATTAAGAGCAAAGAACATATTGATAAGTTAGAAACACAAATTGAGGTGGCAAATGATCTCAAAAGTAAAAATGATGAGACTCAATTTGCTTATGCTAAAATCCTTGAGGATTTTGAGCACCTCAAAAATGGCTCTAGGGTAATAAAGGGTGAGCTCATCAAACTCACCGAGTCACATGAGCAACTTAAAGCCTCATATTCAAAAGATCTTGCCAAGTTGCCCTCACCTCTTTCTAATAATGATGATGCTTGTGCTACTAACTCTATTTCTTTTGAAGCATCTATTGTAAAGGAGAATGTTGAGCTAAAGTCCCAACTTGCTTTGCTAACTAGCAACTACGGGAAATTAGAAGAAAGCCATGTTAAGCTCTCAAGCTCGCATGAGGATCTCCTAGTCTCCCATGGTAGGCTAAAGTTGGCTCATGAGGCCATCATGTCAAATGTAACATCTAGTGGGCCTCATGTGGACATTAGCACTATATCTACTTCAAATGTTATATTGCCATGTGCTAGTCCTTATAATTCACCCTCTCACAACCATGCTATATCTCGTGATGAATTACATTTCGTGCCTTGTTGCTCTAACAATGTAGCATCTACTTCCTCTAGTTCTTTTATTGAAACTAACCATGTATAGGAAATCAAAGAGCTCAAGGCTCAAGTCACTTCTTTGAAGAATGACTTGAAAAGGGGTCATCAAGGGAAGTCCGCACTCAACAAAATCTTGAGTGTGCAAAAATCCCCCAATGACAAGAGTGGGATTGGATTCAACTCCAATGTCAAGAACAAGTCCACTATCAAGTTGAAGCACAAGGATAACAAGAAAAATGGCCAAGATCAAGTCAAGAATCCGGGCAAAATTGTTTGCTTCAAGTGCAAGGAAGAAGGGAATCATGTCAAACATTGCCCATTAAATAAGAAGTCCCTTGGCAAGAAGCAACAAGGGAAGCGGCCTCAAGCTCTACATCTTTTTAGAGACGGGCCTCCTCCCAAGAAGACTCAAGCTCTTCCTCAAGTTGTTTCTTCATCCAAAAATAAAGATGGCAAGAGTAGAACTTGCTAAATATGCCACAAGAAGGGGCACATTTATTCCTCATGCACTATTGGTATCTCCTCATCCCATCCTATCTTGATTGATGATGCTTATTCACTTCGTAAGGATGAGGTTGGCAATGTGTTTGCCACATTTGTTGGTGCTCAATGTGGTGTCAAGAAAAGAATCATTTGGGTTGCCAAGCCTATTGTGACTAACCTCTTAGGACCCAACTTGGTTGGGGACCAACAAGCCAAAACTTGATCAATAGGTGTGTTTTTTAGGGCATTGGAGACTATGCTACATTATGAAGAATTGAGGGATCTTCATCAAGTATTATTTTCAAGACAAGCCATTTGGATTATCTTGATTATATTATATTTCCAATGTTCCTCCTTGCGGTAACATATGCTAAACTCTTTACATTGAAAGTTACTCGCCCCCTTGTGCATGTGTTGGTTCTGTATCTTCCATGCTTTTGTACATCTTGTGTTATCCACTTAATTATCTTGTAATATCAAGCATATTTGTGTATGATTAGGTGGCACACCATGTATGTGTGTTTCTTATGTTTGAGCCTTGCTTGGTTATATTTGGTATCTTATTCGGCTCTTGTGAGAAATTAATGGATTATCCCATTTTGGGGGAGTGTTATGCTTGGGCATTCCACAATCCTAAAATTGTGTGTACATGAGGAATACCACCTAGTATTTATATTGGATTATTGTCTAGTCTCTACGTGGTATAATTCTCATGAGAAATTTAAGTTCTATAATGTCCATTAATTATCTCTATTTGTATTATTTCGCCTCGCGTTGGTTTTATGGTAGTATCACATTATGGGGGAGTCATATGCTTAGTGCTAATTACAATCCTAGAAAATGTGAATATTCGAGGTTGTGTCACTTAGAATTGATATTAATAATTATCTAGCGCCTATGTGACACATTTGCTCATACAAGTTCCAATTTGCTTGAATGCCTTTTTTTATCATATTTTGGATCTTGTATATGAGAGTGGTTCTTGGTATGTGGTTCCTCATATTTAGATCTCTATATCATCATGTATACCATTTACTTCAAGTTACTCTAATCACTAGCGATTGTGTGACTATTGGAAGCTACCAAGTATCTTGTTCGAAGTATCATGCTTAATTCTTATATTTTGTTATATGCTTATTGTTGTGACTATGATCTTGGATATCCATGCAAGCTACCTTGGGAAAATTATTCCTAATATTTCTTGTCCTTGGACATTGAGTACCCAATTTATGGTAGAATTTATTGATCATATTCACTTTGCCCTTTGCTTAATATTGTCCTATCTTTGGCCATGTAAATGTTTTGTGTGCTCCCATGTATTCCTTGCTTCATGTGGATCTTCTTTTTTTATTGGTATCCTCTTATGTTTTATTTAATGTAGGTAGTAGTGATGATCTCATTTGTGTGCATTTTTCATTTAAAAGCAAAATTCTATATAATGTACTACTTATGGGTGAGCTCTCCTATATTATTTAGAACACTCGTATTTATGCTTCTTTGTTTGATCCATATCAGGTTTTATGTGCTTGGAACCTCAATCTTTTTGTTTTGGTATTTTCTGCCATCATGAGAAGTTTAGAGAGTTTGGTTTCTTGTTGGAACCTTGCTCTTTTTGGGAGTTGGTTTTGTCTCATTCCTTGTTTATTGATTTGACCATTTTAGAATGAGATAAACCCTTGAGCATTCTTATTTCTATCTATCTTTTGCTCTTTTGGTGTTAGCCTAGTTCATTTGTTGAACGTGTGATCTTTCATGTGTTGAATTGGTTCTTTGATACAATTTGGACATCGTTTGTCATGTCATGCTCTTGTTTGTGCAATCTCGATTTACTTGGTGTTTTTATTCAAATTGTATCTCCTTTTTGGTTCTTGAAAGCTTTATGCATGCATATTTACTTTATGTTTATATTATGGCATGCTTGCTTTCTTTGATCCAATATATAGGGGAAACTCCACCAAATCCCATCGGCTAAGTTGAGCATGAAATTCAATTTCATATCAATATGCACATATTTTTGTGGAGTCTGACCTATGTATTGTAGTTGCACTAACTACTTTGGACCTAATAAGTTTGGGGACCATTTTTGTACTTAAATATGTTTTAGGTACATTGGAGATATATTAGATGCTTGTCTCTCAATCTTGAATAAGTGGTGCATTAATGAAAATTGGAGGCAAGCTATAGGATGATCAATGAATTCATATCCTCTACATCCTACCAATTATATCTTGGTAACAAGTATCTCTTGCTCATGCATATTTATCTTGCTTCCAACCTTTTTTAGGTTGCATCTTGGCATGAATTTTTGTTATTATATTTATTGTTGTATCTCTAGCCATGGTATTAAGAGAACTCTCGATTGTAAATGTGTAGAAGTTGAGATGAGTGCATATAATTGGGACTATAAAAAATCATGCATATGATTCATCAATCCCAAATGTGTCAATCTAGCAATTTTATTGCCTATCCTTCCTCAACTTCTCTCATGTGCAATAGTGAGATTGTGCTAGTTGATTTTTTCTTGTGATACTTGTTACTTTTCTCCATATATTTCAACATTCTCCTTTTCCCTTGGTGATAGTTGTAATATATGTAGTGTGTTGGTGTTTGAAGTTCATTAATGCACAATAGGATATATTTGAGCCTTTGGCCATGCTTTGAAGCAAAAATCTTATTGATATATGTTATGACTTCATTTTAGCCTTTTATGTGATTTATTGTATATCTTCTTTATGTGTGCATATTTCTTTGTTGGCATATGTCCTTGTGATGTTTTCCACTTAGAGATATATACACATAATCGTAGATAATCCTAGTTGATTTTTAAATCCTTGGAGACCACATGTCTATTCCTTTTGATTCTTTGGTGGATTCCAAATTTATTTGCCTACGAGTGCTCGTTCCTCTTGTTGCATCTTCAGGCGCTCATATTTGCTCTCTCATGCCTTGTATTGTTAAATGAATGTGGATGAGTGAGGATTCCATGATTATGCACCTCGTTACCAAATGCAATTATCATAATTAGTGCATTATATTTGGGGAGCTCATCTAATTCATTTAATAATGCTCATTAGTGTTCTTTCACATTTGTTGTGTTTTAAATGCTTATGGGGGAGCGAGGATTCCATATTTCTGCAATATGTATTCTAATGCATTTATGTTGAATAGTACACAAATCTTGGGGAGCTTCTCTATGTGGTTATTTAAAGCACTCTCTTGCTCATATCATAATATCTTGTAGTTTCCATTTGAAATCATTTGTTGTTTTCAATTGGTTTGTGGGACCTTGTAATTGCTTGCATCATTGGACTTTATTTATTTTGGCAATCTTCAGGTCCTCGATATAGTTCTACTCCCTCCCAAGTATTCATCATTGGATATGTGCAAAGGCACACCTTTGGAGGAATTATTATTATATTTGCCTTCTAGAACTTGTCACCCATTTCGGTAATCGGTGCCAATGGGGGAGAAGTTTTAGAGGGTTTAAGGGAAGTTTGTTTATGCATTGAGTTTGTTCTTGTGCATTTGCCTCTCATGCTCTTGCATCTTTGTCGTTGCTTAGCATGTGGTATATATAGTGGAAACTCCACCAATGATAATGATTGGCAATAGGTTTATGCATTGAGTTTGTTCTTGTGCATTTGCCTCTCATGCTCTTGCATCTTTGTCATTGCTTAGCATGTGGTATATATAGTGGAAACTCTACCAATGATAATGATTGGCAATAGGTTTATGCATTGAGTTTGTTCTTGTGCATTTGCCTCTCATGCTCTTGCATCTTTGTCGTTGCTTAGCATGTGGTATATATAGTAGAAACTCCACCAATGATAATGATTGGCAATATATGCAATGAAATTCAAGTTCATCACACATGCATAGATTGTGGGGGAGTTTGCTCTATATATGGTGGTACCAATATCACATACTTATGTAGTATTTGATATTGGTGTTACCAGTTTGTTCATTAAAATTCCTTATATAAACCCTCTTAAAGGGATTGTCATCAATTATCAAAATGGGGGAGATTGAAAGAACATGTGGGCCCCCATGTGTGGTTTTGGTAATTAATGACAATCTTTATCGACTAATGTGTGTATTAAGTTGCACTTGTAGGATTTGTCTATTGGCATCGCTTGGATCTTGTGTCGGCTTCAAGATCGATGAAATGAGAAGAATATATGTTGTGCAAGCTCAAAATGCGCCATATATAGAGATCTCATGTTTGAGGCTTGCCATCCTTGGTGATCATGGATCGATGATGAAGAATCAAGAAAGGCGTTCCATCTTGAGAAGGGCAAGATCGTCTACATCGAGCTCAAGTGGAATTCTCAAGGCAAAGGTATAATCGTGATAGGTTTTCCCTTTTGCCGGTATCACGTTGTGTGTGTGAGACCGGGTTTAGGATAGATAACCGTACTATCAAGAGGGGCTCTCGTATGAGTAATTCGGTCACATTGTTCGGAGAAAGCTCAAACCTTTGCATACTTGCATCATCATATTTGGTTGTTATTTGGTCTTACCCATGTGAGGATATAGAGCTTGTGTTAATCTCCATAACAAGTTCTTCATCAAAATCGGATCTTCCGTTTGTATCTTGTTACGATTTTGATCTTGGCGGCTTTTCGGTTTCTCACCAAGTGAGGTATCTCACATTATTATACATGATACATTCTCACTTGGTGATAACCAATATTCCCACCTTTTATTGGGAATACCTTGTCGTCCTCTATCCATCGCAATTGGAATCGGTTCAATCGGAGCTTCCAATTAAAAGTTATCGCCGTTTGAATATTTACCCGTCAATCTATTTTCTGGGCCAAGCGGTAGTACCGGCCAGCCCAGTTTCTTTTACCAGATCCAGATCTCTCTCTGTGCTGCCGCTCGTTTTCACTCACGCACTTGCCACCCCGTGTCACTGCCGCTGGTCCTGACGCTGCCGCCACTGCATCTGCTGTCTGTTAGCCCTTCACTGCCATGGCTCTGCTCTTATTTGTCACATTGCTGCCATACGCGTGTTGACTTCGTCTTTGCCTCGTTAGCTCTGCATCGCCACAGCGTTGCCTCACCGCTGGCGCGCTCATTGACTGGCTCGGCTGTGATGCATTGCGGCCCACAGGCCCATGTGGCGTCACTGGTTTCCCTGCCGACTTTTACCCTTCGCTCGCGCGTGCGTTGACTGTCCCTGTGCTGGCTTGGTCTGTTCGGTCCGGTAGTACCGGTCCGATCCGGTACTACCGTTCCGTCTAGAAAAATCGCCCTAACGGGCAGATTTTTGGCCCCTCTTTAAATAGTCTTTTCCCTTTGTCTTTGAGGGCAGCTTCTTACTCCTTTTTTCTAAGCTTTGCCCTCATTTGACTTACTCTTTGAGCTTGATTTATACTCACCCCTCCATTGATTTTTGCATATATTTGAGGGGTAGTTGGAGGTGATCTAGATCTACGTTTTGACCTAACCGATTCATCTCTTTGTGAGTGTATCTTTGGGGAGCTAGATTTTGGGGGATTTTGTGTCTCTCTTTGATTCCTCCTCTCTTGTTCCCCCAATAGCTTTAGTAGCTTTGTTGGAACTCGAGAGTGAGGGATTTGAGCACCTTTGTGGTGTTCTTGCCATTTGCATTTGGTGCATCGGTTTGAGTTCTCCCTGGGGGATTTGGTTTGTGTGACTCTTTGGAGCTTGTCCCTCTTGGGTTCTTGGAACCCTAGACGGTTTTGTGGCCTTGGTGGCATTTTGGCCTTGGTGGCATTTGTTGAGGCCTTTTGTGGCGTTTGTTGAGAGCCTCCGATTAAGTTGTGGAGAAGTGCCCCAACCTTGTGAGAGGTTCCGGTTGCCACCGACAAGTGCACCGATAGTGGAAGCGTGGATCTATCCCGTTGGGGTGAGATTCACCGGAGAATAAGGGAGGCCTTTTGTGGCGTTGGTGGTTTGATACCACCCCCTCTCCAAAAGAGACGTACTCCATGTTGGGAGGAACTCGGTAAAATATCGGTGTCCCCGTGTGCCTCGGTTATCTCTATACCCGAGCTCTTTACTTATGCACTTTACATTGCGATAGCCTTCGTGCTTGAAGTAATATATATCTTGCTATCACTTTGTTGCTTGTATTGCTTAGCATAAGTTGTTGGTGCACATAGGTGAACCTTAGTTGTTCTAGGTGGTGCTTAACAAAGTAAACACTAGTTTTATTCTGCCTTTGTTGAGCCACTCTAGGAAAAGTTTTAATCGCCTATTCACCCCCCTCTAGGCGACATCCGTATCCTTTCAACAAGTCTAGGAGCTGGAAGTATCAGGAGGAGCACTAGATCAAGCTAGCCACACAACCACAAGACCAACAACTTGCAACCCCAACAACACCCAAGTGTGGTGAGCATCATAAAACATCCACATATTTTGTTCATCATATTCAAACATAAAAGCATGTGTTGTTTTACAAATTAAATCTCTCAGTGATCACCCAAGTGGGGTGAACCTATCATAGAGTAAATTTGAAATATAAAGGCCAGTAGTAAACTCTACCAAATCCACCAGGATCTCAGACCAGCATCATAGATCCTGGTGATCGTAAACAACTCATATATTCCAATATGTTCTCAAATAGCTTATAAAATTTGGGCACATCTCCTAATGGAGTAGAACCTCAGATTTCATGAACTATATGCACCAACATTAAGCTATAAGCAAACCAATCATTTTAGCCAACCAGGATCCAAGGTCCAGTGAACAACCTTGATACTTAAGCATATCTATGAGGGACAACAGGATAGGAATTTAATTCCTAAGCCTCAGACCAGCATCATAGGCATTGATCCTTAAAGAAAGAAGCTTACAATTTATCTTTAATAGATATCCAATCTTAAGCACTGAACATAGTAAAGCCTAGTAGTAGAATCACCACTTGTGTGCCATTCTAGGATGGTGTCACGAGAACAAATTCTAAAACCAAGCCAAACAATCACTTAGCTTTCATAAATAAACCAATAAGACAATAACTATCATTTTCCTGGAAAGTATAACCAGGAATCAGGATCAGGTTTATATGTGCAAAGTGTTACTGTAAGAAACTAAGTAACCTCAATCTGCACATGAATCCATAAGCCAATCTTTACTGATGTAGTGAATCACCACTAACAGTGCTACTATCAGTACTGGGGTACTAACAGTAGAGAAACACACTAAGCTTCAACCTAACCAACTAGGTTTCATAGTTATACGATCAGCATAACCAAGCTTTATCACCAGTTAGAGGCAACACTACTGAACCACTAGCATCATATCAAGAATATCATCACATAATCAAAACATGACAAGAAGCACTCAAGTGCAGTGAGCACAATCTTCACGAGGCATCACTACCAGATCAAATCATCATATTACAAGCACAAAGAGGGATGAATCCAAGAACCAGGGAAGAACCCTAGAATAAATATGAACCCTAATGAGGGATGGCCACTAGTTACACATGTATGAACTCAGAGGAGGTAGAGGCACGGGTTATAACCAAGAACCAACTCACCTATGGTCCTCGCTGTAGAATATAAGAGGAAGCAGAGGAGGCCGAAGATCACGGAGACACGGGGAGCACCCCAAGGCCATGACCACCACGCTGAAGGCGAGGAACACCAGACAAGACACTGCAGCGTGGCATGACAGACCACCCCAAACCCTAGGGTTCGGGATGGAGCTAGTTTGGCCACGGGGGAGCTCCAGATCCAAATCGAATTGCACAGGAAGGTAGAGCATGGTCGACAAACTCGTCCTGCACCACGATAGCGACCAGGGAGGACCACGACAGCGGGCGGCGGCGCCATCGACCACGGGGTCGAGGAGAAGAGAGAGATATGAGATCGAGAGAGTGACAGAGAGAGAGGGCTGGGTTGGGCTAGGACCCCTTCAGGGTGTCGTTTTGGCTCTGCCCTATTGGGACACAAGGGCCCAATAACCCCAACACAGTCAGCCCAAATCACTTAAAGCCAGTTTTCAAAATAGAAAGGACCAATATGCCCCTGAATTTAAATAAATTCTAGAAAATAAAATAAAAATCCAAAAATTATAAATAATATATTTTTGGATTAACAATAATCCAAACTATCCAAATAAATTAAAAAAATAAAATTTTAGACATATAAATTTTATTAAGAATTTTGTAATATATATTACTTATGGAATTTTACAAAATCATTAAAATATGATAAAAATAAATAAAAATCACTTTCATTATATATTAATATTGTAGTATTTTAGAAAAATACTAAAAAATATTTATTATCAATTTTTGGTATTTAAATGATAATTCTTAAAGGAATTATTAAATAAATAAAATTCAAATAAAAGGAAATAAAATAAAAGAATACAATATTCAATAAATATTAAAAATTAAAACTTATAAATCCTTTATTATTAAAAAGGATTTTTATAATTTAAATAATGGGGAGAATACATATAAAGCTAAATAATGCATTAAATTACTTTGCATAATCATTTTGCTTCTTTAAATATTGTCCTTACCGGGCAATAATGATGTTTTTGTAGACATAGAAGCTCAAGATCCAGTGCAAGCATCAGACTTCACTACCTTGCAATCACA
Source organism: Avena longiglumis (assembly GCA_030063025.1). Taxonomy (NCBI): domain Eukaryota; kingdom Viridiplantae; phylum Streptophyta; class Magnoliopsida; order Poales; family Poaceae; genus Avena; species Avena longiglumis. The sequence goes on from CP125974.1 coordinate 13,824,287, forward strand.
AGGCAAGTTCATCACTTGCTCATATCCTTTGAAGAGTCATTATTAAAGTATTTGCAAATTGCGTGTTATCATATATACCCCAATGAAAAAATATATTATTTTCACAAATAAAGAAATCTTAGATATGTGGACAGGAAGGTAGAGCATGGTCGACAACCTTGTCTTTGCACTGCACCAATGACCAGGGAGGACCACGGCGGCGGCAACAGACGGCGTGGTGCCATCGACCACGGGGTCGAGGAGAAGAGAGATGAGATCGAGAGTGAGAGAGTGTTGCTGTCAAAACCCACCCATGAAAGTGACGAGCAACACGAGAGCCGGAGGCTCCAGAACTTTGGTGGGCCCTTGTCCCTGCAACGGCCCGCAAAACTCCAAGACACGTCCTAGCTTGGTTCGAGGCGTGCCACGACCTATACAGGTCGGGAAGGTGAAGGATTGCTTCAATCAATTTCTGAATGGTAAACAAGTATCACGTAAAATTCGAGCCGTGGCCGGCTCCCGGTTTCCACAGAATCGGCTCCTAGAGCCGATTATCCCATGGTTACGCATTACATCTATGATAACATGGGGTTTTGCTTCATCAATATAAGTTAAAACAATCTCTGACGGTTAATGTTTCACCACGTAATTGGAACATCACGCACGTGATTGAGCCTGGTAGATACAAAAGATGATAGAAAACTAACCCTAGAGGAGGCCTAACAATCGACGTAAAATCAATTACCGGAACAACTCCTCTCGAACTAGCAAACCATATCCTTATGTACTACTGGATCCTTCAACCCGTTTACAAGGCCTGACTACGTGGATATCAAACTAAACCTTGTAGAACAAGGCATAACTATAACAGATCGAAACAACTGAATAAAGATCAAGCAAGATGCTACCCTTACAACCGGGAAAAGGTGCAAAGGTAGCGAGGTAACTAGAGGTAGCATAACTTAACAATCATAGCGAAAAGTACCGATGCTAACCTAAACAAATCTACGATAATAGTATTACTCGCCATCAACAAGGCTTCACGAGTAACACCGGATAACATAGCGAATCGCCTAGATCGCAAGATGCGATCTAGGCAAGATGACACTTACCCTAAAAGAAACCCTAGAAACAACGGGTGGCGTCGCCCGATATTGTGTTTGTTGTGAACGTGATTGTCCTCATTTTCTTGATAACCTTAGGTACATATTTATAGTCCAGAGACTTTCTATCTTTGGAATAACTCTACAAATCTATCTTTACCTAAACTGAAACGGAACCTACTACTATACACAGATACACGGCAATTTAGCCCAAATCCACGACAAGGCCGATCCAACAACACGTCGCATATCGTATCTTCCAAGCCCATCTTGATTACGGCCCATCTCCTCCTTTGGCCAAAATATGGCGATAACACATGCCCCTGGTTTTGGCAATAATAATTCCAAAACCACTCTGATGTTTTTCTTCCTTCCCTTTTTTTCTTCACATCGGGTTACGTGTTGCAAAGCGTAATCACACGCCACCCCTTCATCATGATGCCTGTCTTCTCAACTCCTTCGCAGCATGATTTGGCGATTTTGGCAGCACATTCGGGAAACCGCTATGGCATTGAACCGCCTCCACTATTCTCCTTATTTAAATTCATACGAGCATTCGCGGTCCCCATCTTCCTCCAGCAGCCAAAAACCCCTTTCTCATGAAAAACCCTCTTCCTCCGCCATGGCCTCCTCTTCTTCCGCCTTCCTCCCGTCTTCCAACACCATCACGACCGAGCGACGCCGAGCACCGCCACGGGCAGATGAGACCCTCGCCCCACAATGGTGGGACGAGAGGGATTGGAATTTCACCGCTTGGTCGGAGGACGACGCGTCCTTGACTGACGGTGAGGAGGGCCTGCAGTTCCTCGCCGACGGGGAACTGGAGGCGGAGAGCAGCGACGACGCCTGGTCCTGGGACGGCGTCGAGTCCTCCGTCGAGGAAGAAGAGTCGGAGGAGGATACTTCCTCCGACGAGTATCCACCGGTGAAGCGCTTCCGCGCCGGGTCCAGAGGACACGAAGGCGACGAGGGCGAGGAGGCCCCCCAGCTTCTTCAAAGAAGAAGAAGACGACGCCAAGTGAAGCAGCGACGATGAACAAGAGGCGGCGACCTCGGCCTCTAGATTAGGAACTAGTAATAGTAGTAGTAGTAGGTTTCCTTTTGTAATCAATCAGCCTTTTGTAAGCAATCATCTTTTGAATGAATGAAGATTACTTTTCCAACTCGAAGATTGCTTTTCCGACCCAATTTCGCCAATAGTCAAAATAGGTCGATGCTCCAGAAGCCGATAGTACTGTATCGGCCTTTACCACACTGCGTTCATACAGTCAAACAAGTCAAATCTCAAAGAGCCGATGGCAACGCATCGGCTTTCCCAAAAAACGTTGACAAGGTCAAAACTTGGTCGCATACTTAGGCAAATCTAAACGGCCACTTTTCAGTTTCAAACGGTAACCTGCGACCTTCTTCAAAAAGGGCGACCCAGATCTCCAATTACCCACCAACTAGATTGAGCTCACAGCGACAAGCACCCTCGATCCTCAATGCATAGATCCATCTCTCCAAGCAAACTAGATGGCGGAATCGTCCAACACCAACCCAGAGGTCTCCGGTCTTAAGGCCTACTCCTCGCAGATGAACGCGATCAAAATTAATGGCGAACACCGAATTAATGTCTTCTTCCACCATTAAATTTTTAGGTTTCGGACATTCTCTGCGCATCCTTCTCTCCCAAGTTCTCTCGCCTTGGACCTCGATGTAATCTAGTCCTGCCCATCCGATTTCTTGCAAAGCAATCCCTTCATAAGCCAAGACCTAGATCTGAACTCTTGGGCCGACTGTCTGCGAGCCTGGCCTAATCCCCCTGAACATTGGGTCTCTTGGTTCAGTAGGGTAGCTAGAGCTTACCAATCCCAATGGGAAACCACGTGAATAGTCGATGCCCTGCATTTGTCATTGTCTCCTCTTGAGAAGCACGAGAACCTCCTAAAAACCATCGGCTACTTACAGTGCGGCTCAGGCGCTTTATGTTGGTCATGGCCCCATGTCACCAACTCTGTTAGGCGTGGTAATGATTACTGATGCGGATGTCACATCACCCCCTGCTTTTAAAGCGACCAAGGTCCCCTACAAGCATCTTCTAAAGCAGTTTGCCTGCATGGGGTGCCTACCTCCAACGCCATATGAAAACAAAGGCCTGTCACGGAGAAAGAACACACGGCCTTTCTCAACTTGCTTGAACATTTCATGTTCTGTGGCCCTTCCTTGCTCCCACCAAGAATTATCTCTCCTTAGCCCAGGCGGCCAAGGCACTCAACAGCATCGGCAAATTTGTTCCTTGGAGAGGTCTATCGATATCTCAGTTGATGTACATCAAGCTGTTCTGCGGCATAGCGATCAAGCAGGTGGTCCTTGGTGGTTCATTCAGCTATGGGCTCATTTGTATTTCCAAAACCACATCCCAAACTTCCCCCTTTTGGCGAGTTGCACCTTTCCGGATGTAAAGGGAAGCAGATCCGATGCACCTATGGCCAAGCTTTGTATAGGCGCCGGTAGTAATGGCGGCCTCAAGAGGCATCCAAGTGGTTCAGCGCTTTCTTTCAAGGCCTGGACAATCCTACCTTCTTTCCTTACATGGAAGAATCGGAACTTTGAAAACCCACTCTCCTTCAGGCTAGACAATTTTGCCGATGACACCAGCACTCGGCAACTCTTTTCCACCGTGATCCGTCCCTGTTTCCTTCCAGTTGGCATGAGTACATCCAACAGAATAATCAAGCCTGGGTATGAATTCTACCATCCAGTCGTAGTGGCTCGGCAATTTGGCCTTGGACAGGTACCTCCCCATTTCTTTCTCCACCACCTTACAGAGAGCAGAGCCGACCTGCCTGATCCTCTCACCAGCCAAAGGTGTTATTCCTTCTTTGATGCTCTGACCATCCCAATTCCCAACGACCTCACATTCTCCTCATCAACCGATGGTTTTGAAGACTGGTGGTCGATGTGGAAGACTCACGCCTTCAGGAGAGCTCTGGGACCGTTGTTGAAACAGCTCGATGCTGACTATGACATCCCCGTGGAACAGGTACCACTACTTGTAAGTTTTCTTGATGCAGCTCACAAATGATTCTTCTATTAATCCATTCTTTCTCTTTGCAGCAACAAGATGGCCCTGAACCTACGCGATGATGGCTCCCCTTGAGTTCTTTCCGCCACTCTGTGGTTCTTTTCTGCAAAAACTCGCCACCTCTGAAAAAGGTCATAATGCAGAAACAGCCGATATCACCACAATCGGCTTCCAAGAACCCAGCAACCTCTAAGTCAGCTGCCCCTCGAGTTCCAACCAAAACAAGAACGATGGCGAGGAAGGTAGCTGCCAGGAAGACCTTGAGGCGCCGGAGCCCTTCTCCAGAAAGCTCGCACGTAGGCTGATTCATACTTTGGTCGATCCTTCTTCTTCCATTCTTGCAGACATGCTCGCCATCTTGGTTCTCCTTTTTACAAAGCTTAGTCGAAGACACCTCTAGTGAGGACACTCGGACCAATCGAGGAGAACTAGGCCCAGCAGACTGAGAGGACCATCACACCGAGCCACCAGATTCACCACCATTGGCTTCCGGAAAGGTGCATTCTGAACCTCGCTTCGAGCACCGGTCGAGGGGGCCGGTGTGGTCCCAAGAGAGCCCGCAAAGGACCAAGCTTCTTCGCCGAGCAGGAGGTTTCCAAAATCATCACCCTTCATGCTCTTACCACTTACTCCTTTTATCCGCGATTCACCATCATTTACATCGCTAAACACCTTCTATGCATTGAATCGACGTTTCTAGTGGAAAGTCGGGCGATGCCTTTAGCCAAGCGGATCTAGCAATCCCGAAGGTGCGATGAAACGGCTACTCCTTTGGCCAAGCCCAAAGAACACACAAGCCGATCGTCTCCTCATCGCTATCCCTCGATCTTAGGAGAGGTCGTTAGCTTCTTCGGCTCATTCTTACGTTTGGGCATCTTGGCGCTTTTCGGGCCGGAGTTGTGATATTTCAGGCTTGGCGACGTTCGATCCACGAATCCATCGAACCAACCCCTCTGTTGCTTGATGAACCACGAGCGGGTTGTTCCACCTCAATTCCAGCGTCTTAAACCTTTGTTGTCCTCCCGATCGAAGAGTTGATCGAGGGTTCGAGGAGGTGAAGAGCGTTACTGAAATAAAGACCAACTCGGTAGCATTGCGGTGAAGCTTTGGCGGTTGTAACCTGTCTTTCTACGGGTCAAGGGTGAAGTTAGCTCGTGAGGATCGATCTGCGCGCCCAACTTCCATCAAGGCCAATATCGCAGACAGATGCCATGACTCAATGAGACAAAGGCGTCTCGATGCCAAACCGACACCTCACAAGATCACCGAGCTGCATCCTTGAAAAGGGAGTTGGAAGATCTTGAAGAGAAGGTCCGGGCTACTAAACAGCTTATTCGCGATAAGGAAGAATCCATCGCCCTCTCCCAAAACGAGGCAGAAGGCCTCAAAGCTCAACTGAAGACCGATCTGGCACAAATACGTGCCCTGAACAAGCAGCTAGTGACGGGCAAGGATGAAGATGACGAAGCCGAGATCGCCGAGGTGGATCGTGTCCGTCGACGCCTCCACGCCTTGAGGCATTTCTTGATGAGCTCGTATGTAACCGGCACTGTCTGCATGTTTGAACCTCTAGAGTCGATGACTGTGCATCGGCCCCCACATTTCACTGTCCATCGTCTCACGTGCTTTTTACTTGGCCGATTTCATGTATCGGCCCCCATATTTTACTGTCCATCATCCCACATGCTTGGGAAATATTTCTTGAGATGTTGACCGTTGACCGCCACTGGGAATTTTACGCCGTCCAGCTCCTCAAGCATGTATGCGTTTCCTCTTAAAACTTGATCGACCCTGTACGGCCCGTGCCAATTTGGAGACCATTTACCATATGTTGCATCCTTAGTCCCTAATGGCAACACAGCTTCACATACCAGATCACCAACGTGGAACTCCTTTGGCCTCACCTTCTTGTTATATGCACGAGCTACCTTGGCCTTGTTCTCTTTGATTTTCTCAAGCGACCACAGCCTGAGCTCAGTTAAATCCTCGACACTGTCACTCATCAGGGTTGCGTATTCTTCAGTTGTTAGATCGTCCTGAAACGTGACACGTCTCGATCCAGCCGTAATTTCCCAGGGCAATACGGCTTCTTGTCCATAGACTAGATGGTAAGGCGAGGTTTTTATCGCCCCATGGCATGACATGCGATAAGCCCATAACGCCTCGACAAAACCTCGCCAGCGCCTAGGGTGCTCATCGACTTTTCTCTTGATCACCTTGATGAGGCTCGTTGGAAGCTTGACTTGCCCATTTGCTTGAGCATAGTATGGAGATGATCTAATCGGCTTAATCCCGTGTCCTCAGAACTTTCTAAACTCGTGAGAAATGAAGACCAAACCTCCATCGGTCGTGATAGTTTGGGGAATCCCGAATCTATGGATGACATGTTCTTTCACAAAATTGATAACATCCTTTGAGTTCACTGACTTCATCGGGACAGCCTCCACCCATTTAGTGAAATAGTCTGTAATGGCCAAAATCCACATGTGGCCTTTGCTTGATGGAGGATTGATCTTGCCGATCATATCCATGCCCCAACCTCGGAATGGCCAAGGCTTGATGATGGGGTTCATTCTTGTGTGGTACCATCTGAATTTTCCCAAATTTGACATGCTTGACACCCTTTGTAGTATTTGAAGCAGTCCTCAAGCATGGTGGGCCAATAAAACCGATCGCCGATCAACCATTTCATCTTGTGAGCCGATTGGTGAGTTCCACAGCGCCTTCGTACCTCATGTAGGAGCCGATTGGCCTCTGTCCCCGGACATTTGAGCAATAACCCCTCCAGTCACAGAAACATGTCGTCCCGATAAGCACATACTTCATGGCCTTGTATCTTATCCGTTTAGGTGCCCCGAGCGAATCCTTCAAGTAATTGAAGATATCGGCTCTCTCGTCTGCGTCCGTGAACTGTGTACGAACATCGGCTCCCTACTACGTCTTTGTAGCTGAAGCCATTTATTGCAAGATCATTCGCCTCGGTATTATGCGATCGGGATCGGTGAAGTTTATGAACCGGGCGTGCCATCGGCGGCGGCATTGCAGCCATAATGGGAAGAGCGACTCGCTCTCGCACTTGTATTCCTCTGTGAGTTGAGAAATCACCAACTTGGAGTCTCCAAAATTTCCACGCTCGCTCCGACCCGATGAGCAACTCCATTCCTGCGTATCGCCTCATACTCGGCGACGTTGTTGGTGAGAGGCGATAACCTGATGGAGAAGGAAAATGTTGCCCCAGGCGACATGAGTAGCATGCCGATGCCGCACCCATCGTCACAAACCGATCCATCGAAAAACATAGCCCACGCCAGAGCGGTCTTTGCTATATTAGTGTTGATCCTTTCGGCGATAAGGTCGCCAATGCTGTCCCTTAAGCGCTTCGGCGGGTTGATACCGGATGTCAAACTCCGATAATGCAAACATCCATTTGCCCAGTCGGCCTTTCAACATAGGAGCCGACAACATGTGCTTTATGACGTCTGATTTGCATATGATGACAATCTCCGCTCATAGCAAGATGTGAGCTTGCAGTGAAAAAGCGGGAGAGGCACAACTTGTCGATCTCGGATACCTTGTTTACGCATCCGGCATCCTTGGCGATGTAAAATACAACTCGCTCCACCATCATAAACTTGCACCACCACCGATGGCGGACGTGTCGACTCTTGGCAGTAAATGTAGAATGGTCCGTCCGGGCGGAACCAATCTTGGCGGCTTCGGATATTCTTTGATCTCGTCGAAGGCTTGTTGTCTGCCCCGGCGGAATTCCTCGTCGATTTAATTTTCACGGTCCATGAGCGGCTCTATTCTTCCCGACAGTTGGAGATGAATCTTACGACGAAGTTGATCTTGCCGATGAGATCTGCAGTTCTTTCTTCGTGGTAGGTGGCTTCATTGTTCGCCTTGCCTCCTCGACTTTTCAGCCGATCTCAATTCCGCGTTCATGGACCAAGAAACCCAAGAACTGACCGCCGTCACCCGAAGGCACACTTCTTTGGATTCATCCAGAGTCGAATTTTCTTGTTTGGTCCAGACGTTGCGGATCGTCCAAGTATCCTTATCAAGCAGACTTGACCACCATGTCATCGATGTAAATTTCCACCAGCTTGCCGTCGGATCATGGAAAATATAATTCATGGCTCTTTAGTGCGTGGCGCGGCATTCTTCAGCCCAAATGTCATGACTACATATTCAAACAACCCCACCGAACCAGGACTCAACGCAGATCTTGTGTATGTCTTCCGCGCCATAAAAATTTGGTTGTAACCGACATTGCCATCCATGAAGCTCAAGATCTTATGACCCGCCGCTGCGTTGATTAACGTCTCTGCGGCAAGATCGGATACTCATCCTTTGGAGTAGCTCTGAGATCCCGAAAATCTATGGCAACCGCCAAGCCGTCCTTTTTCTCTACAGTATGATACTAGAAATCCACTCGGCATACCGCATGGCACGATTAACTTGGTCACAACATTTTCTCGACCTCCTTCTTGACTTCTCCCGAAATTTCGGCCTTCATCCGTCGTGCTCATTTCTTGGAATGGCGAAATCCTTTAGCGAGTCGATGCTCAATGATGCTCTGTCCAACCTGCATCTCAGTATAGTCCCGAAGCCGATCTGGATATTTTTCAGCAGGCTATCATCGGACCCCAGATTCGGATCTAACTTTTGGCGATAAATGTTGGTCGTGGCTTATCCCAGACCGATGTCGATCTCTTCTAGTTCATCGGATGTAAACCCATACCCTAGCTTTCCGTCACTGTCAAATTGATGCTAAACACGGGCAAAACGGTGGGTGAGGATAACAAAAATAATTTGGGCCGATTGCTGAATCGCCCCTTTTTGCATTAGTCAAGGACGGTTTACACCTTATTGTTTTACAATGGCGGGGAATCTCCCTGCTACGACATGATCCGCTTGTCGTAAGATTGCGCTTTATTTTTTGTGGCGATCGCGAGGATCGGCCGTACCACGTACGATCGTGGACTTTGCTACTCTGTCAGGCCAGTGGATAAGACCAGCCTTACCCCGTTTTTTGTAGCTTCAATGAGCTCACATCCGTCTAGACTGATTCCCGAGATCGGCTCTTGGTCTTCTGCTTCCCAGACGTTCATGCCAGCTATGGATATCTCGATAGAATCATCTCGCATGAATGACCTCCACTTCATCTCCATCCCATCAGACAGCGGTGCATCGTGGATGGAATGCGCGGTTGGCATGAATCCAATCTCTCCCTAGCAAGGCGTAGGTGCTTTTGCTATCCACGACGAAGAATGGCGTGGGATGGTTTTTACGCCGTCGGATCCACGTTCGATCGCCTTGCGTTTAAAGTTTGGCCGTTGAAGTCGCTTAATGTGACGTTGGTTTCGATCAGATCTGCATGGAGCGTCCCCAAGCGCCGTAGCATGGAGTATGGCATTATATTGTTGCCGCTCGGTGTCCACCAACATCTTCTTGACAGGCTGCCCATTGATGTAACCTCGTAGGTGCAGGGCTTTCGGATGTTTGTAGCCCTTCTCACGTGGCTTTTCAAAGATAACCGGCCGTGGGCGCGATCAAGCGTGCCCTTTGGTAGCTCATTTGGTTCTTGGGCCTTGAACTACGGCGAATATGAACACCATGTTTGTGCCGGCCGATGTCTTTGGATCGGCTTTTACCGGTTTAGGCGCCACTCTTTCCTTTTGAGGCGATCTTCCGTTTCCAAAGGTCTGCCAATTTAACGGCCAGATCGGGGCGTGCTTTCTTTAAAGCGTGGAATCTTGCACTTGGCTTCCTCCAAGTTCTGCCGCTGCACTCTATGCTTTTGGGTGTGTCAGTCGTCGGGACACCACCTTGACGGTGATATCTGTCTTCTTTTCGTCATCCATTGGCTCCTCGAGATCTTTTGCTCGGCGGACTCCTGTCGGCTCCGAGGTGGAAGAGGCCCTAGGCGCTTGAACACTGGCCCCCGTGTCCTCCTACATTGTCCACATTCCGGCAGTTATCGATTGTAGGCAATCGGCTCATTCCGCATCCAGCAATACTTGAAGAAAGGACAATCCCAATGTTTGTCTGCCTTCCTTTTCTTTTGACGGTCCCTAGCGGGGTGCTCATATCCTTCATCGTCTCTATCCTACGGCGGCGTCGATCATCTTGGCGCTCATACTTATTCAGGAGGTGCGTGGAGTGTGGCTTCGATATCGCACGCTTGACTGTTGCTCGATTAATCGCTTTATCGCCGTCATTTGGGCGATCGCGTGGACCAGCCTCTCTCTTTCTTTGCCCCGAGTGACCGCCTTCCTCCTTGTATGTGCCATGGTGGTACCTAGATCCCGCCATATTAACATCGAGCGAAATCCGGTGGCGCCTCGTGGAGTGATTGTGTTCTACCATGTTGGCCGGAAATGGGTTTGTGTCTACTTTCATGGCGAATCGCCCGAGATCGAACGGCCTTGCTCTATTCTTGTTTGGATCTGGCGCGTAGCTCTTTGCAATCATTGGTGGTGTGGGTGAGCAGTGATGCCACTTGCAGTATGGTCTCCCGTTCATCTCCTGAGCCGTAGGGATTTTGTGGCCTTCGGGTAACTTCAGCTGCTTTTCTTTCAGCAGTAAATCAAATATCTGCTCAGCTTTGCTCACGTCGAAGTCGAACCCTTTTGCAGGCCCTTGCTGTTTCACCCATTTGCAGGACACAGGATCTGCCCCCGAGCCCATTCAGCCACGGCCACCTCCTGGTCTTGTGTAGGATCATCTTCTTCTGTATCGACCAGGCTTATCGGACGTTTGAACTTGTCTTGGTACAACTCAGGGTGGTGCTGTTCATACATCGTCGGTTTACAGGCCATGTGCGCCAATGAGTTGTACTCTACTTGGAAAGCGGATCCTTGATGGGTGCTTGAGACCTTCTGCCCGGCTTTGCTTCTTTCGATTAAGCAGTGAGTAACATCGGTTCTTGGCGATCTGAGCGCTGGATGTACTCGCCTGATTTCTCCCGCTTTTGCCGCTGCGCCAGTCTGCAATGCCAGCCTCGGTAGCCTCACGAATGATCTTGAATGTGGGCTGCTCTTCGGTTGCTTCCAGTCTGAATCGAATCAGTGGCGTGAAGTGTACCACCCAAAGCTGGTCTGTCGGATTGCGCAAAGAACCTTACGCGCCAATCGATCCGATCTTGAAATCATGCCTAGCTGTGCGGTATCGGCTCACGTGCTCGATCGAGCTCGACCCTTGAACGAACCGCTAAACCTTGAGAACTCGGGGAGCCGATACTTGGGTGGCGGCGGAATCGAGATCAAACTTCGTTGAAGTACGACCTTGAATAGCCGATTGTCCTTCTCTTGACACGTTTAACAAGCTGGTCTCTCAAGATGGTACGGATTTGCTCCTTTGTTTGAGCTGAGGGGCTAGATTCTCATGACTCGTTCGATGGCATACTTGGCTAGCCACGCTTTGTTGTCGGCGTCCATCGGACATCGCTGCTCGACGCTTCTTTGAAACCCTGCTCCGAACTCCGCGAAATCCCTGCGGTTGCAATCTGGTTGGCGCGTGTCGTTATTGCGATCCGACGCGGTGCACACATATCCATGTGGGATTTCTTTAGGTGGCTCAAACAGGAATTGGCAATCGCTGGGTCGCCTCGACCTTGTAGACGACGTCGTCGCTGCCTGAGTGGCTCGGAGCTGCAGCGTGAATGGCGGTGGCACAGTGCAGTGGTCTTTCTCCTGGTGAGTCCCAGTAGGCCCGGCGGAAATCGATGTTTCATGATCTCTGAACTACTGAATGCGATCCGCTCGAAAGCGTTCACGGCTCTCGAATGGCGGTGAAGAGAATGAGCCACCATGTAGTTGACTTCTGTCGCGAGCTCAGTGCGCTCCTGTGAAGGAACAAGCAGATCCACCTCATCAAGAGCACCTTGGTGAGAAACCTTTCCACGATGCCATGCTTACGGGTCCTCTCAAAGATCCGATGAGATCGGCCGAAGAGCTTTGATGTCATCATACTTCGCCTTGTGCTCCTTAGGCGGCTCGTCGTGCGTGGTAGTGCATCCCCCATCTCGACCGGATGTTGATCACGGTCTTTGTTGATCGTCCCACGGGCGTGCGAATGTGTTGCTGTCAAAACCCACCGTGACGGCGACGAGCAACACGAAGAGCCGGAGGCTCCAGGCTGCTGGTGGGCCTGGTCCCTCGGGCAGCCGCAAAACTCCGACACGTCCTAGCTTGGTTCGTGCCACGACCTATACCAGTCGGGAAGGTGAAGGATTGCTTCATCAATTTCTGCATGGTAAACAAGTATACGTAAAATTCGAGCCGTGGCTCCCGTGTTTCCACAGCAAATCGGCTCCTAGAGCCGATTATCCCATGGTTACGCATTAGATCTATGATAACATGGGGTTTTGCTTCATCAATATAAGTTAAAACAATCTCTGACGATTAATGTTTTCACCACGTAATTGGAACATCTCGCACGTGATTGAGCACGGTAGATACAAAGATGATAGAAAACTAACCCTAGAGGAGGCCTAATAATCGACGTAAAATCAATTACGGAACAACTCCTCTCGAACTAGCAAACCATATCCTTACGATTTACTAGATCCTTCAACCCGTTTACAAGGCGACTACGTGGATATCAAACTAAACCTTGTAGAACAAGGCATAACTATAAGATCGAAAAAGCGAATAAAGATCAAGCAAGATGCTACCCTTACACCGGAAAAGGTGCAAAGGTAGCGAGGTAACTAGAGGTAGCATAACTTAACAATCATAGCGAAAAGTACCGATGCTAACCTAAACAAATCTACGATAATAGTATTACTCGCCATCAACAAGGCTTGAACGAGTAACACCGAGATAACGCATAGCGAATCGCCTAGATCGCAAGATGTGATCTAGGCAGCATATTACTACCCGAAGAAACCCTAGAAACAAGGGGTGGCGATCTTGAGATTGTGTTTGTTGTGAGCGTGATTGTCCTCCTTTTCTTGATAACCTTAGGTACATATTTATAGTCCGGAGACTTTCTATCTTTGGAATAACTCTACAACTCTATCTTTACCTAAACTGAAACGGAACCTACTACGATACATAGATACACGGGCAATTTAGCCCAAATCCACGCACAAGGCCGATCCAACAACACGTCGCATATACGTATCTTCCAAGCCCATCTTGATTACGGCCCATCTCCTCCTTTGGCCAAAATATGGCGATAACAGAGAGAGTGGGCTGGGTTGGGCCAGGACCCCTTCGGGGTATCGTTTTGGCTCTGCCCTATTGGGACACAAGTTCCCATTAAGCCTAACAGAGTCAGCCCAAATCACTTAAAGCCAGTTTTCAAAAGAGAAAAGACCAAAATGCCCCTGAATTTAAATAAATTCTAGAAAATAAAATAAAAATCCAAAAATTATAAATAAAATACTTTTGGATTCACAAAAATCCAAACTATCCAAATAAATTAAAAAAATAAAATTTTAGACATATAAATTTTATTAAGAATTTTGTAATATATATATTCCCTATGGAATTTTACAAAATCATTGAAATATGATAAAAATAAATAAAAATCACTTTCATAATAAATTAATATTTTGCTTTTTTATAAAAATACTAAACAAATATTTAATATCAATTTTTGGTATTTAAATGATAATTCTTAAAAGAATTATTAAATAAATAAAATTCAAATAAAAGGAAATAAAATAAAAGAATACAATATTCAATAAATATTAAAAATTAATACTTATAAATCCTTAATTATTAAAAGGAATTTTAAAATTTAAATAATGGGGGAGAATACATATAAAGCTAAATAATTCATTACATTACTTTGCATAATCATTTTGCTTCTTTAAATATTGTCCTTACCAGGCAATAATGATGTTTTGTAGACATAGAAGCTCAAGGTCCAGTGCAAGCATCAGAGTTCACTACCTTGCAATCACAAGGCAAGTTCATCACTTGCTCATATCCTTTGAAGAGTCATTATCAAAGTATTTGCAAATTGTGTGTTATCATATATACTCCAATGAAAGAAAATATTATTTTCACAAATAAAGAAATCTTAGATATGTGGACATGAAGGTAGAGCATGGTCGACAACCTCGTGCTGCACCACAACAGCGGCCAGGAAGGACCACGATGGCGGGCAGCGCACGGCGGTGGCGCCATCGACCACGGGGTCAAGGAGGAGAAGAGAGAGATGAGATCGAGAGAGTGACAGAGAGAGTGGGCTGGGTTGGGCCAGGACCCCTTCGGGATGTCGTTTTGGCTCCGCCCTATTGGGCCACAAGTTCCCAATAAGCCTAACACAGTTAGCCCAAATCACTTAGAGCTAGTTTTCAAAAGAGAAAAGACCAAAATGCCCCTGAATTTAAATAAATTCTAGAAAGTAAAATATAAACCCAAAAATTATAAATAAAATACTTTTGGATTCACAATAATCCAAACTATCTAAATAAATTAAAAAAATAAAATTTTAGACATATAAATTTTATTAAGAATTTTGTAATATATATATTCCCTATGGAATTTTACAAAATCATTGAAAGATGATAAAAATAAATAAAAATCACTTTCATTATAAATTAATATTGTAGTATTTTATAAAAATACTAAACAAATATTTAATATCATTTTTTGGTATTTAAATGATAATTCTTAAAGGAATTATTAAATAAATAAAATTCAAATAAAAGGAAATAAAATAAAAGAATACAATATTCAATAAATATTAAAAATTAATACTTATAAATCCTTAATTATTAAAAAGGATTTTTATAATTTAAATAATGGGGGAGAATACATATAAAGCTAAATAATGCATTACATTACTTTGCATAATCATTTTGCTTCTTTAAATATTGTCCTTACCGGGCAATAATGATGTTTTTGTAGACATAGAAGCTCAAGGTCCAGTGCAAGCATCAGACTTCACTACCTTGCAATCACAAGGCAAGTTCATCACTTGCTCATATCCTTTGAAGAGTAATTATCAAAGTATTTGCAAATTGTGTGTTATCATATATACTCTAATGAAAGAAAATATTATTTTCACAAATAAAGAAATCTTAGATATCATCCTAAGTGATGATATAATGGAGAAATAGAACTTAGGGTTCTATTTGCAACAATGATGATCAATTAGGGACTTAATAACACATGACATTAGTGATCCTAGCGCCGTATATCACGCGTTGCCATGAGATTTGGAATGGGACAGAGAAGTCATCTGTATCTTCTTCCTCTCGTATGTAGCCGGATGTGCAGGTCATGGATGTTATCCTCGTAGCATGCATATTAATTGGTAATTCATAGAGGATATACAGCATATGGGTGGGAACCCTCAACGTCCCACGATAGTTCTGGCATCTAACTGTCTGTACAAACCATTATCGTAATTCAATATGTGGGCATGGTGTACACCAAGGAGGCATCTTGGTCGCGAAGAGGCGATGATTGGCTTGGACCAACTATTGGGCCCCACATCATGGAATTGTGGACAGGAAAGTACGCCCGGTTGTGCAACAAGGAATTGATCTCTCATGGGTAAAGTAATGCACCTCTATAGAGTGTAAGAATTGTAACTTGTTACTCCTGTTAGGAAGGAGGCTATGACAGCTGAGAAAGGAACTCCATGAAAGTTCTGGTCAACCTATGAAGGATGATGGTCATAGATTTTTATAATAAAATCAATCTTTGAAGAAAGATTTACAAAAACTGCATAGTACCAAGGACTTATAGTCCGAGGTTGTAGTTAGAGCATCAAACTTCCCACCTTGCATATAATGAAATTATTGGGTAACGCTGTTACTCATCCTTTCCTTTGATCCCTTGCTTAGACTCTGAGGATCCCGAAGACATGCCAA
The DNA here is from genome assembly GCA_030063025.1 of Avena longiglumis. NCBI lineage: Eukaryota > Viridiplantae > Streptophyta > Magnoliopsida > Poales > Poaceae > Avena > Avena longiglumis. The sequence continues at coordinate 13,840,278 of CP125974.1, forward strand.
TATATGCAGCCGAATGCCAAGAAGATGTGTTCTATGAGGAGCCTGACCTGTCACGAGGAGTTGAAGGAGTGGATTACGAAATCCGCTAGGGTGTCGATGATAACGAGTCCAACTAAGTACCCTAGTTAGTAGTAACCGATGGAGCCGAGCAGCATGAACTCTATAGAATAAGCTGCTGAGCTCAACTCCTAGTTGGAGTTGCTACTTTTAAATTCCTCTAAAACACTTTATATTTTGGTTTGAAGGTTGAATCCTTTTGAAGTTTTGAACTTCTGGTATTGTAATAATAATAATGTGTGAATGTTTGTAATATGGACCCGCAATGTTTTTGTTGTACCACTCTAAGGGATGTGATATTTACAGAACGGTGTTCTGTGGATGTCATGTCAATGACTATAGTGTACTACACATGCAGTGGTATGCTGGGTCACTGCACTATCCTTGCCTAGAAATAGTATTGATTCTTGGACTAGGTGCAAAGATGCTTTTATTGGAAAGTACTACCCTCCTGCTAAGATTATATTTATAGAAGTGATCTTATGAAATTTAAACAAACTAATAATGAACATGTTGCTCAAGCTTGGGAAAGAATGAAATATTTGGTTAAAAATTGTCCCACTCATGGGCTCACTGCTTGGATGATTATCCAGACTTTTTATGCAGGTTTGAACTTCTCTTCAATAAACCTATTGGATTCAGCTGCTGGAGGTACCTTTATGGGCATCACTTTGGATGCTGCAACAAAACTCTTTGATAATATGATGGTTAACTACTCTGAATGGCACACTGAGAGAGCTCCACATGGTAAGATGGTAAATTTTGTTGAAGAAACCTCCTCTTTGAGTGATAAGATAGATGTTATTATGGCTATGATTGTTAATGGGAAAGCTCCTTTAGATCCAAACAATGTTCCCTTAGCCTCTTTGGTTGCTCAAAAAGAGCAAGTTGATGTGAACTTCATTAGAAACAACAATTTTGGCAACAATACTTATGGTAATAACTATTGGACTTATCCCCCTAATGATGGAAATGCTTACCATGGTAGATCTGGAATGCCTAGTGAAGATAGGATTCTAGAAGTTGAAAGATCCACTAAAAACTTTATGCAGATGCGGTATGAGCAAAACAATATATTCACTAAAACTATGGAAGAACAATCTGTTATCTTGAAAAACATTAGTGATCAGCTTGAGAATCTGAATAGAGAAATTCCTAGTTATAGTCAAAAAAATTGAGTGCTGAGAAGAATATTTCCTCTTTGTCTGAAGCACGGTCCTCCTTGATTAATAAAATGGCTGCTAAACCTGAAACCATGGAAAGTACCTTTGCTTCTACCCATGCCTACCTTCTAATGATAGTAACTCTTTATCCCTTACATTATTTAATTGTCCCCCATACTTACCAAAGAAGGATGAATGTTATGTTCCTATGGATCCTTTTGAAATATCTACTTTGGGTAAAACCTGTGAAGGTTTTAATCCCACTATTTTTGAGCTTGATAGAAATTATGTGTTTGTAGATCATGAAAAGCATGCTTTATGTTAGCTATATTGTTGAGTTTATTCATGAGGCTACTGAAAATTATTATGAGAGAGGGAAACATGGTTTTATGCATCTAAATAATATTAAGTTTCCTCTCTTTATGTTGAAAGTTTTGAAGTTGCACTTGTTTTTCTTTCCTATGCTTGTTGCTTTGTGCTTTAGTGACTTGTTTATTTACAAGATTCCTTTTCATAGGAAGTGGGTTAGGCTCTAGTGAGTTTTGAATTTGCTTCTTGATGTTCTCTTTTACTTCAATTCTTATTTCTTATGAGAGCATCTTCTTAAACTATCAAGCCTAACTTAAAGGCGTTAAAGAAAAGTACTTGTTGGGAGATAACCTAAGAGTTTCCTTAAGTCTTGGAAATTATTACTTCAGTAATGACCTCTCCTTATACTTTTTATTTTCTTTTTGTGCCAAGAATGACCTCTAATGAGAGGGAAGTAAGATTTGGGGAGTTGCTGTCCCAAAACAGATTTATGTCCTCCACCATAAAAATTTATGAGGAGTCTCTGTAAGTCGTATTGAGCTAAAAATTTACGAATAAATCCCCCAGTATGTTAGCTAACTTTAGTTAGTTCGGCACTTTTTTATTTGAGCAACATAAGATTTTCTAAAAAAATCGGTTTCTACATGCTGGTCTATTTTTGACAGATTTATGCCATTATTTGCATTTGCTTCTTATTGATTCATTTTTGAGTTCTCTTTTGGGGAATTGAGATTTTTGAAGGAGTTGCTATAGTAGCTTGTGTTTTTAGTGAAAAGTTTTTCTGTTCCAAAGCTAATCCTAAAGGTCTATTAGCTTTTGAATACACTAATGTTGCTAATGAAGATTATGTGAAGTTTTGTATGAAGGAAAAATTTCAGGTGTAGAGAGAGAATGATGTAATGAGATGAAGAATGGACAAAATATCAAGCTTGGGGATGCCACCCTGGTGTCACCTCAAGTAATAACCAAGAGGTACAAGCATCAAAAATCTTGGGGATGCCCAAGGCATCCCCTTCTTCATCAATAAAAAGCTCAGGTCTGTTAGACACTTTGTTTTTATTGTTTCATGCACTATTGTGTTGTTTTTGGAGCGTCTTAGTTTTTGTTTGGTTTGCTTAGTTTGTTTAGTTTGCTTGAATAAAGTAGTTTGGACCCCCGTTCTTGCTGTGTTGTTTCAAATAAGTCGATTGGTGTTGGAAAGGAGTAGGAAGTTCCTGCTTGAAAGTGCAAAAGGAGCTTGCATTGACTGTGACTTAGACTTTAGCATGACATGCTAGGTGTTGTTTTGACCTTATGCTTAGTGATTATTGCTGTAGCATGTCTTGTTCCAAACAATTGGGATTGCTTAGTGTGCCTTGAAGAAATTATGCGTTAATTTAGCATGCAAAAGCATAGTATTATGGTATTCTCCTTTGATGCTTTGTTCGGGTTGACTTGGCAATGCTCACAACATGTTATGACTATGAACAAGTCACCATATCCTCTATGATCATTTAGTCCTTGACTTGTAGTACCACTCTATGTTTTGATTAGTAATGTTTTGTTGCTCTACATGATTATGGCCATTATTGCTCTCTTAGTTGGTTGCTCTTAGTCTTTTGCTAGCCTCCACTTGTTTGAGTAAGCTCTACTCATGCTTCAAACTTTCAAGAAACCAAGTTATTCCAAAGTGTCCACTATAAACTCCTATGCATGGTGTGTTACACCATTCCAAGTATATTCTTTTTTTCAGCTATCTTCCAATTAAAAGTATTTTTTATGTGAATACTTATTGATTAAAGCCCTCACAAACTTGATGGCACACTCTATATTCCTTGACCCTAATAAACTTGAACCATTGTGTCGTCTATGTTGTATATGCTTGCACTTATACGTTGGAATTAGCAGAACCATGTTGTCATGGGGAACGTTTTCAAGATTGCACTTGTACTTTCTACACAGTTGATATCATGTCCTTTTGTCTATGGATGTCACCGGTGTGAAATAAAGAGGGAGCTTGTAAGTCCATGGAGTTATGTATTTTGTGTTAGAGAAACGCCTGGGCCGCTAGCCTAAGCCATGCCTAATCATGGTGGAAACTTGCAGGATCACCATAATGAGCTATCTATGAAGCATCCTCAATAAAAAGCTATGCACATAATAAATAAAAAGATCACTGAGATGCTCATTGTCTGCTTGCATTGTCATTTTGGTTATGAGATAGCTCCTGTACCATGTGCAAGGGGTACCCCGTTGGCGGTTCTCTATGATACGCATGTACTTACTATGACAAGAACTTACAGGTGACTGAAGTTGAGTAGCATGAGGTGTGGCCCTCGTATTTAAGGGACTTGAGATTGCCAACTTATACTTTGTCAAGGATATACTCCATAGTTTGTTCACTTTAACCTTAATCCCTTCAAGATGCTTATGAAGGAGCAATGAGGGCTGAAAGCTAACCAGTACCATAATTTTTGAAAGCTCTTTTTGAAACTTGAAATTCCTGTTTCCCTTTGTGAAGGGCCCTTCTTCCACTATTATATTGAGTCTTCACCTTCTACCTTTAGGCACCATTAAGAGAGCATAGTTGCCATTCTATGTGTAGTGTCCCAAAACTTATTAATAGATGCATATTGTTGATATTACTTGTTCTTGTGCTACTTGTATCTAGTCACTCTTATGAACTTTGAAGGTGTCATATGCATCTATTTGCTACTCTATGAGGGAAAAGCTGAATGCCACTATGCCATGTTTTCTGTATGTGAAACAAACAAACGTTTTTCAATGCATGTTATTCATGATCTTTGTTTGTATCCTTTCATGTTGCATGCATAGTTACTTTGTCTTATTGTTAGAACTCCATCTTTCATGCACATGTTTAGATTTCTTTGATCCCATCTTTCAATGCTTGAAAATGGTATGATCTTGGTTTTGATGGTGCATGTCACCTCAAAAATTATTCTTTTTATCACTTACCTACTCGAGGACGAGCAGGAGTTAAGCTTGGGGATGCTTGATACGTCGTAAGCGTATCTATAATTTTTGATGCTCCATGCTTGTTTAGTATCTACTTTGCTTTTCTTTGTCTACACTTTGAGGTGTTTTTATATATTTTCTGGAACTAACCTATTAACAAGTTTCCACAGTGCTAGTTGCCTGTTTTCTTCTGTTTTTGGTTCCAGAAAGGCAGGAAATCAATATTCTCGAAATTGGACGGGACAAAAGCCAAAGTCAATATTTTACCGTGGGGGACATGAATCCAGAAGACGAGACAGAGGGGCTCCATAGGGCGGACAAACCCTCCCTAGGCGCGGGTGGGCCCAGCCCGTGCCTAGGCAGGGTGTGGCCCCCCTAGCGGCCCCTACCTCGCCTCTTCGCCTATAAGAAGCCCTCGAGGTAGAAACCCTAGGAACCCGATAAAAACTCCACAAAACCTTCTGTAGCCGCCGCCACCATCGTCACTAGATCGGGAGGGATCTGAAGTTCTTCCTGGCACCCTGCCGGAGGGGAGATCATCCCGCAGGCCTTCTTCTCCGGTATGAAGCGTGAGTAGTTCCACCTTGGACTACAGGTCCATGTAGTAGCTAGATGGTTGTATCTCCTCCTTGTGCTTTCATGTATAGATCTTGTGAGCTCTGTTCATGATCAAGATCTAATCTATTTGTAATCATGCATGTTGTGTTTGCGGGGATCCGATGGATATTGAGATTACTATGTCAGGTTGATTAATGGTTTTGTCTTATTGATACTATCATGTCTATGTTGTTTGTGATCTTGCATGCTCTCCGTTGTTAGTAGCTATCTTGGACAAGTAGTTGCTAGTGACTCCAAGAGGGGGTACTTATGCTCGATAGTGGGTTCATGCCTCTAGTTTCCATGGAAAGTGACAGAAATATCTTTGGTTGTAGATGTGTTATTGCCACTAGGGAGAAAACAACGGTCTCTTGTTCATGGAACAAGTGGATTGTTTACCTTATACACTTTTCTTAAAGCAGTTGTCTGTTGCTTGCAACTTAATACTAGAGGGGGTTCGGATGATAACCTGAAGGTGGACTTCTAGTCATAGATGTAGTTGGATGGAGGTCTATGTATATTGTTGTATTGCCCAATCGAATCTCATAGGATCTTTTTGTCTGGTATTGCATTGTTATGCCTTGCTCAGTTCCTGTCAATTGCCCTATTGTAATTTGTTTACCCTTCATGCCATGTTTTTAATCTAAGGAGAGCACCTCTAGTGAACTATGGACCCCGGTCCAATCTTTACCATTGATACATCTTCCACTGTTTACTTGCTGCAAACCATTCATCACCTTCCACACTATACAGTTAATCCTTTATTACAGCAACCGGTGAGATTGACAACCTCACAGTTAGTTGGGGCAAATTCTTGAGTTTGTGTTGTGCAGGTCTCCACGTTGCTTGCAGTACCTTTGGGGCGTTTCCTTCTTCCTACTGGTTCGATAACCTCGGTTTCTTACTGAGGGAAACTTTCCTGATGTACTGCATCATACCTTCCTCTTGGGGTCTCCCAACAAAGTGCTACTGCACTCATCAGCGGCCCACATGCCGCCCCGGACGTAAGCCTCGGCAGCGGCCACCTGACGGAGCACGGTGACGAGGAGCCCGATGGTGTAGTCGGCCGAGTCAACCACAAACGCAACACCGATGTTAGTCACTGGCCCGAGCCGTGGCGGCAGCAAGGTTGGCGTGGTTGGCGCCACGGAGATGCCCGCACGAGCTCGGCGCGAGGAGCCGGTGTCTTTGGTCCGTGACCGGCGCGAACCCAATCAGCAGCACCCTCGCCTCGGCCTTGTTCTCCCATCGGCATCCGCTACCAGAGTAAACCGGTAGCGGGCAGATAACGCGGTGACGAACTTGGGAGGAGCGGCTGCGCCAGGAGCACCAGCGGCCTCTCGTCGGTCAAGAAGCGAGGCAATTGAATCTTTCAAGTGATAGAGACAGCAAAGCCACCAGACACATACGGTTCGTACCTGGTGGAGTAAGGGCATGTTTGGATGGTGGCCAAAACTTACCCTACCAAAATTTTTAGTCATGGCCAAAATTTTAGTCTTTGTTTGGATGGTTGCCAATTATTTGGCTTGCCAATGCCTCTATGGCCAATCTAGTTCACTTTTCTTGCCAATGTTGGCTAACTCATGGGCAATCAAAAAGTTAACCAAAATATTGGCTAGCCAAATATTTGGTGGGACAACCATGGGCTAAAACCAAACATACCCTCAATCACACTAGAAAATGACGACATCATGCTAGATATTATTGTCGATGATCCAAAACATTTTAAAGTGTTAAATCGATCTTTTGAAGAAAGGATCATGATTGCTATGTACCAAAAGAACTTTTTGGTGATATATATTTGTTGTCACATATTTACGTTTTTGAATGTTATGATGTAAGAAAAACAGTAGGCCCAGCGTGTTAGATAACATGTTAACAAGGTTAAGTTGTTTACTGGGCAGGTGGAAAAAATTAAGTGACAAACCGTGCTAGCCGCAAAAACCGGCCTTATTTCCATGTTTTGTGCAACAAGTGCCACAAAGGCCGATTAGCTGCAATTTCTTGGAACGATTTTTCCTTCTCACTTCCCTACTTTTGCTATAGGGGAGCCTTTAGGGTTTTCAATGGACTTGCTCTTAGGCCTCCTCCTTCTCATTTCAAAATTTGAAGATCCTACTCCTACTCCTTGTGCTCCTCATGCTACAGCTGCTTCATCTTATACCAAACAAAATGACCATTAATGTTCTCATTTTTTTCTTGATTTGGTTGAACTTTGGACGTTGTTGTACAAGTGTTGAGAAATGGTGTACAGTAATATTAACTTATATTACTATGCTTGGTGTTGATGTTAATTGGTATGCCATTCTTCGAGTTTTCCTCATAAGTACATGAATGGACTGATAAGTCGCGACTAATTGAACCTTTTCTTTAATAATGTCATTTTCTCAATTGTATTTTCAGAACTTTTGATTTGTCATGTGATGTCTATGATTTGTCCTTTACTAGCAGGGGACATTCGGTTTTCCCGAATTAGGTTTCCTATTTAGATTTTTCTGGTCGACCTCGAGTGACGGCCAGTTTACATGTCATAGTCGTTTTAAACTTTGGGCGTTCTATCATGTTTTTCGTGTTTTCAGTTTTAGCCTGTATATATTTTGGGTTTTCTAGCTTAACTTTTCTTCTTAATGTATTTGACATGGATATACCTACGGGTGCATAACATTGGTATACCCGGTCCATCCCAAGGAAGGTCGACGCGAGAAATTGCAGCCTAAGAAGATTTCGGGTGGCCCAATCCCATGGCGAATTCGACTCCTTGGAGGACAAGTCTAGATTAGATAGAATTTCAAAGGGTATCAACCATAATCTGTAACCGACTCGACCTATCCCGGGACCTGGCCTATCTATATAAAGGCCAGGAGGGTATGGCGAGAAGGATCTGAACACCTCATACACATACCTCCACGCCAGATTGCATCTGCGCATCCTTGTAGCCTTCAGTTCCCCGTAATCAAGAGCAAACAAGGAGGAGTAGGATTTTCCCTTCGGGGGCCTGAACCTAAGTAAACCTCGTGTTCCCGTGTTGCTTGCCTGTTAACCGTTCCACGACTTCCAGCATCCCCATCTTCTCCTAAACCCAAGTCCATAACAATGGGCATTGACGAGTCGAGCCCTCGTCAATTGGTGGGGGGAGCGGGGATGCTGATCATGCGGTCGTGATGGTCCCATCTGGAGCGATCTACGATTCCTCGGCGACGGAGAGTCACCTCCTCTTCGGCACTTTTGACTTCACCGCCCACTCATCGGCCACCTCAGCGATTCTGATCCGTTGTAGCGGAATCGAGATCTTGCTTGGGAGCTTACGCTTCCGGTGGCGGGGCACCCTCCGCCTCCCAGAGCGGGTGCCACTTTCATCAATCAGGCCCGCTTCGTGGGTCCAACCCATCTACGCCCTGCGTACGTCGATGCTAACGGGCGATTCAGGTGACAGCAGCTGCTGCAACTCCGATCTGTGCGATCCCCTTTCGCATGAAGGAACCTACGATTCCGGATTTGAGAGTTGCGGCAGCAGCGACCCACTCCGTGAGCGCTACCTGTGGTGGCGACGTCAACAACGGAACCGATCTACCGCTATGTTCAATTGCCATTCCCGTGGGTCGATGATGACATTTCTCATGCATGTTTCGAAAAAAATGTCTATGAAATGCCAAAGGGCATGTCTAGAACATTGATTTTGCTCAAATTATGTTTGGCACATGCGCAAGTTACTCTGATAAATATATTAAGTCATGAACAAATGTAATGAACTCTTCTTTCTTTTTGCCTTTTTGAGTCTCATTTCAAATTTGAACACTTTTATGATTTTCTGTGCTTTTGTATACCGGTGCATAAAATTGAGAAAGAATGGCGATAATGTACAGTAGTAGTTCTCCTGCGGTCTTTCTAAGGGGTAGTACTACGCGTCCCCCGGGGGATATCCGGATCCCCTGGGTGGAGAGCGTGACACGTGTCCCTAAAAATATCACTTCCTCCCGCTTTTGCTGTAAATGACCTGATTTTGCTACATAATGTTCCGTTTTTGCTACATGTAGCAAAAAATAGTTCGCCCCAAAAAATAGAAAAACAGACTGGACCTCGCCGGAGATTTCGCCGGAGACCTTGCCAGCGACCGTGTAGCAAAAAAGTTGTGCTAATGTAGCATATCCGACCTCGCCGGAGGTTTGGCCGGTAGACCTTATCGGAGACGGTGTAGCAAAAACTTTATGCTTGTGTAGCAAAATCACAAAACGTATGTAGCAAATAAAATTTTCTATTGTAGCAAATCCGACCTCGTCAAAGACCTCGCCGAAGATTTTATAGCAAACCATATAGACTATTGTAGCAAAATAAACAAACCTTTGTAGCAAAAAAAGTTTATAGCAAAAGGCAACGCTGCACATAGCACCACCGGAGGTTTCGTAGCTCCACCGTCGGCCGCATATAGCAAAACCAATGCTCGCCTGTACCATCACCAACGACTGCATGTAGCACGTGCAGTCAACCTTGGAAGCGGCGGTGATAGCCAGGGGACTCCGAAAAAGGTGGGCGACGTGAGGGCGGCGACGACGTGAGCTGTTTGAACGGGACATCGCGAGCAGCAGGGCGTGGCGGCACGAGCAGCAGAGCGCGGCGGCGGGAGGTGCAACGGCGACGGCGCGAAGCAATCAGCAGGGCAGAGCGCAGCGGCGCGGACGCGGCAGACACAGCTGGGCGACACTTGCTGAGCTAGCGAGGTAAATAAATATGAAAGTAGCAGTAGCAGCAGCAGTGCGCATGCAAAAGCAACACAAGGGAATCGAACGCGAAAATAATAGCAGTACGCATGCAAAAGCAACACGAGGGAATCGAACGGGAAAATAGCAGCAGTACGCATGCAAGACGAAGCCATAGAGCAGTAGTTCGTATATAGGAAGTACGTATGTAAGGCAAAGCCACAGAGCAGAAGTGCGTACGTGGGCAGTACGCATGCAAGGCAAAGCCACAGAGTACCAGTGCGTACGTGTGTCTATCCGGGGGATAAAATCACGCGATCCTCGGGTGAGGAGTATCATTTTCCCTTTCTAAGTGCTAACCTTTGTGGTGAGAGGGTAATCCCCGTCGGTGGCCCACGTGCAGCTCCGGACGTACGCCTCGACAGCGGCCACCCGGAGGAGCACGGCGACGACTATCCCGACAATGTAGTCGGCCGAGTCGACCGCGAAAGCGGCACCAGCGTTAGTCACGCTGAGCCCGTGGCGCCGACAGGCGGCAAGGTCGACGTGGTTGACGCCCACGGAGATTCCCGCCACGAGCTCGAGCGCCGGGAGCCCGGTCAGGTGCTGGTCCGTGACCGGCGCGAACCCAATCAGCAGCACCCTCGCCTCGGCCGTGTCCACCGCGTCGGCATCGGCTGCCAGAGTGAACCGGTAGCGGGCAGAGAGCGCGGCGGCGAACTCCGGGAGGAGCGGCCGCGCCAGGAGCACCAGCGGCCTCTCGTCGGTGGGCGGTGGCATCATGTTGTCCATTGGGATGGCCAGTCCGTCGAGAAGCGAGGCAATTGAATCTTTCGAGTGATAGAGACGACAGCAAAGCCACCGGCAGACACATACGGTCTGTGGTGGAGTAAATCACACTAGAAAACGACGACATCACGCTAGATATTACTATTGTCGATGGTCCAAAACATTTTAACTCAAACTAATTCAATTCCAAGCCGTTAGACTTTTTCAACTCCGAGATCCGACTTCTGCTGTCGATCTCCGCACGATCAGGACCAGTCCGAGAAGACGACGGGCGTGAGCAGCGGCGCGCCGGCGAAGAAGGCCTCGAGGTTGTCGACGACGAGGCGGTCCAGGTCGGCCATGGACTCCGGGGTGAACACGGCCTGGTGATGCGTCAGCACCACGTTGTCCATGCCCAGCAGCTCCGCCGGCACGTTGGGCTCGTCCTCGAACACCTCCAGCCCGGCGCCGGCGAGCCTGCCCTCCGCGAGCGCCCTCACCAGCTCCGCCTCGTCCACGTTCGCCCCGCGCGCCACGTTCACCACCACGCCGCCGCTCCCCAGCGCGTCCAGCACGGGCCTGTTCACGATGTGCCGGGTCTCGGCGGTCAGCGCGCACGCCACGACGAGCGCGTCCGAGCACGCGGCGAGATCCAGGACCGTGGGGTGGTAGCGGTAGGAGACGTCGCGTTTCTGCCGACGGGAGTGGTAGGAGACGACGCATCCGAACGCCTCGAGCCGTCTCGCGGTCGCTGAGCCGATGCTGCCCAGGCCGATGATGCCCACGCGCTTACCGCCGAGCCTGGAGCCGAGGGGGAGGAGGAGAGACTCGCCGCGGCGCCGGAGGAGGCGATCACCGGCGGAGACGCCGCGGAGCACGTCGATGAGCAGGCCGACGGCGTAGTCTGCTACGTCGGCGGAGTATATCCCGGCGGCGTTGGCGACGGCGACGCCGCGGCGCGCGCACTCGGGGAGGTCGACGTGGTTGAGGCCCGCGCTGACGGAGACGACGAGCCGCAGCGACGGGACAGCGTCGAAGAACGCCGCGTCGACGCGGACGACGCCGCTGCCTGGGACGACGGCCACGTGTGGGGGGTCGTCATTGGCGGCCGCGGCGGCGAGGAAGTCGTCGACTGGGAGCGGCGAGGCGTGGAGGTCGAGGAGGCGGAAGCGGGCGGCGAGGACGGCCAGGGTGGATGGCTTTAGGCGGCAGAGCACGAGCACTGGGTGAGACTCCGGCATTTGTCTGGTGTAGGGTTGAGCTGAGGGCGTGATGGCGAAGTTTGATGCGGTTCGGATGAGAACGCACGCCACTAGAAGTAGGACAGGAAATGACGTGAAAAAAGAAGAGAAAACTCGTTTCTGCGGGAGCGAGTATGTGCCCGCGTCTCTATCCACCGCCTATTTTGCTTTGCGATTGGTGCAATAGTTTATTTTTTTTAACACAGACTACTAACTGAAATGTAACTAAAACTTTTATGAAACAATATTGAGATACGAGTGAATTTGTGAAACATTTTTAAACAGTAGGAGATGTTTCACAAGTTTTGTTCTTGTTTCACAATTTTTCAGAGTTTTTTGGTGACGTGACACTCCGGTGCATACCGACTCCTTTAGAATTGCCGGTTTCCAGCGCATAGTGGACAACAATGGCAACATATTTTCTATCCTCGAGTCCAAACTAAGTCCAATCTCTCGGAACATCGTAACATGTCTCAATCAAGCACTTGTACTTTATGTGGTGCGAATGATTCTTGGAGACATTCTTTAGTGGAGTGTAATATGGCAAGTAGTGTGTGGGCTTTGTCCGACGACTTGATGGTTGAGCACATGGCAGCAAACACAGAACCTAATGCTAACAGCTAAACAATGGCTCTTCGACGTGATTGAATGTTTACTCAGGAGGCCGATTTGGACGCCGAAATTACGTTCGGATGCCGAAAATCGGCCTAGTCGCGTATCCAGGGACCTCATTCCGGCCGGATTTGGGCCAACTTTGATCCGGACTATCCGGTGAACCTGGATTAAAGATGCATACAGGACTCGGACGAAGCGAATTCGGCGAGTGGACGACTGTCGTGACCGACTTCGCCGCCATCCTTCCCGCCGTTTTCCTTTTCCGCCTCGCGCCATCCTTCCCCGTTTTCCTTTTCCGCCTCGCCATTACACCCTCCAGCCATTCTTAGGCCTATAAAGCCGTACATCTCGCTCTCTCTTCACATCCTCACACCACTCAACTCCGGCGAACTTGACGTTCGCATTTCTTCCTCCCAACTCATTTGAGAAGCCATGGCCCGGCCTTATGTCGCCGTCGGGCTCCATTTTCCGCCAGCGTGCTATCTGGCCCCAGACATTCGTCCTCCTAAATTTTGAAACTCGTAGCCGTGAGATCCCGTTCGCGGTCTCGGAAGAAGAGCCTCATGGGAGAGATCGAGCCTATCGCCGCCATACAAGACCCAAAACTTCATGGGAGAGATCCAGGCCTATCGCCGCCATGCAAGACCTAGATCTCGAGGATCGGGGCAACTTGGTCTTCTGGAGGCGATTTTCGCCCGGCGTCTCGAAAAACCAGGACACGGACCACGTCGGGCTCGCCGCCGCCGCCGCGTAACAATATGGCTTATCGCCGCCGCTGGTGGAGCGTTCTAGGGCGGACTCTCGCCGGAGTCATGGCGCACATCGGGGCCGGCAACAACCCCCGCCTCGGCTTGTAGTTGCGGCGTCCGGCGTCGACCACGGCGGAGTCCTTTTCTAGTTATGAAAACCGATGTACTATGTACCCCTTGCCTACTTTAATGAAATTCCGCCTATATTCTCTCATATTTCGCCGAGTTTAAGTGAATTTAGTCGAACTTGGGAACTCGGCCTGGGTATGAGGGAAACTGGCGTGCCGGGACGCTTGATCGTCCGTGAAAATTGGTGGGTTTCGGTGTAAATGCCCAACGAGTGGAGATGCTCTAACTATATGGGCAATCTGGACAGTGTAGACAAAAGGAATTCATGAGGAAATCTTTCAGTGCCCTTTATCCATCCATGGTTTTATAAATGTCTTCTTGCAGGAACCGAAAACACTACTCCACGATAAGAGTATTGGTTTGGTCTTCCCGGAAGGTATGCTTGCCACCTCCATGTGCGATCGCCAAAATTAATGTTGGTGTGGCTATGTCGAAGTCTCGAAACCGAGGGGTGTTGCTGCTGCTGTCTGTCGAAACCACACCGGCAAGTATCTTGGGGTTTCAGTGATTGTTTTTAGGGGATTTCTGAACCGGCGTGTCTTGAGACTAGCGTGCATAATCTTGCCAAACATATGATTTCTTATGGAGTTGGTCGGCATGCGTGGCTTGGAACTTCCTATCGTGCAAACTATTCTCTAAGCATCTTGATTGAGTATAAAGCTTGTATTGTCTCAAAAAATAAGTTACTACTCCCTCTGCTCATATTAACTCACATTTGTCTAGATTTAGATGAATTTAGACACTATTTAGTATATAGGTTTATTCGAATTTTGACAAATCCAAATCAATTAATATGGGTTTGAAGGAGTACTCATATTTCACTTAAAAGAAAATTTAGTTTAGCTATATCCAGGCAGTACATCACACGAATCGACCACAAGAAACAAAAGCGACTGTGACGTTACACGATAGCTATCCAAGTTGCAGGGAATGGCCGTGGGGGCTCTCCCTTCTGGAAAAGAAATCATATGCAGATCCGCGATCATTAGAGCATCTCCACTAGTTGAATGAATTCAGGTCGAAAATCGAATATTTTTTGGCCGGATAAAACGAGTTTTATGCAGTCCGAAGCTTCCACTCGCGTGCGGTAGAATTCGATTTGTGACGTCAGTTAAACTCGGCGAAATATGGACGAATATAGGCGGATTTTATTAAGTAGGACAAGGGCGCACATATTACATCGAATTTAATAACTAGGAAAAGGCCGTCGCCGCCGTGGTCGACGCCGGACGCCGCAACTACAGGCCGAGGCGGGCGTGGTTGCCGGCCTGGATGTGCTCCATGACGCTGGCGAGAGTTCGCCCTGTAATGCTCCACCGGCGGCGACGGAAAGCCACAGTGGGCCCGGCGGTCCGTCGTGTCGGGCGAGTTCCTCGAGGCGCCTGTCAGCGAAGAACTGCCTCCATAAGACCAGGTTGCCAGGATCCTCGGCGAGATCTCTCCGGCAAGGTCCTCTTCGGCCGACACCGGCGAACGAGGATCCGTCGGCTGAGTTACCGGTAGAAGAGGCGAGTGTCCGGTTGGCGCCCGTATAAGCGTGGCGCCTCGGGCTTCCCGGCCGAAATCGTGCATCGGCCGGGAAATCCCTCGGCCATGGCTTCTCGGTGGAGTTGAGGAGGAAGAAAGGTGTGAACGTCCGAAGTTCGCCGGAGTTGGAGGTGGTGTGAGAGACTGTGAAGAGAGACGACGAGATGTACGCTTTTTATAGGCGGAGTTCGGCGGCGAGGGCGGGAGGGGTGTACCGGCGTTGGCGGGAAAAGGAAAACGGCGGGAAGGATGGCGATGACTCGGGCTTAGCCATGCAGGCGGTCAGTCCAGCGGACTAGGCGGACTGTCCGCTAGGATTAGTTCACGAACAAATTAGGAACTGGTTTTGTTAATAGTAATTGATCAAGGTCCTAGTTTGAAGGACTGGCGGACAGGCTTGGATGTCGAGCGGACGTCCGCTTGCATCCCTACTCGGGCTGGTCCACTCGGCCAATTTACTGTCTCCGGTGTTCCCAGGACGTATCCGGAATTCTGGGTTTGGTCTAGGTAGTCCGGACCAAAGTTGGTTTAAATCCGGACGAAAAGAGGTCCCTGGATACGCGTCTAGGCTGATTTTCGGCGTTCGGACGTAATTTCGGCGTTTGAATCGACCTCTCGGATAGTCGAGTGGAGATGCTCTTAGGGCTAAGTATCCGGATACTGTCGACGTATTTACTGGTAATGGCCGTGGGGGCTCTCCCTTCTGGAAAAGTATCCACAAGGTGATTTCTTTAAGCTAGGGGCCAAGCACTCGATGGGCGATGGGCGCCGCACAAAATTCTGGACTGATTGGTGGCACAAGTCTGGCCCCTTGAGCGCGAGATTCCTTGGGCTGTTTGTGATCCGTGGCGACGAGCATACTGGAGTGGCTCAGGCCTGCACAGGGATTAGCTTTCGTCGATCGCTCGACCAAACTAATATGGCCCAGTGGCGTGAGCTGAGTATCATTTTGGACTCCATCATGCTCTCTAAAGCCAAGGACAAGATCTCCTGGCACCTGGCTTTTGCTGCAAATTTGGTTCTACATTTATCTGACCATAGCTGTCTAACGAATCAGACCTTTGGCGGTCGCCATCTTTACATATTTGAAAACCTCATCATAAGACCAAATATTTGCAGCATTCTGTTTGATCTTTATTCTGTTATACACACACTAGCAATGCTAAGATGTTGTAACCTGCCAAAAAGCAGAGCCGACAAAGCGTAGGAAAGGCTTTCGTTACATAAGATAGGATGTCTGGTCTCAATTTTGAATATGGGTTGCATGATTGCTTACATGTTAGGAATCACACTCTTGGTAAGTCCACTTCTGAAATGGAATGTTGTGATGGTGGTTTCTGCAATCCTGTGGCATACATGTTTAGTTTTTTTGCACTTGGCTTATTCTAACCTAGACATACTTTTCAGCAACTATAAGTATTACCACATAGATGTTAAAAAGGTTAAACCTTATTCAAAAATTCTAATAAAATATTTTCTTTAGGGGCCGACTCATATTATCCGGTAACGCAAGCCTTGTTATAATGTCATCTTTTTTTGGACATTAAATGGAAGATGCGTTGTTATATTGCCATATATTTTGGATAGAACTCCGTGTGCACGTGCTGGATTACTAGTTTAAGCAAGTGCACTAACGAAATGAATGCGCTAGCTGCTACCTTCTGTTGGTTTTCATACGCACACATTTAACCCCGGCCGGCCAGCTGCGGCGCCGTGGCACGCATTTAAGAGCATCTCCACTCGGTTGGCTGAACCTAGGACGAAATTCGGATTTTTTTTGGCCGGACGGCGCAAGTTTTCGGTCTGGGTATGCTTAGTTTCCCACTTGTCTACCCACGCCGAGTACCCAGACGAACACAAAACGGCTATATATTTAAATCTACATAGTTCCCGCCGGCGAGTGCTCGGCCACAAGGTGTTCGACAGATGCGCGCCTACATGTTCGGCGATATATTTTTATTACATAACGGGGAAAACAACGATCGGTCGTCGATGGGGATTGGCTCCTGCGGCGTGGCCGACGCGGCTTTGTCGTCCATCTCGCCGGGGAAGGCCCCCGGGTTGGAGGAAGTCGAAGCAGAGCTCGGCGTGGGAGCGTTCGGCGCTGGCACGTTCGGTGCAGAGGAAGGTACGGGGAAGTCATGATTTCCCTATCATGAACATTGAGATGTTATCAACAACAAGATCATATCGTTAGGAGAATGATATGGTGGACATACTCCTATAGATAAGCGTAGCATAAAGATCAAGTCATTTTAATAGTTCAATTGCTATATGCTTTCTGATACATAGTAACCTAATTCCTTCGACCATGAGATCATGCATATCACCTTTACCGGATGGATGCTTTGATGACATCAAACACCACATGGCGGGTGGCTATAAAGGTGGCATTGAGTGTTCGGAAAGTATTGGTTGAAACACATGGATCAAGAGTGGGATTTGTCCATCCATATGACGGATAGATATACTCTGGGCCCTCTCGGTGGAATGTCATCCAATTAGCTTGCAAGCATGTGGTAGCTCACAAGGGATCACATATCAGGGAGCGATAAAAGAGTACTTATCGGTAACGAGGTTGAACTAGGTATCTTGAGATCTGAGCTATCATAACCTCGGATAAGTAAACTATCGTGAGACAAAGGGAAATTGGTATCGTATGTAAGTGGTTCATTCGATCGCAAAGTAATCGTAGAAATATGTGAGCCATATGAATTTCGATTCCTCTATTGGTTATTGTTCGGAGAAGTGTCTCGATCATGTCGCATAATTCACGAGCGTAGGAGACACATAAGGATTCGACATTGTTTGAATAGTTATGGAATGAATGAGAAAGAGACCGAATGTTGTTGGTCTCGGATGGGATCCGGGATATCACGAGGAGATCCGGAATGGTCAGGAGAATAAGATTCATATAAGGAAAGTTAGTTTGAATTGGGGAATGATTAGGTGTTTTCATCGGGAATGTTCTAGAAGGTTCGGAATGTCCGACACTCGGAGGAAGGGTACATGAATGTGTCATTGCAAGTTGGAATGATTGCATCATGTACTAAGTGTCTTCTTGTCCAAAATAAAGGGTTTATTCAAATCCTAAATTGAAAAGTCAAGCGGCAAGTTTTGGAAAGAGGAGGAGGAGGTTGAAACCGAGTTGGGAGGAGTCCTCCTCCCAAGACGCACACAAGCCGAGTTGGGGAGGGACTCCTCCTCCCCTGGCCGGCCCCTTCACCTATATAAGGAGGCGGGGCTCCTCCTAACACACAAGTACCTCTCCTCAAACCCTAGCTTGGCGCTACCACCATAGCCGCCGTCCCTAGGGTTTTGCCTAACCGCCGACTTTGGGGTCCCCGGAACCCTAGCCGGCTCTAGCCTCTCCTCCTTGGTGTGTCTAAAACCTAGATCGTGAGAGCTCTCTCATACTCCACCATACTCGCTCGGCAAGGCGAAGCCTGAGATCTCCTCTACTTAGGTACCACGCCGTTGTCTTCTTGGGAATCACGAGAAGTGCTACAACCTCCGCTTCTTTGGAACAAGGGAGAGGAAGGTCTTCGTCAGTACGAGCGATGTGACCGATTGCGGAGCTAGCTAGGAGCAGCCGGAAGGATCGTCTACGCGATCTTGAGATCGGGAAGAGTACGACTACATCACCCACGAGAATCCGCTCTCGTTAAACACTTTGGAATCTTCGAGGGTAAGTTATTCCATCAACTCGTTGCTACAATCTAGTAGATAGATCTTGGCTTGTTTGTTTGTATGCGATAGAAAATTTTTGTTTTCCATGCTACGAAACCCTACAGTGTCCTCGCCGCCCATGAGGAACTTGAGGTCCGTGTGGCGCTTCTTGGTGGCATAGTTGGACTTCTTCTCGGCGAGGCTGGCCGTGATGAGGGCCACCTTTTCCCCTTGTGTCTCCATCAGCTTCTTCCAGCGCTCCTTGCTCTTCTCAGCCCTCTTCTCGGCCTGCGCCCTCGTGTCGGCGAGGCATTTATCGATCGAAGCTTGGAGGCGGCTCGTGGGAGGTCCGTGACCTTGAGCATCTTTGCCTTCTTCGGCCGAGCTCAGGTCTTCCATCGCTGGCGGCTCCGGGGCCCGGGGTTTTAGACGCGTCCTTGCTCTTGAGAGACTCGGTGAGTGTCCGCCACTTCTCGCAATGCTCGATTTTCTCGAAGACATGATGGAACTTGAACTCCATCTTCATGTCCTCTGGAAACAGAAGAAGTGCACGGCGCAACTACAAAATGGAAGTGTGTCAAGTTGTCCATGATCGTGAGTGTGTCAAGAGAGTGCACGACAAAGTTAATGTTCGCAGGTACCTTGTTGTCCATGTTCTCCCCACTTGCTTCTGTGCGGTCGACTTCTTCCACGCAGCTGTGCCACTTGCTGCACGCAGTGTGGATGATCGCCCAGTGGTTCGTTATTGCCTTCTCTCGTCGCTCCATGTGGATCTTGCGATACTTTGGGTCGCACAGGCTTCGCTCGTCGAATGCTGCCTTCACGCGCCGCCAATAATTGTCGGAATTTTGGTTCGCACCCGTTATCGGATCGATGCTCACCATCTTCCAAGCCTCGATGAGGAAGGTGTCCTCGGCCACGGTCCATTTGAGTCGAGCGTCCGTCGTCTTCTTCCCCTTCTTGCCTTTCGCCTCAGTCTCGGCGTCCTTTGGCTGCGTCTGCTCTGCCTGGGTATCCTCGGCATCGACGTCGACGAGGTCCTGGGACTCGATGTCGTGCTCGGCGTCGGTCCGGGTCTGCTCTTCCATGAAGAAGGAGGGGCGGTTCATCGACAAACTGTTCTGCGAAACTTCCGTAGAAATTTCTTTGTCTGTGGCGGCGGGGCTTGCGCGTCGGAGGCGGAGTAGGGGAGGTTGATGTCAACGCCGAAGGCCGAAGGAGGGCGCGGCGCCGGGCAGGGGAAGAGCACGTTCGGGTTGAAGCCGTCGTCGAACTCCGGCGATGAGGAGTACCTCTGCCGAGAAGCGCTGGCTCTCTGAAAGCGGAGAGATAGGCGAAGCCGTGAGCGGCCGGCTGGCTCTGCTCCAAGTCTGTGTGACCATCAACGCCGACAACGCCGCCCGCGCCGACTTCACCATCGCATGTTCTTTCGCCGCCTTCACCATCGCCTTCTCCTCCAGCTTGTTGTTGACTTGAACTCTCCTTCCTTTCCTCTCGGCCGCCGAGATCTGCTGGTGTGCTCTCTCTCCCGCTCGGCGAGGACATGCCTCCGGCTTGGTCGGCGCTTTCGGCTTCCTCGCCTTTCTCATGGACCTCGCCGGGGATCGATCTGGGTTGGACGAAACTCTTGGGCGGCATGTCGGGCGGTGATCGGCGGAGCTTGAGGTGGGGAATGGGAAGAAAGAAAGCGGGAGGGAAGAAAAGGAGGAGCTCGGCGATTGGGAATTGGTGCCTTCTCACGACAAAAGGCAGCGCCCGTTTTATTGAGTCCGGCGTTCAGCGTCTTGGGAGCACAGACGGCGCAGATAAGCGGACCAAAACATCGAATCCGGACGAAAAGAGATCATGAGATCTGGCAGTAGATTTTTCAGTCGGACAGAAATTCAGCGTCCAGACGGCGTACTGGTAGGCGAACGGAGATGCTCTAACTCACGATCGAGCAATCGACGTATAGTACGTTCATCATGGTACGATCGATCTGGCACACACACGAGGACACGTCACAACAAAAATGAATCGAACACAGAAGACAAAAGCGACATGGACGTGACAGCGAAAGTTATCCAGGTTGCAGGCCACACGAATCAGCCCAGTTCAATTCCTAGTTCTCCTCGGAAGAAAAAAAAAAAAATCGTCAGCTCAAGTTCAGTTCAGGATCAGCAAATTCTCGGCCGATGGCGTCTGCCATCGCCGCCGCGACGGCTCCTCTCTCCTCCGGCGCCAAGCACTCCGTCCTCCTCCTGCGCCGCGTCAACGACCGCCTCGCCGCCGAGCTGCGCGCGCGCTACCGGGTCCTCAACTTCTACGCCTCGGACGCTCCCCTCCCCGCATTCCTCGCCGCGTCGGCCGCTGCGGCGCCCGAGCCCCCGCGGGCCGCGGTCGTCGTCGGTGGCGGAGCCATCTGCGTCGACGCTGCCTTCCTCGACGCGGCGCCGTACCTCCGCTTCGTCGTGACCACCGCAGCCGGCCTGGACCACATCGACCTCGCGGAGTGCGCGCGCCGGGGCGTTGCCGTGGCCGGCGCCGGCGAGGTTTTTTCCGCCGACGTGGCCGACCACGCCGTCGGCCTCCTCATCGACATGCTCCGGCAAGTCTCGGCGGCCGACCGCTATGTCCGGCGCGGGCTCTGGCCGGTCCGAGGGGATTACCCGCTTGGCTCCAAGGTCTGTGGTTTCTTTCTCTACTGAACGAAGACAGTAACAGATACTGTATATAGTATCTGAAGTTTTTCCACCTTTCAGTCCAGAAGTAAACGAGTAGTCAGTTGAAAGTCGCTTTGGTTCTCTTGATTGACTTCTAAAATTTGAACCCACACCTTGTCAATAGTAATCACGGTATAATTTTGTCCATTTTCTAAATTGCAGCATGGTTATGCAAATTGCTTCTCCTGAATTTTCCAATGAGAAAAAAACAGTAGAGTACTATACTACAAGTAGTAGAATTCAACTCAAGAGCGTTTCTGCATATTCTTGTCCATTTTCGAAAGAATTATAGCATGGTTATGGAAACTGTTTCTGATGAATTGTTCAGTGAAAACAAACAACAGAGTACTAGAATTCAGATTGTTTCCTGATACTCCGTAAAAATGGATATCAGGAATCTGCACACTACCCTAGCTACTAGTACATTGTTAGTGTGT
The DNA here is from genome assembly GCA_030063025.1 of Avena longiglumis. Lineage (NCBI taxonomy): Eukaryota > Viridiplantae > Streptophyta > Magnoliopsida > Poales > Poaceae > Avena > Avena longiglumis. Next base: position 13,861,890 of record CP125974.1, read on the forward strand.
TCATCCTTCAATTCCCATGTTCTGTTCTTCGCATAGATTCATTCATTTTACCTGCAAACAAATTAATGACAATAATAACTCTGGCATATTACCAGCTCGGCGGAAAGCGTGTAGGCATCATCGGTTTGGGGAGCATCGGTTCATTGATCGCCAAGCGACTCAACGCATTCGGCTGCGTCATCCAGTACCACTCTAGAACACCGAAAGACACCGTCTCCTACAAATATTTCCCCGACGTGCTCAGCCTCGCCACGGAATCCGACGTGCTCGTCGTCGCGTGCGCGCTGAACGATGAGACGAGGCACATCGTCAGCAAGGAAGTCCTGGAGGCGCTAGGAGAAGACGGCGTGGTGGTGAACATCGCCCGCGGAGGGAACGTCGACGAGGCGGCGCTGATCAGGGCGCTGATGGGAGGGGAGATCGCGGGCGCGGGGCTCGACGTCTTCGAGAGGGAGCCCGAGGTGCCGGCGGAGTTCTTGTCCATGGACAACGTGGTGCTGACCGCGCACGAGGCGGTCTTCACCACGGAGTCTGGCTCCGACCTTTGCGACCTCATGATGGGGAACCTGGAGGCGTTCTTCGATGGTAAGCCGCTGCTTACGCCTGTGCTTCCAAAGTAAGTGTGGTATATAACAGAACAAGGGGTCGTATTGAACTCACTGTAAATATTACATTACATGTTTGTCATGTTACCCCTGACAAGTAGATATATATGCTACTCTATATGTCGGAGCAATGAATATATAGGGGTATTGGTCTTTTTCATTTTAGCAAGATAGCAGGAGGCACTGCTTTTGCATTTCGAAACAATGTCAGTAATTACAGAGACGAAAAAGGTAGAGGCAACCCAGATCTGAAATCGTGCAGCTATGTGACAAAAGCAGTTGCATTGGGCGCACAGGCTCGGCGGCTTGGGTATATATTTCTCGGATTGTCCGGTAAACATCACCATGTTGCTGACATTATAAACAGATGATTTTTTTTTAGATCGAAAGGGACTCTGTCCCCTGTTCCATTAAGCATAATGAAACAAACCAGTTTCACAAGTACGAAGAAAAAGGAAACGACAGTTAAGAGCTCTGAAACGCTCCACCCTACACGACTGAAAAACTATTCGACCGAACAAAGCCATTGCTCAAACAAAAGCTATCTCCGTGACCAAAAAGCTCCGGGAAAGGTCGAAGAGAAATTAGAACACCACATGAACATGCTCCTCCTCATCGGGATGATCTTGGAGGTGCTTGACGATCTCTCCCTCCATAGCTTGATGACGCGGTAGTCTTCCAAGTGGAAATCCACTCGAACCAGTGCAGATCATCTCGCCATGGCGTTAGAGGTTTCTCGATCTGTCGATCATCCTCTCCATGAAAAGGCGATCTTCCCTCCGAGGTCCTTGAATGGTTTTGCCATATCTTTAGGAAGGAGAGGACCCGCCAAACCTGTTTCATATTAATCCAAGTTGTCTTGTTAAAGACAAGGCTATTCCTATTGTTCCAAATACTCCAAAAACAGCAGAAGAAACCACATTCGGATGAAGATGTTTCTTATTAGCAATCCATTTGAAGCAAGGGACTCAAAATCTACAATACTAACACCAAAAATATCATGCACATCCTTCCAAAGTAAGCTAGAAACCAAGCATTCAAAAATAAATGATGCCTGATTCTATTTCTTTGCAGAGATTGCATTCTAAAGGTTTTGGAATACCTCCGGCTCTAAGATTATCTCTAGTCGAATCTTATTTTGAGAAAATAACCAAAGGAAAATCTGTATCTGGGTGGGATAAGTAATTTCCAAAGCAGGAAGATAAACGAGAGATACCTCTAAAATTGACGGAGAATACATAGAACTTGAGGAATATTTACCCTTAGATTCATCTTGCCAAATTAGTGATCATCTTGTTAGGAGAATCTAATCGGTGAACAATGCCAGAAGTTCATGCCATTGCAGCATTAAATCCTCGGAAAAGGTTCTTCTAAAGTCACATCTAAGGTGTGTGCCATCCCATAACTTCATATCGTTTTAGTTTCTTTGGTTAGAAATCAAATAAATTTCCCAGAACTGGGTGGCTAAATTAGAATTTCCAAACCAGATATCTTCCCAAAATCTAATAGTTTTACCATTCCCCACATGCCATTTATAACCAATCTCAACCGCCTTAGATGCCCACATCACCCCTTTCCAAAAGGTAGATGGATGGACATCATGGCAACAAAGGATATTAGGTGACTTAGTCCTATATTTAGCATCTATCACTTTTTTCCACAGGCCCCTCTCCTGGATATATCTTTTAATCCAGGAGCCAAGGAGGCAAAGATTCAAATCATGCATTGGGAATACCCAAACCTCCAAACTCTTTCTTCATGCAAACTGAAGGCCGGTTAGCAAGATGCAACCTATGATTACCTTCTTCATCATTCGAGAAAAAGTTAGCTAAATGTGAATCTAGGAGTTTCAAAGCCCATTTGGGAAACTTAAAGAAAGAAAACAAATAGATAGGGATACTAGAGAGCAGGCTTGAATAAGCACCTTTTTAGCGACATAAGATAAGAGTTTGCCCTCCAACCTGTGATTCTATTCAACAAGTTTTCTATCGGAGGTGCAAATCTTCTCTTTTAGCTTTTCAAAGTGAAGAGGAATTCCCAGATATTTAACGGGGAAGTTACCCTAATACATTCAAAATGTCTAGGAAAGGTCTAGTATCGAGACTCGACATGTTAATAGGAATGAGTTCACTCTTATGATAATGTCGCATCCCGAGATCTGCTCCAAAGCGGTGAGGATCCATTTAAGATTATGACTATTGACTCACTAGGCTCCAAGAAGAGGAGTGTATCATCGCATATTGCAAGCAGACAATCCCTCACAGGAGAAAATTAGGACAGAGACCTTTAATGGCCCCACAACCAACTCCCTTAATTAACATCCTAGAAAAACATCAATCATCAGTTAAACAACAAAGGAGCAATGGGATCACCTTATGCGAGACCTTTACAGATCAAGAAAAATCACTCTCAAAATCATTGACTTTAACCCCCTTGACCCCTAAAGTAATGCTTAATAAATCTAATAAAGATAGGGCAAAAGCCTCTTAGCTCTAAAATCTCAAACAAAAAATCCAAATTAACTCTATCATAGGCTTTCTCATAGTCTATTTTGAGCACTAGGCCCTGCTCCTTATTCCTATGCACCTCATGCACAACCTCATGTGCAGTAACCACACTTTCCAAAATGAACCTACCTCTAATAAAAGCAGATTGACTAGGAGAAATTAATCTACCAATGACAGTAAGTCTATTGGTCAGAACCTTGGTAAAGATTTTGAAAGAACAGTTCAAGAGACTAATTGGCCTGAACTTTTTCATTGTCCTAGCTTCATTTTCTTTAGGAATCAAAGTAATCATAGCAAAATTGAGCCTAAAGATACTAAATCGATCTTCATACCAGGACTGGAACATAGCAATAAGATCAGACTTCAAGATATCCCAAAAAGATTGATAAAACATAAAAGAGAGACCATCAGGGCCAGGGGCCCCATCAGCATAAGAAGTAAAGATAGCTAATCTAATTTCTTCCTCAGAAAAACTTGAGCCTAAGGTCAAATTTTCGGCCTCATTGACCTTTTCTTCCTCAGAGAAAAAGTCCTGTTTCAGCTGAATATTGGGCCTAGGTTCCCAAGCAAACAGCTCCCTATAGTAATCAGTTGCCACTTTAAGCATATCTTTGATGTCTGTAACAGGCCCATCAGGACCATCAAGAACATTAATCAACTTTTTCCTTCTACGCTGATTGGCCACTGCATGGAAATAAGCAGTGTTTCTATCTCCTTCTAACACATTCCTATCTCTAGACCTTTGTCTAGCCTTAGTCTCCTCTAAAATCCAATATTTATGGAGCTCAGAAAAAATGAAATCTAGTCTGTTTTTCTCCTCCTCAGACAGGGGTTGAGTCTCAGCCTTAATATCTAAAGTATCATATTCCTCCATCAACTCTCTCCTATTTTTCCTAACAATGACCTCTATGTTAATGTTCCAACCTTTGGCCAATTTCCTAAAGAACCTCACTTTTTTTTGCCAAACCTCTATTGGATCATCACCTTCTACTTTTAAAGACCAAGCTTTTAAGACAATCTGTCTAAAGTCAGGCCTACTAAGCCACCATTTTTCAAACTTAAATCTATTAGGCTTCAGTAAAACTCTTTCCCCTGAATCCCAAACAATAGGAGTATGGTCACTCCCAATTCTAGTTAAAGCTTTAGCACTAGCTAAAGGAAAATGATTATCAAAACCAGTAGTACAAAAAATTCTATCTAGCTTACACATAATAGGTTCAACTTGGTTATTACCCCAAGTATAAGCTCTACCAGCAAGACCAATCTCCATAAGGGCCCACAAGTCAACCCAGATGTTAAACTTGTCCACCCACTTATAATCTACATTCCTAGAGGATTTATCTTCAGGGGATCTAATAAGGTTGAAATCACCCCCAATCATAGTAGGGCCATCCCAACAGATAAAAAGATCATGAAGTTCAGAAATGAAATCCTGTTTCTTTTCCTCATAAGCAGACCCATATACAGTAGTAATTCTACAAATGAAAGCAGTAACTTTGTTTTTAAGCACTACACTAACAGAGAAGGATCTAATATCCCAAGACACAACATCAAAAATATCTAAATTGACCCCAACTAAAATACCACAAATAGGTTCACGAGAAGGAGAAAATTCCAAGCAAAATTTCTATTCCCTAACAGTTCTTCAAAAAGAGTTGCTAAAACTATCTTTCTTGGTTTCACGAAAACCAATGTAATCTACTTTAAGAGGTGAGATATTCTCGAAATGAATTTTTGTCTACCAGAGCATTAAGGCTCCTACAATTCCAAAAAGACTAATCATAACTATTTTTCGGGGTGCTTGCCCGAGATTTATTCAAAACTTCTATCCAACCCTCTCGCCACATCCTCTTGAAAGAGAGTTTGTACCTAGAGGTGAACTATGTAAAACATCACTAGAACTATCTAAAACATCGAGGAATATCAACTCCTACACTATCGCCTAAGTTTTCTAAAGTAGAAACAGAGAGCACAGAGAAAGGATTTGTAGACATTATACCTTTCATGCTCTTAGGAATTTCCAAATTAGTAACTTTCTTCAGATTCATAGCCTTCTCAAGAATGGTTTTGGATCTATCCACCCTGGAGCTCTGCCTTGTTGGTTGCACAGGTCCCCACTGTTTCTGTTTCTTGGCAGCTTTCTGGAAACCAGACAAATCCTCTTTTTCTCTCACAACTAACTCCTTGAAGCTAGGCATGATATCATCAGGGAGAGCACCCACTTGATCAATCAAATTCTGAGGAGACCCCCTAGCTACCTCTTGAGAGAACTCCAATTCTTCAGACTGACCATCTAGCCAGAATCTCTGAGCTTCTTCATCAGCACCAGGAACCAGAGGAGATTTATCCCAAATGAAATTACCTTCAGTATCCACAAGACCTCTTTGCACAAGCAGTTGGAACACAGCACTAGAGTTGTTAGGAGAATCAGTAGCCATCCTCACCCTGTTAGAAGACTGACCCCCCTCTCTAACAGAAAGGTTCCCACTTAAAGCTGAGTTAGCACCGCCTGCATTCCCCACATTATTACCATTACCATCTGTCAAAGAGGTTCATCCTCAAGATTTTTGTCTTGCCCATCTTGATCATCAACACCTAAATTCCCGCCTCCTCAACCAAAGGAGCAGCAACATCTAAAGTGAATCCTAACGAAAAAGTTGATCCCGAAATTGAAGAGCCTACTAGCGAGAGCTTAGATGGATCTTTGCACTTGATACATACTCTAACTTCCTTAGCATTGTTCTGAAAATCTTGAGCCACCAACTTCCTCTAGAATGCCACAAGTGGAAACAAATGATCCAAAGTATTCCATTCACACCACTTAGCCTGTAAGCCAGTGATAATCACCCAAGCCTTCTTCAAGACCTCAACAGGTTCAGGATCATCACACCAAGCTTCCACCTTGACCCACACCCCTGGTTTGGAAACACCAAATTTAGGATATCCAATCACCTGCTCCACCACAATGTGTGGGGGGAATTTAACCAGAAAAGTATTCTCTGAGCCTAGTTCCCTAATTTGCCAGGGCCAGTTGGTCTTGTAGATCTTGGAGAACTCAACAGCTAACTCTTGTTCGATTAAAGATCCTTCTTCCACCAGAACAATCCCACAGTTCTTAGTAGAAGCAATTGGGTTCACCACATTTTCAGGCATTTCAATGTGATAGAAACCTAGGCCAGGAGCACCACTACCCACATATTTAGCCACCTGATGTGGTCTCTTCCTCACAGGGCATTTATCCACAGAATGAAAGCACTTTTGCAAATGAAACAAACCAGAGTCTTCTCACAGCTAGTTTGCACATGTCCAGGCTCCCCACAACACAAGCAAAAATCATTAACATAGTTCCACTGAGCATTAGCACTTTGACCTGAAATATTTTCCTTATGAGCAACAGACAGTTTCTTCTTGCTTTTCTGCTGACCCAAAGACTTAGATTTCACACCCTGCTCCTTACTCAGAGAACTGTGCTGTTGAGGAGGGGCAATCCATTGATTTGACTGCACCCCAAATTGTTGCTGAGGTGGGAAAGGAGGAAAAGGGTTGGAAAAACCCCAAGGAGGTGGCATATTACCTGGTGGAAAACCAAAAGGAGACTGGTGAGGGAAGAACTGAGGATTGAAACTCCCAAACTCATAAGGATTCTGAAGTTGTGATTCGAGATCGTCAGATTCTGAGGTCTTTGCCGCATCTCGAGGCTGCTGTCAGATCTCGAGGCCAGCTTGCTGCCCCTGCCAGTTGTCTTGACCATTGTTCCCTCCCCTGCCTTTTCCTTTGCCTCCTCGACCTCTATCTCCCATCTCCAAAAACCCTGAATCTTCAACAGCAGAAAAATCTACAAGGCCTAAGCCTTTGGAGTCCAAGTGAGCTCAACCACCGCCGCCACCAAGAGGGGAGGGGAATATGCTCTAGGGTTTGCACCCCCCAGGGTCTTATAAGCAGGGCCATGTGGCTCAAATGGAGTGAGTGGCTGCTGTTGCTTCTGGTAGCACATGGGCTGCAAAGGGGAATTCCACAGCTGGGAAAAGAAGCCCCCCATGCTCTCTTCAGGACAGCAAACCTCCAGCCCATCCACCTCCAACACCCCACTTTTCCAGAGACTAAACTTTCTCCCCTGTCCTTTTCTGACCTTGGGAGAAAGCAGCTCCCGCCAACCTACAGACTCTGTGAGCTGCACTGGGCTTCTTGCCGATTCGAACTCCGATGAAAAGGATTAGCTGCAGATTCAAGTCCAGCAAAACCCACCGCCCCTAGTTCCTTCCTTGAAAATCCGCACCATCGAGACTGGGTTGCAAACCTTGAAGAGGATGCGAAGCTTTGCTCCAATCTCGAGAAAGGGAAGATGCCCTTCTCGGTCTTCCCGCTTCATCCCCTCTCGCTCTCTTCGCTTTGCACAAACTGTAATGGTGCTGCATCAGTTCAGCCCTTCGCTCAGGATTTGGATTTCGCGCACCGCCTCTCCTCTTCACAGCAACTCCGCCCTTCCAACGGTGATAGGAGCAAAGGAGCCAATCTGAGGTCAAACCGGAGCTGGATGGCCATGGGGATTCCTTACCGAGCGCCGTTGTCGAGTTCCCGACGCAGGGCCGAGAAACCTGCTCCTCGAGCATATCTCCTCCTTCTCGTTCAGGGCTCCTTCGGCGATTCCACCCTGATTCGCTCCGCCCTTCTCAACGGAGCATCCATCCACGGGGATCGCCAGAGTCAACCGCCGAGCGGCCCGCGCGCGGATTCCGAGGTGATGGGTTATCGGCGGAGGACTCGGAAGCTCACCGGAAACGCGAGTCGGCGAGGTAGGTGGAGTGGACCAGGTTTGTCGACCGACCAGCACGTGCTCCCCGGGTAGGGGCTCGCGGGACCCGCCATGAGGGGGAGGGAGGCCCCCGCCATGAACAGGACCTTCACGCGCCACGCGAGGGAACGTGTCGGAACAGGCCATCCTCTCTACCTACCAAGTTATGTCTGATTCGGATGATTGTCATGTCTGATTCGGATGTCGTCGGTGGAAGGACCTTCTGTTACACTCTTTCCATAGGCGCCGGCAGCGATAAATTGCAGTCACGGGGGGCGATTTTCCTGAATTAATGTGTTGCGTGTCCACCATCTTGTCATGAGATGCAGAGTTCCAATGAAGCAAGGGCACTCTGAAGGACCAGTCTTTTAAGTTTTAACCTGGGTAACCAGTAACCGAAGATGGTTTGGAAATTTCAAAGCTAGCAACTGCTGTTGGGTGCTGAGGTCTGACGGCGGCGAGTATGATTCTCTGTTTTCCTATTCAGCTATTCTATCTAGCTTGTAACCTAAACTACTCCACTACTTATTCTTCTTCCCGATTAACTGAATTGGCAGAACAACTGCCGTTTTTAATTCAGGTTTAAGAGTTCTAGTCGGTTTGTTACGGGGCTAGTTGTCCCCAGTCCCTCTCCTCCCCCGACATGCATGGGAGCAGACGAGCCACATCTTTCAAAATCTTTGGAACCCGGCGTTACAAACTGCAAGCAAAGCAGGATCTCTCCATCTTTTGTCACCATCATCATCGACCCAACGTACAAACCATGAAACTTAGTAGATTAATTCTCACGCATTCTTCCTACACAAAAGTAGTACGTGTCAACTAGTAGTACAAAGTGATAAACTGTAAAATATATACGTGTAGTAGTCCTAACTCTATATGGTTTAGGTGTTGTATAAACCTACCGTATCTAACTCTAACACCCCCTGTACTTGTACCATACCCTTCTATATATATACATGAGGCCACGGCTGTATCCGTGTGATCCTCTACCCCTACCAATACTTGTTCACTTTTATGGTACCAGAGCCAGCGACCTAAACCCTAGATCGTTTTTTTCTCGGCTTCCGCTTTCTCGCCGCCATGTCGCTCAACTCCGCCTCCAGGTCCGATGCATTAAGCTCGGCTACCTCGCTCCTCTCCGGTGGAACTGGAGCAGTCACCGCTGAACCGGCCATGGTGTCGGTCATCCCCTCCACGCCGATCAATCTCGTGAGTTAGATCACGATGAAGCTGACCGGTGAGAACTACATGTTCTGGCGCACGGTGGTCCTTCCTGTTCTGCAAAGCAATCTGTTATTTGGCTTCGTCGACGGATCGCTGCCCTGTCCTGCGGCCACAATCCCCAATCCAGATGCGTCAAAGACCGGCGCTCCACCAACCATCCCCAGTACGCTCTATGCGTCTTGGATGCAGCAGGATCAGTTCATCCTGTCTGCACTTGTTGGCTCCCTACATGAGTCGACAATCGGCATGGTCATGAATCTGACCACGTCGCGGTTTGTCTGGCAGACGCTGGAGGCGAGCTATGCCTCTCAATATGTTGCTCGTGCGATGCAAATTCGCGGAGCCCTTGACAAGGAGAAGAAGCTGGATCAATCTGCGGACAAGTTCTTCAACAAAATCAAGTCCATGGCCGATTTACTTGCCTCCATTGGACAACCTCTACGTCCAGAAGAATTCTCCTCGTACCTGATCGCCGGCCTTGACAGCGAATATGACGCCCTTGCTCAGCTTGTCTCTGCCCGCAATCTGTCTGACCCGATGCCTGTTCGGGACATCTACTCTCAGCTGCTCCACACTGAGCAGCGCGTCGAAGCCAGGAAGGCCGATCTCGGCGCGAATGTTCATGTTGTGCACTATGGCGCGCGTTCTGGCGGTGGTCGTCCGTCAGGCCCATCGCCCAACTTTCAGCAATTCCGAGTTGATCCTCATCAGCAGGGCAAGCCAGGAAGTCGTCCTCCTTCACCACCTCGTCACAATGATCGTCCTCCTGCTGGTGGTGGTGGTCGTCCCATCTGTCAAATCTGTGAAAAGGTGGGGCATGTTGCCTCGTGCTGTTTCAAGCGTTTTCAGCGCAACTTCCTTGGTGCTGGAAACGATAGTCGTTATATGGACAAGCAACTTGCTGCCCTCTCCACTATGTTGACTCACGGATCTGGGGCTACATCATCCTACCCGATTGATCTGTCCTGGTATGCTGACACCGGGGCGATAGACCACTTCACCAACGAGATCTCCAAACTCCACGTGAAGGAAAACTACACTGGCAAGGATCATGTCCATACAACCGATGGATCAGGTATGCGCATTGCTCATATTGGTCATTCATTTATTCCCACTCATAAACATCCCCTCAAACTCAAAGATATCCTTCATGTTCCTTCTGTCACTAGAAATCTTTTATCTGTAAAAAAATTCTGTAGAGACAATAATGTTTTCTTTGAATTTCACTCTTGGTACTTTCTTGTCAAGGACCGAGCTACCAGGGAGGTTCTTCTTAGAGGGGAGTGCCGTGTGAATCTCTATACACTTGATGTGTCGTCGTCTCCGTTCAAGAATGTCTTCAGCGGCATCAAGGTGTCACGTGAGCAGTGGTATTCGCGTCTAGGTCATCCATCTACCCAAATTGTCCAACATATTCTTCATCGTCATGAACTTCCATCAGTTTTAGTCAATAAAAATGTAATTTGTGATGCTTGCCAACAAGACAAAAGTCATCAATTGCCCTTTTCTCTTTCTACTCGTGTAATAAAGAATTCGTTAGAGATTATATACTCAGATGTATGGGGTCCTGCTCAAGTTTCTGTTAGTGGTCATACATACTATGTTAGTTTTATTGATGCCTATAGTCGTTTCACTTGGCTTTATCACTTGAGACGGAAATCATATGTGTTTCAAAATTTTCTTCAATTTCAGCAACATGTTGAGCGGTTGTTGAATACAAAAATTAAGCATGTTCAAACTGATTGGGGTGGTGAGTACCTTCACCTCAATAAATTCTTTAGTGATATTGGGATCTCACATCGAGTCTCATGTCCTCATACTCATCAACACAATGGTACTGCCGAGAGAAAACACCGTCACATTGTCGAAACCGGTTTAACTCTTTTAGCTCATGCTTCTATTCCGTATAGATTTTGGAGTGATGCCTTCTCTACGGCCTGTTTTTTGATAAATAGGCTTCCTAGTCGTGTCATCTCCATGCAAACTCCAATTGAACATTTACTTGGGGAAATTACAGACTAGACTTTTTTCAAAGTGTTTGGCTGTGCTTGTTGGCCCCATCTTCGCCCATATAACAATAGAAAACTTGAATTCCGATCTAAAAAGTGTGTTTTCCTCGGCTATAGTGCTCTTTATAAGGGTTACAAGTGTCTTCATGTTCCCACAAATCGAGTTTACATCTCTCGTGATGTGGTTTTTGACGAGAATGTTTTCCCCTTTGTTAATCCTCCTTCCACTATCATACCACCTTCCGATTCCACACTTCTTAGATCTGACCAATTTGATGATGTCGCATATGCTCCTCCATTATTTGCTAACCATGGTGCAGGTGTCGGACATGGTGCTCTCTTAGAAATCTTGGATGATGCTGATCACGAACCAGCGGCTCACGTCGATCACTCTGAGCCGATCGACGTGCATGGCTCTGGCCATGCAGAGGAGGCCAGTCCATTCTCTCCTTTGCGTGATGGGCCGTCTACACCTCCGTCTCCCGCGCCTGCGTCGCCTGGCTCGGTCTCTTCCACGACCGCCACGACGCTTGCTCCCCTGACTCCACCTACTGGGCCAAACTCCTCCGCCCGCCTGTCGTCGCTGGCCGTGGTAACGCTCCAAAGTAGGATTCGAAAACCAGTGAAGCGGATGATGGTTGCCGCTTGGATCGATACGATCAACTATTGATCTGTTTCACACAGAGCCGCGAAATCACACTGAAGCCATGAGTTGTGCCCACTGGCGTCAAGCAATGGAATCTGAATTTTCTGCTCTTCAAAATAATAAGACTTGGCATTTGGTCCCTCCGATTTCTGGGGTCAATGTTATTGATTGCAAGTGGGTGTTTAAAATCAAGCAAAAATCAGATGGCTCTTTTGAAAGATACAAAGCTCGTCTTGTTGCTAAAGGATTCAAACAAAGATATGGTTTGGACTATGAAGACACCTTTAGTCCGGTTGTGAAACCTTCTACCATTCAGTTATTATTGTCCATGGCTCTTACACATGGTTGGCATTCAGCTTGACATTCAGAATGCTTTCTTGCATGGAGTTCTTGAGGAGGAAGTATATATGAGACAGGCTCCAGGTTTTGAGGATGCTAGTCAACCTACACACTTATGTCGTCTTGACAAAGCTCTTTATGGATTGAAACAAGCCCCTCGTGTGTGGCATGCTCGATTGAGTTCTATTTTGGTTGGGCTTGGCTTCACCCCTTCTACTGCTGATACTTCCCCGTTTATTCTAAGGAGGCCTGATATCACTTTGTATCTTCTGGTCTATGTCGACGATATCATTGTGGTGAGTTCGACTCCTACAGCTACTGATCGACTCATTCATCAGTTACGCACCTCTTTTGCTCTTAAGGATCTTGGTACTCTCAGTTATTTCCTTGGCATTGAGGTTCAGTCTCCAGTTGGTGGCCTTCATCTCTGTCAGCGCAAGTATGCATGTGAGCTTTTACGGCGTGCTGGTCTATTGAAGTGCACCTCGGCTGCCACTCCCATGGTCTCTTCTGAGAAGCTTTCGGCTCATGATGGCACGCCTCTTTCTTCCGAAGAGTCTACTCGGTATCGCAGTGTCGTTGGTGGTCTTCAGTACCTTACTATGACACGACCGGATCTGTCCTTTGCCGTTAACAAGGTGTGTCGATATCTACATGCTCCTACATCGACACACTGGTCAGATGTTAAAAGGATTCTTCGATATGTACAGGGTACTATTCATTATGGTCTTCAGCTGCAACGTCCTAGTTCATCTCCTACACTGTTATCTGCATTTTCTGATGCCGATTGGGCGGGTAGTCCCGATGATCGGCGATCCACGGGGGGCTTGCTATCTTCTTTGGTGGAAACTTGGTGTCTTGGAGTGCTAGAAAGCAGGCCACAGTTTCACGCTCCAGTACTGAGTCTGCATACAAGGCTCTGGCTAATGCTACTGCAGAAGTCATATGGTTATAGGCTCTTCTTGGTGAATTGGGAGTACCTCAGTCTTGTCCACCTATTCTTTGGTGTGACAATATTGGAGCAACTTTTCTGTCCTCTAATCCAGTATTTCATGCTCGAACAAAACACATTGAGGTGTATTATCATTTTGTTCGTGAAAGAGTTGCGCGGAAGTTGCTACAAATCAAGTTTATATCCTCCAAGGACCAGCTAGCAGATATCTTCACAAAGCCATTACCTTTGCCATTATTTGAAGCTTGTAGGCACAATCTCAATCTTCATGCTTCCGTTGAGATTGAAGGAGGGTGATAAACTGTGAAATATGTACGTATAGTAGTCCTAACCCTATACGGTTTAGGTGTTGTATAAACCTACCGTATCTAACTCTAACACCCCTGTACTTGTACCATACCCTTCTATATATAGATAGATAAGACCATGGTTGTATCCGTGTGATCCTCTACCCCTACCAATACTTGTTCACTTTCACAAAGTACTCTCCGGGTCGATTGAGAGCAAGTTTGTCTTGCGATCCTAGCACTACTACTACGATTTTTTTACAAATATGGCCCTCTGTAAACCATTATCGTTAAAAATATCCTCCTGTGAATGTGATTGCCAAAACTGCCGCGGCGGGATTTGGAAAAAGAGGCACGTGGCTTATTCCGCCATAGCACAGGGCGGCCCACTCATTCCGCCAAGGGGAGAGGCGGAAAGCGCATCCCGCCCAAGGGGATGGCGGAAAGGGGCCTGGCCACGTCGTCGCCCAGCGGAAGCAGATTCCCTTCCATGGCGGTGGCGGGACGAACTTCCAGGCCAGCACTAGCGGGAAGACGGCTGTACTGTTCATCTTCCTTCACAGTCCTGATCTATTTTCCCCTCAAAATTCTTCCAAATTCGTCAAGAAATCGGCACTAAAGCTTGCAAACCTTGAAATTCAAGGCACAAAACAACAATTCCATCCCTTTTCTCATCCAAAGACCAAGAGGAATCAGCAAGATGGGATGGCTCCGCCAGCGGGACGAGTCCTCCCGCCAGTGTCCGTCATGGGTCCCACTTCCTCCCGCCAGTCCCAAGGACGGAATTCCTTTCCCGCCTCTCCCCGTGGCTGGATGTCTGCTCCGCCTTAAACGGTGGCGGGAAGGGCCACGTGTCGGCTTATCCCCCTCCCGCCAGGGCACTCTTGCCATTCGTTTGGTGATGTGGGCAGTTTTGGCGATGTCAATTTTCAGACAGGCATATTTGTAAAAAAATCCTACTACTACTACTTGAAAATCCATCGTCAGATTCATGACACTGTACTCCACGTTGCCCGGCTGTCGTCCACCGCGCGCCTGGACTGCTAAGATACAAGCACCACCAGGCCCTACGGCCAGTAGCGGACCCAGAGAAATTACAAAACCTAAGCAATCTCTACACTTTAAATTTTAAATTATTAATTATTAGTCGAGTAACCAAAAAATTAGGCAGCGCGGCCGGCCGGAAGCCTTGTCCGGGCACGGTCCGCCGCGGCTACATGTTGCACCTACCACGTCCGCCGGCACAACGTTCATCACCGAGCAGAAAATTGTACTAGGATACCACCACTTTCGGGGCCACGGCTTCAAAACATCATCACTTTTCAAAAATTTCGCATGCAAAATGCACCATTCAACCCACTAATTTTCAAAAAACACTAATCCAACGATATGCTTCGACATTGTTTCTGACCAGATGCAACACGAACTTGTTGTCGCACCAAACATTAATACGGTTTCACCGGATCGTCCAAATAGACGAAACAAGCGGTTGTGGGACTAGTACATCTGGTCATTCTTCCTTCCTTCGATTCCTTATTTTCCCCTCACAACCTACATATATAGACTTATCCTGCGAAATTTACGGCCATGCCGTGGTAGGAATATTTGGCTCATACATAGGCAGAAAAAAGAAGAAGGCATGGATATACATGGCGGAGCTATGTTGAGGTCAGGGGGGCCACTGCCCCCCTCCCCCAAGCTTAAGTACAAAACAATTTATTTTTATACAAGGCATAAAATAGGAAAATTACTACATACCCCCCAACGTTCCTTGGCAAGCTCCACCATTAAGTATAAGGCGTAGTTATTTTAGAGCATCTCCACCATTAATACGCCTATCAGGACGACGCCGATCTCAGGGTGTTTTTTGGTCCGGATGCCGACGGATGCCGAAAATTGACCCAGTCGTGCATAAGACTCTAGTTTTGTCTGAATTTGGGTCAACTTTGGTTCGGACTTCCCAGGCCATTCTCAGCATCCCGGGAACACCATGGGAACGCCGGACGAAGCGAATTCGGCGAAAAAAAGCAGATGGCGAGTGGACCAGCACAGTCAGCGACGGAAGCCGAGTCGTCGTCATCCTTTCGACTTGAAACCACACGGAGGACCGCCGAACATTAACTGCGCGTCGCTTCGGCCACGCGTCGCCGCAATGCCGCGCCACCGCCGCCTCCTTGGCTCCCGTGACGGACCGACGGGCAATAACATCTCGCCGTTTCCCCTTTTCCCGCCCTCGCCGCTACACCACTCCAGCCCTTGTCGCCCGCCTCGGCCTATAAAAGCCGTACCCCTCGCCGGAACTCTTCACACAGCTCCCCAGCTCTCCCAACTCCGGCAAACTCACCACACTCCCCCCCCCCCACTTCCCCATGGCCGAGCGCTTTCCCGGTGATCCCGCGGCGACGGACGGCTTCGGCCGCCGCACGCTCCAGCCATGGAGGCCCGCATGCTGCACGACAAGGGCTACACGGCGCCGCCCGATGTTCGCCTCCCCCCTGGAAGCTCAGCACCGGTGATCACCCTCGTTGATCATGGCATTCATGACGTCCTCGCCGTCGTTTCAACGAAATCCTACACGCCAATTTTCCATCATAAAATGGCACGAACAGTGCACTGGCAATGGCGAAGAAATGTGGCAATCATACCGTGGCGTCGGCGTCCGCATTCTGCCGAACAGGTTGACTGGCGTCGGCATGTTCGTGGCAGAGATGGCCTGCCGCTTCGTCGACGCCTCCGGGGTTGCGTCCACAGTGGTTGGAGTGCGGTTCAGGTCGATGGCGGGCTCTCCCGCCTCCGACGACATCGCGCAGGGATGGTTGAACCGGGACGGTGGGCCTCCAGCGGTAGCGTCCTGTCGCCTGGCTGAGCTGGTGGCCGGCCTGTAGGCGTGGAAGTGACGGAGCTGGTAGAGGATGTGTGCGGTCCTGTCACCCTGGGCTGAGCTGGTGGCCGGCCTGTAGGCGTGGAAGTGATGGAGCTGGTAGAGGACGTGTCGGCCGTGGCCAGGCCGGGAAGAGAGACGGCGTTGAACGTCTCCTGCTTGATCAATTTGACCTGTTCTTACTGCCACCTCGTTGGTGTCGACCTGTTCTTACTGACGAGGAGGCGCTCCTCCTCTTCACGACGCTCCGTCTCGAGCCTAGTAGCAGTGCGTCTATCTCTCTCCGCCACCCATCGGCCCTTTCGCTTCTCCGACTCGATCTTCCGCTCCTCCACGTCTGGTCCTTTGCGGGCTTCCTCGGACGGCCGCGCTTCTTGACGGCGGAGGGCTCAGCATCAACCATGGCGGCGGGATCCATCACCTTCCCTTCCGCTCCCGCCAGTGGAAAATTTGGGAGAGGTTTTCTGGATTGAGAAGTGGGGTGGTTTCTCTGCCACCGGTGGAAGGGACCGCCAATGATAAAAGGAGGACGCGCTCGGACAAGCGCGCGTCTAGGCCGACGCAACCGGGCACCAAATTTGATGCATGGATGGTTCGGACCGGACGTGTTTCGCCCGATGGGTCAGCCCGCTGGCGAGCCACGCACGCCGCGTGCGTCCGCGTTTCAGACACGTGCAGACCGTTTGGGTCGGCCTGATAGAGATGTCCTAACAGCGAGGGAGGGCATAGAGGAGCCTAGCAACGAATGTGGACGAGAGGGCTTCGCGATAGTAGAGTGGTGCCCTGTTGTCATGATATGGAACCCTATGTCGAGGCCGGTGGACTCGAGCTGGGATTGCAATACAAGCTACTCCCTTCATTTTAAAATATAAAATGTTTTAGGTTCGTGAAGAAAATATATCTAGACTATTTTTAGTGTCTAGATTCATTCTAAATCTGAGTGAACATATGTATTAAAAATAGTTTAGATACATTTGATTCACAAAGCTAAAACATCTTATATTTTAAAACGGAAGGGGTACTACGCTACGTAGTGTCTCTTTAGATGCATATACATTTGTTCCACCCAGGGACGACCGGACGACCTTGGGAGGGACCGGAGGGGCAGCCGCCCTAGGCCTAAAAATTTTGGGGGCCCTCCCCAGATACGTGCTCCATATATAGACTATAATAGATCTTAAAAAAAATAAAAAAGTACCAATTTTGAGTTTCCTATTGGGCTTGATTGGGCCCTTTACTTTGCTAGACATACACATACGTTTCAGATTTGGAGTCCATCATGGCAGCACGTACCTAACCTACGATTAGATCAGCTATCCTCTTTGATCGCAACGTATGAAGACACGCCGCACGCCGGTTCCTATCTTGACCTCGACTCAACGTTGCGCCGTCGATCGTAGGGAGGCCCACACGCGGAAAGTAGCAAGCCGCCGCCTGGTCGACCGATTGTCGCCTATCGCCTCGCCTCCTCGCCCTCTGCCTCTGCCTGTGACTTGTCTCTCGTCTCGCTTTGGCCGTTCAGCATCCGCAAGTCCGAATTCTGAATTTCTGATCTCCGTCTTCTACAATCTAACGTTGCCCCATAATTTTTGCTCTAATTAGTTGTTCATATTTATATTTTTTATGTGATTAATTGGTTATGGCACCTTATTCCGGTGCTAAGAAAAGTAAAAAAGAGAAAGGAAGAGCAGAAGTTGATTGACTCACATAGAGGATCCCTTCATTAAATTTTAAAGAGTAACATGAGCACTTTGAGGAATCCAGTTGAGTTAACACTAGTAGTTCTTGTTGAGGAACATAGTAATATTGATCTAGAGGATGAGATCGGTACAGAGGAGAACGATGACATCAATGTGGGTAATAACAATGTAAGTGATCATGATATCACATTTGATTTATCTCCTACAAAATCTGCTAGTGTTGATGAGGAACCAATTAGTGTGGTTATTTATGATTCGGCATCGAAAAGAAGTTATTGGACGAGATTGATATTGATTTTATTATCACCGACTTCGCTTCTAGGAACACATGGAGAAAATTTAAAGGTAATATGTAAACATTGTCATTTTTATATGAATATTGCAAATGAGTATATTTGAAGTATTTATTCTTCATCATTTCATTCTTGTACATTAAAAAAATAAAAAGCGATTCGAAATTTTAGTTTTGCCCGGACCCCTGAAATCTCAAAACCGGCACCGGTTCCACCCTCGTATTTTCCGGTCTCTCACTCTCTCTATTCTGTAGGTTGCTTTGCTGTCACGTGCATACATGCCACGGAACAGGAATATGGGATAGAAGCCAGAGACAATACAAAAGGAAGAGAGGAACTTAGCTGAGAACGGAAGGCCTAGCCAAATGTATAGCTATCATCACAACCTTCTCAAAACAAAAGCCGGCGCGGGCGATGTTCCATCGTCTCGTCTATCACGAGTGAGAGCATCTTGGCCGGATCCAGGTCAAAATCAGAGCCGGCTTGGTAGGATGGTGCGAGTTTTCGTCAGGTTTCGCTCGCGTCACCGAGTTTTTGGGTCGCCCGTTTTCGCTAGAATTCGGCTCAAATTCGGCTAAAGTTCGTCCAAATTTCAGCATAATTCGTTATACGATGAATACAGAACTCTTTAAGACCAAAGTTCGGCGAAATTTTAAACAGAGTTCGGCATAATGTACACATAGTTCGGCCTGTAATAAAATTACAACATATTTTGGCCAGTTCATGCTCAGCATCTACGTCGTGTTGCCCCTGCGTGTCCATAGGTGCTCGACAAGATCATCCTGCAGCTGTTGATGCATCGCTGGATCTCGGATCTCCTGACGCATTGCGATGAATACAGTCCATGTTGGAGGCACCTGATGATCAGACTCGGCAAGAGGACCCTGTAGATGGTATGGCTCGTCCTCCCCGAGCAAACTCATTGGATCATTCCTTTCATCCTCAATGATCATGTTGTGCAAGGTCACACAACAGTTCATCACTTCCCACATCTGATCTTTCGACCAGGTCATAGCAGGGAACCGGACAACTGCAAACCTCTGCTGGAGCACACCAAATGCCCGCTCCACGTCCTTGCATGCGATCTTGAGGAAGAGCTCGGCTCATCACAAGCGGCGAATCACGTCCTCTTCATGGGTGACTGGTCGGTAGTAGTCGGCGTACAACATGCAATAGTCCTCTATCCTCTGTCTGCCTTGCACTTCATGCGACTGGCGCGAACCACCACGATTCGGCCGCCATCTGCATGTACAATGGGCGGCGATGCGAGAATCTGCAAGTGCTCTTCACTTTCGGCGACCTCGCTCTCCTCCTCCGAGAGTACGGCGAGCAACTCCGTCGTCGGAATCCATGGCAGTATCTCGCCCTCGTCAGTCGATGGGGACAGTACCTCGTGCCGGAGTCCATGGCGAATCCGGCCAAATGTCGAACACCTAGCGGGCGTGGTGGTGGCGCGAGGCAGCACAACTACGACGAGGATAGGTCGGCGAAAGCGACGGCGGAGAAGGCGTGGAGCTAGGCGGCAACGACGGCGAGCGTAGCTAGAGGCGTGGGCATGTCTCGGCGCGGGGGAGATCCGCCGGCGAAGTCATGGCGGCAGCTCTTCGCGGCGATGCAGGCGAGTGGAGTGGGTGGAATATGGTGTCTGCCGGAGCTGGCCCACGCCCTTTTTGCGACGTCCAAGCGTCCCGGGTGTGCAGGAACCTGGTTAAATCTGGGTAGGCGGACAAAACGCCTAAATCCGGACAGGTCCCTCGATGCAGCGGGGCGATTTTGGTCCGGACTGAATTTCGGCGTACGGATCGACGTCCTGGGTAGACGAGTGGAGATGCTCTGAGGCATGTCAAACAATGTTTGTCTGGCCGGCCAGATTCAATCTGTCGCGTCGACGTTCGTGTACGTATGACTTACTTCCTAGACCTTGACACGGTACATATTGGTGCGAGTATTTATGTACGTACTCCCTCCGTTTAGAAATATAGGATGTTTTAGGTTTGTGAAGGAGATGTATCTAGACATCTTTTAGTATATAGGTTCAAACAAAAAGATGTCTAGATACATCTTATTCACAAACCTAAAACATGTTATATTTCCAAAGGGAGGAAATACCTACAAAGTGTATGCCAGACTTTGAATCTTTTGCGCCTAAATTTGGGTCCGATGATTAATCGACTACTAGTGGGCCGGCGGCTGGGGCATGCACGCACAGCCCGTGAGTGCGATGTCGTCCAGAGTTAGTATGGCCCTATGCATACCCTACACACACACATTGCATGCAACATACCCAAGCTACAAGTACACATTTCAAATTACACCTTGAATACGTATTTACTGATTAAATTCAATAACACAGCAGCAGATTTTTTGGTGGCGTGTAAATGTTGTTGAACGCCACAGACAAATGAACTAGCGGTGACGTTCCGAATAACCTGTACAGTGGCGTGATATTGGTGACGTAGCCTAAACGCCACCAACCCCATTTTGCAAACGCCACTGACAAGCTTATCCATATGAGTACACGAGTGTCCTATTATTGAAATATTTGTATCTACTAGCTACACGCCACCGCCAAATTCACCTCCACCTGATTGGGAACACTTTTGCTAGTGAGAAGTCAAAACTGTTAGATGTATATTTATATATTATAGTTTTCACATATGTTAGGGGGCTTTCTGCATATTTGCATCTGTACCTATACTATATATTGTGGCCTTTGGCCCCAAGAGGAATACAAGTTGCACATGCTTAAGATGTCTGGACACGCAAGTAAACTCCAAAGCTTGGGTATAGTGATTCCTAATGCTTTGGGGATTCACCGTGTCCTCCAATCACTACCACCAAGTTATAAGTACTTTGTGATGAACTACAATATGCAAACATGGACAAGACGTTGCCAGAACTCTTCTCCATGTTAAAGTCTGCAGAAGTGGAGATCAAGAAATAGCACCAAGTGTTGTTGGTCAATAAGACCATCAAATTCAAGAAGCAAGGCAAGTCTAAGAAAAAGAAAAACTTCAAGAAGGACGGTAAGAAAGTTACCGCACCGGCGAAGAAGACCAAGGCTGGGCCTAAGCCTGATACTAAGTGCTTTTACTGCAAGGGAGAAGGTCATTGGAAGCGGAATTGCCCAAAGTACTTGGCATATTTGAAGAACGACAACATCAAAAAGAAAGGTATATCCGATATACATATTATTGATGTGTATCTCACTAGTACTCGTAGTAGTGCCTGGGTATTTGATACTGGTTCGGTTGCTCATATTTGTAACTCGAAACAGGTGCTGCAGAATAAACGGAAGCTAGCAAAGAACGAGGTGACGATGCGCGTTGGAAATGGATCAAAAGTTGATGTGATCGCGGTCGGCACGCTACCTCTTCATCTACCATTGGGATTAGTTTTATAATTAAATAATTGTTATTTGGTGCCTGCGTTGAGTATGAACATTATATCCGGATCATGTTTACTGCGAGACGGTTACTTGTTTAAGTCCGAGAATAATGGTTGTTCGATTTATATGAGTAATATGTTTTATGCACATGCACCTTTGATAGATGGTCTATTCTTATTGAATCTCGATTGTAGTACTACAAACATTAATAACATTGAAGCTAAACGTTTAAAATTGAGTGATAACTCGACCTATATGTGGCACTGTCGTCTTGGATATATTGGAGTGAAGCGTATGAAGAAACTCCATTCCGATGAACTTCTTGAATCACTTGATTTCGAATCACTTGAAATATGCGAAGCATGTCTGATGGGTAAAATGACTAAGACTCCATTTTCTGGTATGATGGAGCGAGCGACAGACTTGTTGGAAATCATACATACCGATGTGTGTGGTCTAATGAGTGTAGCATCGCGCGGTGGTTATCGCTATGTTCTTACCTTCACAGATGACTTGAGTAGATATGGGTATATATATTGCATGAAACATAAGTCCGAAACTTTCGATAAGTTTAAGGAATTTTAAAGTGAGGCAGAGAATCAACGTAACAAGAAGATTCAATTTCTACGATCTGATCGTGGAGGTGAATATCTAAGTTATGAGTTTGGCTCGCATTTGAAGAAATGCGGAATACTTTCACAATTGACACCGCCGGGAACACCACAACGTAATGGTGTGTACGAACGTCGTAATCGAACTCTCTTAGATATGGTTCGTTCTATGATGTCACTTACAGATTTACCGCTATTATTTTGGGGTTATGCATTAGAAACAGCCGCATTCACTTTAAATAGGGCACCATCTAAATCCGTTGAAACGACACCGTATGACTTATGGTTTGGAAAGAAACCTAAATTGTCGTTCCTTAAAGTTTGGGGTTGCGAAGCTTATGTAAATAAGTTATAGCCGACAAGCTTGACCCAAAGCGGAAAAATGCGTCTTCATAGGATACCCGAAGGAAACTATTGGGTATACCTTCTATCATAGATCCGAGGGCAAAATCTTCGTTGCCAAGAATGGATCCTTTCTAGAGAAGGAGCTTGTTGGTTAATAGATGATCGTGGTTTCTCGATCATGAATATTGAGATGTTGTTAACATCAAGATCATATCATTAGGAGAATGGTATGATGTACATACTCCTATAGATAAGCATAGCATAAAGATCAAGTCATTTCAATAGTTCGATTGCTATAAGCTTTCTGATACATAGTAACCTAATTCCTTCGACCATGAGATCATGCTAATCACCATCACCGGAAGGATGCTTGGATGACATCAAACACCACACCGTAACTGGGTGGCTATAAAGGTGGCATTGAGTGTTCAGAAAGTATGGGTTGAGGCACATGGATCAAGAGTGGGATTTGTCCATCCATATGACGGATAGATATGCTCTGGGCCCTCTCGGTGGAATGTCATCCAATTAGCTTGCAAGCATGTGACTGGCTCACGAGGGATCACATATCATGGGAACGAGAAAAGAGTACTTATCGATAACGAGGTTGAACTAGGTATGCAGAGATACCGACGATCAAAACCTCGAATATGTAAACTATCGTGAGACAAAGGGAAATTGGTATCGTATGTAAGAGGTTCATTCGATCGCAAAGTAATCGTTGAAATATGTGGGAGCCATATGAATTTCCAGATTCCTCTATTGGTTATTGTTCGGAGAAGTGTCTCGATCATGTCCGCATAATTCATGAACCGTAGGGAGACACACTTAAGGATTCGATGTTGTTTAGTAGATATGGAATGTTAATAAGGGATACTGAATGTTGTTCGGCCTCTCGGATGGGATCCGGGATATCACGAGGAGATCCGAAATGGTCCGGATAATAAGATTCATGTAAGGAAAGTCCGATTCCGGAGTTCGGGAAACATTCCAATGTTTTCATCGGAGAGGTTCTAGAAGGTTATATAAGGTTCACCGGTCCGGAAGGAGAATGGTCCATGAATGTGTCATGGATAAGTGGAATGATTGGATCATATCCTAGGTCACTTGGTGTGTACATTTGCTAGAGAGAATTAAAGCTCTAAATTGGAAGTCAAACGGGAACAATGGTTTCCTAGTGGGAGAAGAAACAAGTCCTTCTCTCAATCCAACTTGGGTTTGGGTTTGCTTTCAAACCCACCCCTCCCAAGGCTGCCCCTTCCTCTCATAAATAGAAGGGGAGGGCTGCCCCCAACACCACAAGAGCCAAGCCCTCTCTACACCCACGTGCCGCCGCCGTGCCGCCTCCCCGCGCCGTCGCGCCTCCGCCGCCTCTCCGCGCCGCTGCCCTAGCCGCCGCCGACACCTCCCGGTCATCTAAACCCTAGATCTCTGGGAAACCCTAATCCACCATAACTGCACCGGCTTAGACGAAGCCCTATGTGATGTTCCCTCTACTTCCGACACCACACATTCGTGCTTCCGCAATCACAAGGGGAGAATTACAACCTCTGCTGACTGCTGGAACAAGGGAGAGGAAGGTCTTCATCAATCAGGCGTGTGACCCATTGTGGAAGCACTTAAGCCTTTGTTGGAAGGATCGTCTACGCGATCTTGAGATCGTCAAGTGTACGACTACATCACCCACGAGAATCTGCTTTTGTTAACCGCTTTGGAATCTTCGAGGGTGAGTGCTTCTATCGACTCGTTGCTATAATCTAGTAGATAGATCTTACTTGTTTGTGTGCATGCGGTAGAAATTTTTTGTTTTCCATGCTACGAACCCCGACACTGACATGGTATCAGAGCTAGGTTTGCCTCCTCCTACACGCAACTTCGTCGTTGCAGCCGCCACCATCCCTGTCGCCGACGGCCTTGCCATCGTCGCCACCGCCGGTTGCCGCCGTCTCCTCTCCAGATTGGTCACCGCCCGTTCAGTTCCTCTCTAAATCGGTCTCCTCCAGATCCGATCCCGTCTTGGTACTCATGCGACTTCTCCAGATCACACGGGATCGCACGGGACAAGGACTCCTGCTTCAGTCGATTGATCTGCACTTGGTTGCCACCCTCCCCAGATCGATCTGGACCTGCTGCACGCCCGCCCCCAACAACTGCTGACCCGCACCCGACAACGATGACACGCGCGGGATCGATCTGGACCTGCTGTACCACGAAGACAAGCTGGCGGCTCGCCCCGACAACGGCGTCCGCGGGATTGATCGAGCTCGCCCGTCGGTCCGTCCCCGCTGACACCACGCGGGACCCCGCCTCATCCTTCGCCCGGCGGTGAGATCGCGATCCCCCCATCGCCACCTCGGTCCACCCGTCGCTTTGCCCACGCGAGACTTCGCCTCTGCTTTCGGCTGGCTGCCCGCCATATTCGCCCGCTGCGTCCGCGCCTCTTGCCCGTCTCTGTCGCCTTCTCTTTCGGTCTCGATTTCCCCCGGAATAGGTTCGCGCCGCCCCGATCTACCTTGTACCAGTGCTCAGATAACCGGTGGTGCGGTGCCCTGTTCTAGGCAGAATTGGCCGAAGATTGCTGGTTTGTGAGCGTTGACTTCCATTCAGATCTAGCCCAAAAAAAGAGTGAGAGATTAAGAGAGAGATGTCTTCTTCATCGGGTTATGTTGCGATTCCTCGCTGCCCCGTGATCTTTGATGGTGCAAATTATCCTGATTTCGCTGCCTTTATGCGTGGTCTCCGTCTTTGGGGTGTGCTCTCCGGTGAGGTCTCTTGTCCGCCGTGCCCCCTGCTCCTGTGGCTCCTCTTCCGCCGATGCCGATTATTCTCGGCGCTGATGCTTCTCAGGAGGCCAAGGATGCTCCTCAGAGTGCTGATGATAGTGATGTTGCTGCTTATGACCTGAAGTTCAAGCAGTACTCTTCTGATCTCGAGGCCTATCGCCACTCATTGCCCTAGACTCGATGGGTCGATGAGGATGCTTTCGTCTTTCTTTGTTCTCACCTCGATGTTACGCCTTTGATATCTTCTTGAGTTCATGAGTCTCCGTACTATTGCCGCTCAGTGGGCACATCTTCGTCAGCGCTATCAGCCATTTGGGGATGCTCTTTACCTGTCTGTGGTTCGCTAGGACCATGCTCTTCAGCAGGGTGATTCCACTATTGATGAGTTGAGTGCTGCTATCTGGCGTCAGCTTGATTCTCTCCATACTGCTATTTGTGGCACATGCTCGTACTGCCAGATTGTGCGCTCGGATTTGGAGTTTCACCGCATCTATGAGTTTCTGTCTCGGCTCCGCCAGGAGTTTGAGCCCCGGCGTGCTAAGATGAATGCTCGTGGTTGTTTTCCGCTCTCTGAGGTGTTGTCTGAGCTTCGGGCTGAGGAGACTCATCTCCGTGGTGCCGGTCTTCTTGTGGTTCCATCTGTGCTTGCTACTCGTGGTCCTCCTATGCCGTCTGCTCCCTCGACTCAGTCGCGGTCCTCTGTGCCGCCGCCAATACCACCCTCCTCCAGTCGGTCGAGTCGGCTGGCAGTCTTGTGGTCGAGTCGGCTGCCGGCTTGTGGTCGTGGTCGTGGTTCTCTTAAATCCTGCTCTTCTTGTAACAAGGATGGCCACACTTGGGCCACCTGCTATACAGGATCGATTCGTCGACACCAGGCTCGTGGGAAGTTGGCTCCTTCGGATCTTCATGATTGCTCTCCGATCGAGGACATTATCAAGAGTCTTCAGATGCGCACTGCTCGAGGATCTTCTCCGAGGCACCTTTGCTAGTTTTGTGACTGATTCTTGAGCCTGTGACCACCACCTTCTACACGGTCAGTACGTCCCATGGTATCACGGATTCTGGAGCTTCCTTTCATATGACCTCTGAGTCTTCTTTTCTGTCCGCTCTTCGTTCTCTCCCTTCTCTTGTCCGTGTTTTCATGGCTGATGGTACCTCTCTTCCTGTTTCTAGTTGGGGCACCCTTTCTACTTATTCTTTTTCTGTTCCTGATATTTCTCATGTTCCTCTTCTTAAGATGAATTTGTTCTCTGCTATCCAGCTTACTAACTCTGGTTGTCACGTCATTCTTGATGCTGATTCTTGTGTTGTCTAGGACCGTCGCTTTAGGCCACAGTTGGTTGGCCCTCGCTGTGCGTGACTCTTGAGGACTTTGGGAGTTAGACTAGCCGTGTTCCTTCCGCTGCCACTTCATCGGTTCTTCTCGGTCGTCGCCTCGCTACCATCTCCTTTCAGTGGCATCATTGTCTTAGTCACCTTTGTGACTCTCACATGTCGTCATTAGTTCATTGTGGTCTTAAGGGGTGCATCTCGGAGATGGGTCTTTGCATTATCGTTGTGGGTTGGGTAAGCAGTTGACTTCCCTATCCTACTAGCGCGTCTGTATCTCAGCGACCTTTTGATTTAGTTCATTCTGATGTTTGGAGTCCGGCTCCTTTTGCTTTGAAAGGGGCCATCGATACTATATTTTATTCATCAATGATTTTTCTCGGTACACTTGGTTGTATTTTATGCGCTCTCACAGTGAAGTGCTCTCCATATATCAGCGTTTTGCGGCCATGGTCCCTACTCAGTATTTTACCCCCATTCGTGTGTTTCGTGCTGATTCTGCTGGTGAGTATATCTCCCAGATGTTGCGAGGTGTTCTTATTGAGCAGGGCACCCTTGCTCAGTTCTCCTGGCGCACATGCCCAGAATGGCGTTCCTGAGCGTAAGCATCTCCATCTTCTTGAGACCACTCGTGCCATGATGATTGATTCTTCTCTCCCGCCGCATTTCTAGGCTGAGGCTATCGCTACGTCGGCTTACCTCATCAATATTCAGCCTTCTGCCGCCTTGCAGGGTGGTATCCCTCTTGAGCGCCTATCTGGACAGTCTCCAGACTACTCCATGTTTCGCTTGTTTGGTTGTGTTTGCTATGTTCTCCTTGCTCCTCGCGAACGTACCAAACTGACCGCTCAGTCCGTTGAGTGTGTCTTCCTTGGATACCGTGATGAGCATAAGGGCTATCACCGTTGGGACCCTGTTGGTCGTCGAATGCGTATCTCTCGTGACGTTACTTTTGATGAGACGCGTCCTTTCTATCATCGTCCCACCGCTGGTACCTACCCGGTGGAAGATATCTCTTTTCTTCTCTTTCCTGACACACCTCCTTCTACTTCTATTGTGTCTTCTTCAGGATCTCCTCCCCCTGATGTCTCTTCTTTGACACCGTCCTCCTCTGCTCCATCTAGTTCTCCTAGTTCTCCTCGTTCTCCGGAGTCTTCCTCTGCTATTCCTTCTTCTTCATTGTCGTCTCCTGCGTCGTCTTCATATGATGTGCTTCCTTCTACTCGTCCTGTTCGTCAGCGTCGTGCCCCCAACTGTTACTCTCCTATTCAGTATGGTCTTTCTGTTGCCTCCGAGCCGACTTCTTATCGGGATCTTTGAGCATCATCTGAATGGCGGTGGCCATGGCTGAGGAAAAATTGCTGTGAGCGCTGGCCTTTGGGATCTTGTTTCTCCCCCTCCGGTGTTCGTCCTATCATGTGTAAGTGGGTCTATAAGGTTAAGACCGCTCGATGGATCTCTTGGCGCTATAAAGCGCGTCTTGTGGCTCGTGGTTTTCGGCGGGAGCATGGTCGTGACTATGATGAGACCTTTGCTCACCGTGGCTCATATGACCACCGTCGTACTCTTCTTGATGTTATACATTGTCAGCGGTTTGTGTACCACCTTGATGTTCAAAACGCCTTTCTCAATGGTGAGTTGAGTGAAGAGGTTTATATGCAGCCTCCTCCTGGATATTCTGTTCCCGAGGGGATGGTTTGTCGTCTTCGACGTTCTCTTTATGGCCTCAAACAGGCCCCTCGTGCCTGATTTGAGTGCTTTGCTTCTGTAGTGACTGATGCTGGTTTCTCCCCTAGTGCTCATGATCCAGAGCTGTTTGTTCACATTTCTCCTCGTGGACGCACTCTTCTTCTTCTCTATGTTGATGATATGATCATTACTGGTGATGATTCTGAGTATATCGCCTTTGTTAATGCTCGTCTTCGTGATCAGTTTCTTATGACTGATCTTGGTCCTCTTCGATACTTTCTTGGGATTGAGGTTTCCTCCACTTCTGATGGCTTTTACATCTCTCAGGAAAAGTATATTCAGGATCTTCTTGCTCGTGCTGCTCTTGGGGATGAGCGCACTATTGATGTATGTTTTCGTAGCATGGAAAACAAAAAATTTCTACCGCATACAAACAAACAAGCCAAGATCTATCTACTAGATTGTAGCATCGAGTCGATAGAATAACTCACCCTCGAAGATTCCAAAGTGTTAACGAGAGCGGATTCTCGTGGGTGATGTAGTCGTACTCTTCCCGATCTCAAGATTGCGTAGACGATCCTTCCCGGCTGCGTTAAATGGCGCTCCGATCGGTCACACATTCGATTCGATGAAGACCTTCCTCTCCTTGTTCGAGGGCGTGGAGGTTGTAGCACTCTCCTCGCGATTCCCGGCGCTGTACGGGTGGTAGAGGGGAGATCTCGCAGGGCTTCGCCTTAAGCCGGAGCGAGTATGGTGGAGTATGAGAGAGTCCTCGACGATCTAGGGTTTAGACACGCCGAGGAGGGGGATAGGCCGGCGGCTAGGGTTGCTAGGTGGCGACGGCGGTTTTCCCTAGGGCGGCGGCAGCAGGCGGCGGCGCCGACGGCTTAGGGTTTGGAGGAGAGGATCTTGTCTATCTCTAGGAGGGAGCCCTGCCCCTCCTTATATAGGTGGAGGGGCTGGCCGGCCAAGGGGAGGGAGAGGAGTCCCTCCCCAACACGGCTTGGGTGGGCGCCGCCGGTTGGAGGAGGGAACTCCTCCCCAACTCGGTAAAGGTGATATGCATGATCTCATGGTCGAAGGAATTAGATTACTATGTATCGGAAACATATAGAAAATGAACTATTAAAATGACTTGATCTTTATGCTACGCTTATCTATAGGAGTATGTCCACCATATCATTCTCCTAACGATATGATCTTGTTGTTAATAACATCTCAATGTTCATGATAGGGAAACCACAATCATCTATTAACCAACAAGCTAGTATTATATAGAGGCTTTACTAGGGACTTCAAATTAAGTTTACAAATCACACAAGTATTAATGTTTCCTTTGTTTAATAATATTATAGCATGAATGTAAACATTTATCATAAACACAA
The DNA here is from genome assembly GCA_030063025.1 of Avena longiglumis. Taxonomy (NCBI): domain Eukaryota; kingdom Viridiplantae; phylum Streptophyta; class Magnoliopsida; order Poales; family Poaceae; genus Avena; species Avena longiglumis. The sequence goes on from CP125974.1 coordinate 13,891,658, forward strand.
AGATATAATAATAACTACATTTATTATTGCCTCTAGGGCATATCTCCAACAGTCTCCCACTTGCACTATAGTCATCTAATCTAGATTACATGGTAATAAACCGAGCACCCATGGCAGTTTGGTGCTGGTCATGTTTTGCCCTCGGGAGAGGTTTAGTCAACGGATCCGCCACATTCAGATCTGTGTGTACTTTGCAAATCTTTATATCCCCATCTTGGATATGTTCTCGAATAGCGTGAAAACGTAGCTTGATATGCTTCAGCTTCTTGTGTGACCTTGGTTCTTGCGCATTGGCTATGGCGCCCATGTTATCACAGTAGATATACATTGGGTCCAGCGCACTAGGAACCACACCCAGCTCTGTAATGAACTCTTTAATCCATATCGCTTATTGTGAAGCTTCCGAAGCAGCCATGTATTCCGATTCAGTTGAAGATCTCGCCACAACGCTTTTCTTTGCACTCCTCCAGCTAACTGCTGAACCATTCAAAATAAATACGTATCCAGATTGTGATTTAGAATCATCCGGATCGGTGTTCCAACTAGCATCGGTGTAACCATTAACAACGAGTTGTTCATCACCTCCATACGAAAGAACCATATCCTTAGTTCTTCTCAAGTACTTAAGGATGTTTTTGACCGTTGTCCAATGATCCACTCCTGGATCACTTTGATATCTGCTAGTTAAACTAACAGCATATGCAATGTCGGGTCTTGTACGTAGCATGGCATACATTAGAGATCCTATGGCTGAGGCATAGGGAGTCTTACTCATCCTTTCTCTATCTTCTGCCGATGTCGGACTTTGAGTTTTACTCAAGGTCGTAAGCAACATGGGCAAGAACCCTTTCTTGCTATCTTCCATTCCAAACCTCTTTAGAACTTTGTCCAAATATGTACTTTGTGACAATGATATTTGGCGTTTCGATCTATCTCTATAAATCTTTATGCCTAATATGTAAGCTGCTTCGCCAAGATCCTTCATTGAAAAACTATTATTCAAATATTCCTTGACACTATTAAGAAGGTCTACATCATTCCAATCAACAATATGTCATCTACATATAGTATTAAGAATGCTACAACGCTCCCACTCACTTTCCTGTAAATACAAGCTTCTCCATAAGTTTGTATAAAACCAAAACTTTTGATCACCTTATCAAAACGTTGATTCCAACTTCGGGATGCTTGCTTCAATCCATAGATGGACCGTTGAAGTTTGCATACCTTGTTAGCATCTTTAGGATCGGCAAAACCTTTGGGTTGCATCATATACAACTCTTCATCAATGTCTCCATTGAGGAATCTTTGTTTTGACATCCATCGCCATATCTCATAATCATAATATGCGTGATTGCTAACATAATCCTCACGACTTTAGCTTACTCTTGGTGAGAAAGTCTCATCGTAGTCAACTCCTTGAATTTGTCGAAACCCTTTTGCGACAAGTCGAGCTTTATAAACGATAACATTACCATCGGCATCTGTTTTCTTCTTGAAGATCCATTTGTTCGCGACGACCTTCCGTCCATCCGGTAAGTCCACCAAAGTCCACACTTGGTTTTCGTACATGGATCCAATCTGGATTTCATGGCTTCTTGCCATTTATTGGAATCTGGGCTCATCATCGCTTCCTCATATGTCTCGGGGTCATCGGTGTTGTCCACCATGACACTCATAACGGATCATACCAATGGAGTGGTACGAGTTCTCGTTGACTGCGAGGCTCTGTAGCAACTTCAACCAAGTTTCATGATCATCATCATTAGCTTCCTCTTATTGGTGCATGCACCACGGGAACTTCTTCGGTCTTTGCGCTACTGCAATTCGAGAGAAGGTTCGACAACCTCATCGAGTTCTACTTTCCTTCCAGTCACTTCTTTCGAGAGAAATTCCTTCTCTAGAAAGGATCCATTCTTAACGAAGATTTTGCCTCGGATCTATGATAGAAGGTATACCCAATAGTTTCCTTGGTATCCTATGAAGAGCATTTTTCCGCTTTGGGTTCAAGCTTGTCCTTGTAACTTCTTTACATAAAACGCAACCCCAAACTTTAAGGAACGACAATTTAGGTTTCTTCCCAAACCATAATTCATACGCTGTCGTTTCAAAGGATTTAGATGGTGCCCTATTTAAAGTGAATGCGGTTGTTTCTAATGCATAACCCCAAAATGATAGCGGTAAATCTGTAAGTGACATCATAGAACGAACCATATCTAAGAGAGTTCGATTCTGACGTTCGGACACACCATTACTGTGGTGTTCGGCGGTGTCAATCAGCAAAGTATTCCGCATTTCTTCAAATGCTCGCCAAACTCGTAACTTAGATATTCACCTCCACGATCAGAACGTAGAAATTTAATCTTTTTGTTACGTTGATTCTCTACCTCACTTTGAAACTCCTTAAACTTCTCGAAAGTTTCGGACTGATGTTTCATGAAATAGATATACCCATATCTACTCAAGTCATCCGTGAAGGTAAGAACATAACGATAACCACCGCGCGATGCTACACTCATTGGACCACACACATCGGTATGTATGATTTCCAATAAGTCCGTAGCTCGCTCCATCATACCAGAAAATGGAGTCTTAGTCATTTTACCCATCAGACATGCTTCGCATCTTTCAAGTGATTCGAAATCAAGTGATTCAAGAAGTCCATCGGAATGGAGTTTCTTCATACGCTTCACTCCAATGTTGTCGTGGGAATGGTCACGGCAGATGCTGCAATCGGCAGCGAGTAGTAGAACGAGGGGCAAGGGCGGCCAGCCATCTGCGGTGCGAGATGAGGGCAAAGACACAGGGTTTTACCCAGGTTCGGCCCCCCGGAGGGTAAAGACCTACTCCTGCTAGATTGTATTATGAGGATGGTACAATGGGCGAGCTCGGCGGCTAGGCGGCGAGTCGCTTGGGTGTATGATGGATCGTATCTCTACTCACCCTATAGGGAGGTTTATATAGGTTCACCTCCCCTAGGGTTTACATATCTCAACCGATTTAGTTAAAGCTTGATTGCGTTTAACCTAATTATTGGGGCCTATCTACTACTGGGCCTTGACTTCGATGCTCGGTTCCTTCTTTGGGCTTCAATCCAGCCGCCGTCTTGCAGGCCCACTCGCCAGTTCTTGGGCCAGTCGGAAACGTCCTGCTGGGTATACCCCGGTAGGCATATCCCCATCAGTAGTCCCCGAGGCCGCCGTCGATTAGGAGTAGGTGGCTGCTGGCAGTCGGAGTATACGGCTTCAGAATGGACATCCAGTCGAATCGTCGACGGGCTCCCGTATAGAGGAGAAACCAATCATCCAGGTCGCAGCTTTGGTGTGTCGAGTCGGCAAAACACTGTCATAGTGAGAGGGTCGGCGAGTCGAGTGGCTGAAGTTGGACCGTTAACCGTGGTAAAACTAGCCGTTGGGGTAATCCAACGGTAACTTTTGGCGTAATCACCGCGTAGTAACGGCTCCCTGATTTGGCGGGTAACAACCGCTATATAAGAGGAATGGCAGGAGATCAGAGAACCACCTTCTCACCATTTCCTCCAACTGCGTGCACTTTTCGCCTCCCTTCGCATCGCGATCCAGCCGACCTGAAATCCCCCGACCCCCAGGAAATCTCTCTGTCATGGCCCTCTCCACCGAGCCGTGGGGTAGATCTAAGTGCATGAGGGCGCAACTGGCTTCCTTCGAGGAGGCCGGGATCTTGCGAGCCGGCTGCTAGCGCATTCCCGCAGCCGGAGAGACGACCCCGAATCGCGAGAGAGGGAGTTCATCTGCTTCACCATCCATCTTGAACGGGGGCTAGGGTTCCCCACGTCCCTGTTCTTCCGGCGCTTCTGCGCCTACTACGGGATCCAGCCTTCGGATCTGGGTCCCCACAGCATCGAGCAGCTCGCCATCTTTGTGGCGTTCTGCGAATGCTACTTGGGCTGCCGGCCCTACTTCCCTCTATGGCAAGGTCTGTTCCACGGACGGATCAGCCGCGAGGAAGCGGGCGGCCCAATGCTAGCCGCGGGCGGCCTAACCTTCCAGCTCAAGTCGAAGGCTTCATTCTTGACGATGCCCTCCAAGCAGCGGCGATTGGAAGAAATGGTTTTACGAGCCGAGGTGACCCGAGGAGGGCGGCGATCTCGATACTCATCAATCCCGAGCCGCCGTCTCCAAATCGGCAAGCTCCCAACGACCAGCGATGGTCGTCGACGAGATGCTCCAGACCATCCGCGATGCGAAGAAGAAGGGCCTCAGACGATAAACACGCAACTGCTGGATCGGCGGGCGCTCATCCCGCTAGCTCGCGCGAGCACTACATGTACCGACACGGGCGGGAAGACTCGAAGGCCTGCCTCGGCAGTGGAAGCCGGAGGACTACATCCCGACAGAAGAAAATCACCCAGCGGTGTACCGATGCACAGGTGGGTCGCCCTATACCGCATAAGCGTCCAGCCCCCAGCAGTGTCGCTTCGCCGCTCGCAGTCGTAGTTTATGCAGTCGCGGTAATTCTAATTTCATCTTGTATTCATTGCAGCTATTCCAAGTGGTGGAAGGATGGCTCCCACCTTCGGACGACGAGAACTCGAGCTCGTCCGTCCAGGACGTGGGCGAGTCGCCTCCCGCCAAGGGCGATGCCGGGAGTGACGAGGGCGACAGCGACGACGAGTCCGAAGAGGAAGTCGCCCCACTGCTCCGCAAGACCCGTGGGCAGCGTCAACGTGAGCTTGAGGCAAGTAAAAGCCTCGAGCGTCATGACGACGACGACGACGAGCTTCCAGAAACCACCTCGCGCCGCCAGGCGACTCCATCGAAAATGAAAAAGAAGGAAAAGGAGGTGAAGGCGCCTCCAAGGAAGACGAAGACCAAACCGACGAGGCCGGCCTCACCACCACAATCAACGAGCAGTTCTGACGCCCCCAACCCAGCCAAGGACGAGGCGCCACCGACGACAGCCGCGCTGGACATGGCCACCATCGAGGTGCCCTTGGCGTCGATGCCTCCGCCATTCGCCCGCCTGCGAAATTTGGCGCTTGATCGCGGCAACCGCCTCAGGAAGCTCCTGTTGGAGATGTTCCTGAGGCTCCAGTGGCGGCCTCGATAACGAAGAAACCGTCCATGTCTTGGGCACGCGATGTTCTGGAAATGGGGCTCAGCCGCCGACTGGGCCCCGAACTAGAGAAGCCAGTCGGCCTCCGTACGGGGCTGCGCTTCATTCCAGTCGCTAAGTGAGTACACTCTCCTTCCTTTGTCTTTCATAGTGGCTCAAACTATTTTGCTTATATGACTGATGTGCAGGACCGGAGTGAAGAGGATGGGCCACCCGACCGTGGCTAAGGTGCCACCCGTCGTCAGCGAGGAGGATCCTTCCTGCAAGAGGAAGGCGGACGAAATCGTCGTCCCTGCGGATGGCGGCAAGAAGGCCAAGGGTGACGACGTCGTCACAATTTCCGACGACACGGCGATCGCTACTGGACCAAGCTGAGGCGGCAGCGTCCAGGAGGGCGCCTTGCGGAACGGCGAGCCGACCTCCTTTGGGGTGGGTGCCTCTATCACCACCTTCCCGCGCTTCATGACCAAGGCGGCCGCGGCGAGTGGGACTTCACCCTCGACCCATGCTCCTGGAATCGCCTATGCTGAAGTCGACGAACGTCCTGGGCATACGCCGGCTCTCCTCACGTCCGTGGACGCGATAAAACTCCACGTCATGCTTGGCGCAGCCATCCAGGTATATCGGTCCCGAGGATCGGTCGGTGCTGCGGCCTAATTCTTTAGTGTCTTATCTTTATTTTCGCATCCGGTCCCGAGCGTACGCGCTGAATTTCAGCGGTGGGTACTTGAGATTTTGATTGCGGTCCGAGTGCGCTTTTCGAATTTCAGCGGGTGGGCACTTAAAATTTGATCGCCCCCGATGCGCACTCGCTGAATTTCAGCGGGCACGAGGAATTCTTGATTGTGGCCTCGAGCGCATCGCTGAATTTCAGCGGTGGGCACTTAGGAATTTTGCTTTGATTAACCTTTTTGGTGATGTGCAGCCTGCGGCTTGAATCGGTGACCGTTTGGCAGCTAGCGGAGAAGGAGCCATCGTCCAGAAGCGAACAAAGGGCTTCGGCGGTTGCGCAAGGCGAAGGAAGCTTCGCCAGGACTTGTTCCGCGGTGAATTGGCGGCAAGAATCGGATTTGAGTTCGGTGACGGCGGATCGCCGACCTCGGCGCCCAGCCGCGGAGGCGAAGAAGAAGCGAGCTCGGCTGATGGACGAGCCAAGGCCGCCATTGCAGCCGCCGAAGAGGATCGGAAAGTGTCGGATGCCCTTGTTGCTGGGCTTCAGGACGACCATACGTCGCTTCAATGCTTCATCACGGATCTCGCCCGCCCGTTGATTGGTAAGTGCGTCTACCTCTTCCAGTAGTTGTGCCTTTTGTGGTGTCCGTCGTATTCATTATTGTCTTCTAATCGCAGGTCGCATCATCGATAGCGCGGAAGAGGCGAGCTCGTTCGACACGCGGCAGTGTGTAAGCATGCTTGTCGACTCGGCAACGTTGTCGGCGACGTGCATCCGTGCCTATCTCCAAGAGATATAGCCCACGGAAGTGATTCCCAGCGACCTCGTTGAGGTGTGGAGGTATTTGGAGAAGGCGCCCGCGGTCGTTGAGTTCATGTCGCGGTCGGCGTTTCGGTCGTTGAGTTCATGCCCGCGGTCGTTGACTTGCCCACTTTTCCGAGGACTTCGACATCGACGATGTGACGAGTGGCTACCCATCGTCGACTGGCACGGTGGAGCTTTCCGAGGTCCTCAAGTTGCAGGATCACGCCACCGCGTACTCGGAGCGTGTGTGGGCAATGGGCAACCTCCTTCCGTACCAGGAGATGGTCGTCGTGCCGAACGACCCCGAGCCGCCGCATCGTGATTTCAAGGTCGAGCAACCCTTCCGCGCGGCGATGGCGGGTGAACTGACGACGTATCCGTCGAACCCGTACACGCCGTTCATCCGCAATCGCCGGGGTGTTGGCGAGTCGTCGTCTAAGCCTGCAGAATAAGATAGATTGCCTTGTGGCGTTAGTAGCAGGTCTGCCATGCGGGCATATTTTGTAATATGAGACAATGCAACATGCTATCGAATGAGACATCGTGTCTATTTTGGTATTTGTCGTGTGTTTGTGATTGATGTTTGAACGAGTCCCCGAGCGCGTCCGCCCTTTTGTGGGGTTTACCTCGTATGTGATATGTTTGTTTTTTTATGTGTTTTGTCATTGTGGTCGACTCGCCCAGACTCGAAGAGCCACCGATATCGACTCCTTGAACGCTGTATGCCGCCGTTTTCCCTTGCGCGGACGAGGTCGGGTGGCCGAGTCCCCGAGCGTGGTACTTGGCTGTTCCAGGCGCGACTCGAGGGTGAGTGAGGACTTGGCGCGTTAGTTTGAGCGCATCACTCCTGCCTGGCCCGTTGGGTCAGTCGCGTGGTGAGTCCTGGGCATGCTCTCTTACTTGGCGTTCTCCCGAGCCACTCGCGATGAACTGGTCTTCAGTCCCCGAGCGTGGTACTTAGCCGTTCGAGTCGCTATGCCGAGGATGCGGAGAACCGTGGTCGCTGTAAGAAGCGAAGGCAGGTGTCTTGGATCGTAAAGCCAGTCGGGCTAGGCGACTCCAATGGGGCTCCGGGTAGGCGTTTTTCATGGACGATGCAAGACCTGAGGTTTACTCAGTGCTCTTGCATCGCATTACTTAGCCGTGCCGATCGCTGTACCAAAGGTTGACTTCTGCGGTTAGCTTGATGCTGTTATTATGAGTGCGAGTGGCACAAGACATGGAGAGTGAGCGCAATTTGCGGTAACCAATTCTTTTTATTTCACAGCGACTGGAGAGTACATGTGTGGGGTTCTAGGGGTAGAACTTCCGTAGGAGGTTTACATTCCATGGTCGGCGTCGAGTTCGCCCCCGCGACGTCGATGAGGTAGTAAGCGTCGTTGCAGTACCCCGATGGCGAATGGTCCCTCCCACGGAGGAAAGCTTGTGCATGCCCTTCTTGTCTGGATGAGGCGAACACCAGGTCGCCTTCACGGAAGGTGCGAGTTCTCACCCGCCGTTTGTGGTAGCGGAGTCCCTGCTGGTAGATGGCGGTGCGAGACCGAGCGAGGTCGCGTGCCTCGTCGAGCTGGTCGACTCCGTCTTGGCGCGCGAGTTTGTTTGAAGCCTCCGTGTAGTGGACGACCCGTGGCGAGTCGTGCTCGAGATCGGTGGGCATGACTGCCTCGGCGCCGTACACCATGAAGAAGGGGTGAATCACGACTGTTGACCGATGTGCGGATGCCCGATGATGAGAGTAGCTCCTCGACCCATCACCCAGCGCGCGAGGGTGCTTTGGAGTCGCGCAGTGCCGTGGAGGATGCTTTGTTGGCTCGCTTGGCCGTTGGACTCGGTGGGCGACCGATGCGAGGTCGAGCGGATGTGGTGCTCTTCGAGAATTCAGCCATGGCTCCCTGGCGGTTGGTACCGTTGTCCGTGATGATGCTGTTTGGGAACTCAGAGCGATATATGAGCTCAGAGGAACTTGGTGGCGGTCTTCCCGCATTTCGAACCGGCTTGGCTCCACCCACTTTGTGAATTTTTCGGCGCGACCAGTAGGTGGGTGTAGCGGAGGAGCCTTCTTGAAGGGGCCTACCATGTCCATGCCCCACACGCGAATGGCCAAGTCATGGGGATTGTTTTGGCGCTGAACTCGCACGCGTCGCGGTTGGCGTGCCGGCATCCGGCGCACCGCTGGACAATGTCGACGATTGGCTTGTGCCGTGGGCCAAGAGAAAGCCATGTCGCAGCCTTGGTGACCAGAGAGCGGGCGCGGCGTGGCCGCGATCACCGGAGTGGATATCGTGGAGGATCTTGCGTCCTTCGCGGTTGGACGCGTTGAACACAACGGTGACCTTTGCGCTTGTGGAGCTCGCCGTCGATGATGGTGTAGGATTTGCATCGACGGCGATCATCCGGCGTTGTCTCGCCTGTCGGCAAGGTGCGGTTTTCGGGTAAGCGATGTAGGGCTTGGTCGATCGTCGGCTCGTTGACGAGTGCGACCGGGGCTGCCTCTGGTTGGGCGGGACTCGATGTCGATCTCCTTGGGGAGAGGCGATGGCTCGGTGATCGTGTCGAGGAAGACGCCGGGTGGTGCGGTCGAGCCGACCCGATGCGAGAGAGGCGTCGGCCTCCTCGTTCTTCGCTGTCGATCCACTCGACGGAGTAGCCGTGAAGTGTCCGCCAACTTGTCCCATCGCTTGCGGTACGCGCCATGGTGGGGAGGCGGCGCAGTGCCGACTTGCCCAGCGTCGGAATCTCCATAGCAGCGTGGCGTTGACATTCATCTCCTTAGCAGCTCGCATGCCAGGAGTAGGGCCTCGTGCTCGGCCATGTTGTTGGTGCAGGTGAAGTCGAGGCAGAGGATGTAGCGGAGCTTGTCGCCTTTGGTGAAGTTAGCACGATCCTGCGCTGCGCCGTCCGCGTTCTTGGAGCCGTCGAAGTGCGAGCTCGAATGGAGGTATGGCAGCTTCTCCGCTGGGCCTCTTCCGATCGGCGATGAAGTCCGCGGAACTGCGACTTGATCGCTTCGCGGCTCGTATTTGATGTTGTGGACGATCTCGGCGTCCACTTGGCGACCCGTCGCCTCCACGGTTATGGATGATGTCTTGCGGTGGTGCCGAGGAAACGACCGTGATCGGGTGCTCTGGAAGTAGTGGCAGCGCCGTGAGCTCAAGACCGCGTATACCAGCTTTTGATGCGGGGTACCCGGCGCGACTCGGTGAGGACCTCGCTGATGTAGTACACCGTCTGACCGGGCGCTCTTTCCTTCCTCCGGTCGTTCGGCGACCATGACGGCAGCAGCCTGGAAGCCGCGGCGTAAACCAGCATGGGTTCTTTGTCGCGGGCGGCGGTAGTGGTGTGGCGGTAGCACCTTCTTGAGGTCGCGGCGTCGTCCGCCTCCTTGTCCCTTGGAAGGTGGAGTTCTTGCGCATCGAGCGGTATAGGGGCATTGCCTTTTCGCCCGGGAATGAAGCGGCCGAGAGCCGCTACCGCCCGGCTAGTTTACGGGCGTGGCGAGCACTCGGGTTTGAGCCGGGCGATCGTGTCGATCTTTGTGGGTTTGCCTCGATCCCTCGCTTGGAGACGACGATTCAAAGAGTTGTCCCGCTGGTACACCAAGGTGCATTTACTGATTGAGCTTTATCTTGTATTTTCGCAAGTTGGTGAATGTTTCCGCCAGGTCTGCGAGGAGGTCACCCTGGCGAGTGGACTTTACGACCACGTCGTCGATGTAGACATGGATGTTGCGGCCAATTTGGCTCGCGAGGCATTCTTGCATGCACCGCTGGTAGGTCGCCCCCGTGTTCTTGAGGCCGAAGGTTATGGCGGTGTAGCAGAAGGCTCCGAATGGCGTGATGAACACCGTCTTCTCCTCGTCCACGACAGCCATTTTGATCTGGTTGTACCCAGAGTAGGCGTCGAGGAAACATAGCGACTCCGAGCCCGCGGTGGAATCGATTATCTGGTCGATCCGCGGGAGGACGAACTGCTCCTTTGGGCAGGCGCTGTTCAGGTTTGTGTAGTCGATACACATCCTCCAGGTCCCGTTCTTCTTCTCGACCAAGACTGGGTTTGCCAGCCACTTGGAGTATTTGATTGGCCAGATGAAGCCTGCAGCGAGTAGACGCTGCACCTACTCGGCGATTGCTCGGCGGCGCTCTTCATTGAAGGGCCGCAGCGACTGCTTGACAGGTCGCACTTTGGGGTCGGTGTTTAGCTTGTGCTCAGCGAGCTCATTAGGGACACCGAGCATGTCAGAGGGCTTCCATGCGAAGATGTCCCTGTTCTCACGGAGGAACTCGATGAGCGTGCCTTCCTATGCTGGGCTCATGCCCGTCCCGATTGTCATCGTCTGGCTGGAGTCGCCTGGGACCAGCTCGACGGTGCGGGTGTGCGTTGTGGCCTCGAAGGTTGAGATGTTTGCGCCCTCCGAGTTGGGCTTCTTGAGTACTTGGCGAGTTCATCAGCGTGGTTGGTCTCCACCGCGATGACGGCGTCAGCGAGCTCGGCTCCTTTGGCCTCGCACTCGGCGGCCATGTCGGGTCGCCGTTGATGGTGATGACGCGCCGCCGGGGAGCTTCATCGCATTGACGCGTAGTGGGCGCTGCCATGAACTTGGCGAGCGCTGGCGCCCAGACGCAGTGGTAGGTTGTCGAAGGGCACCAGCTAAGACGATCCGCCGGTGCGGAAGTTTGCGGGTGTGCGAAGGTGACGGCATCGTGACCTTGCCGATCGGGTGCGCCCGACCGGGGCGATGCCGTGGAACGTGGTGGGTTGTCTTGATCGCCGACTCACGGAGCCGCAGCCGCCTGAAGGTGTCCAGGTACGGGATGTTGATGGAGCTGCCGCCGTCCATCAATGTCTTGGGGAGCCCGAGTCGCCAACCTTGGCTTGACCACCGGGAGACTCGACTGGGTACTCGCGTGGCGAGTGGTCTTGATGACTCGGTGATGGGCTGCTCCGACCGGTTGAGGAACTAGGAGCGTCCACCGGGCCACCGCGTTGACGGCGACGGGCGCGATGACCTTCTTCTCGCCGTGTTGAAGCCTATGAAGGTATGGGCGAGCGGCCACTTTGCGAATTTTCCGCCGTTTGGCGGGTCGTTGTCGGGTCCTCCCGCTCGCCGTGCCTTCTCGATCTCCACGAGGGTGTGGCGATCGGCGGTGGTGTGCGCGGGCTTCCCTTCCTGCTATAAACGCACATGGTTGGTTAAGGAGAGCCGGGTCGAACCTTGGCAGCCTTGTAGTTGCCGCCGTCGCGCGTTGTCCTCCGTCGGCGGAAGCTCTTGGCTCGCGTTGCGCGTGCGGCGTTAGCGACGAAGTCGACTTCGCCATCGCTGGCGCTTGCCGTGAGGCGAGTGTTGCTGTGGCGAGGTCGGTTCATCGTCGTCGTTGCCGCTCGTGCGGCGTTGACCTCTGACTCGTCGTCGATTTCTGGTTTGGATCTTCCTCCGCGTGCCGTTTGGCGATCTCGAGGAGGTCGGGGATGTTGTCGAGTGTGCGAGTGTCGCTGAGCTTGGCGACCAGGGGCTCGTGGCGGCACGAGGTCTTGAAGCAATGGATCGCGGTGTCCGGTGGATGCCGATCGCGTTGTACGAGTTCTTGCCACCGTTGGACCCGATTGCGGGTCGACTCGGGGTCCCTGGACGCATCGCTCAGTCCTCGATGGTGGTGGGCGGTGTAGGAGCACTCGAAGTGCCGAAGGCGTCGCGCATCTCCTCGGTCGATCTCTTGTCACGGGGAGGTGTTGATCCATTGCTGCACGTCCCTCCATCATCGGGAGGTAGCGGCTAGAAGGTCGTTGTGGCCGATCCCCATTGCCATGAGGTATGTCGAGCCGACGGCGGGGTCCCTACGAGAGTCGTACTTTTCTATCTCCTTGGCACCTTGAAGTTTGGCGGGTACTTCGCCTCGAATCATTGGTCCGAAGCACTTGGGGCGACTTAGCGACCCCATGGGCTCGCCGTCGCGGCGATTGGTTAGGGTGTGGGTCGTCGGTGGCGTGCGCGCCGAATTTGGTTGTTGATGATGTGGGTGCGGGCGTCGATGGGTTGCCCGTTGGCGGCGGCAGTTGGTCGCGGCCTGGGAGTCGTTGGTGGAGAGTGCGGCGTTCGGTCGGTGTTGCTGCGGTGGCTCGGTGGCAGCGAGATGAGGGTCTTTGCCACCGGGCGGCGTTGGAGGCGCTCGCTTCCCGACGAGCAGTATACTCGACCTGCGAAGTCGGCGCGTGTTACCTTGCAGCGGCCTTGGCGAGCCTGACGTCTTTGGATCTGCAGGCGCCGTCGCCCGTGGCCGTGATGTTGTCGGCTGCTTTCGACCCGCCACGAGGTTGTCCATCGGGTGGAGAAACGATGGGAGGCGTTTCGTCTTGCTCCGTAAGAAACTACTATCATGCTGGTCACAGGAGGTGCGGTTGGGTGGAGGTGGCGCCCATCATCGTTGATCTGGCGGGGGCGCTTCCTCTGATGGCGCGTTCTCGCGGTCGCCGCTTCGATTCTGGGGTCGGGTTGTTTTCGTCGTCGAAGTTCGGGCGCGCCCACGAGTGGGGTTCGAGCTACGATCCGCGCTGGTGGTAGCGCGACAGTTCTGCGCCATCACCTGCTCGGCGAAATATTTCGGCGCTCGGCTTGTTCATGCGCCGCCTCCGCGATTCGGCGAGTTCCTCGACCTCCGTTGCCGTGGCGTTAGGAGGATTGGGTGGAGAATGGGTCCTCGGCGGATCGGTGCGGTTGCCATGTAGGTCGGCGTGGAGACGGTTCCGTCGAGGTCGTGCGAGTTCTCCGACCGGTCGTCGAAGATCCCGAGGATGGAGGGGTCCTCTAAGTCTCCCATGTTGGAGATATGGGTGATGGAGCCCGCGGGTGAAGCCGCGGTAATGGACCCGGCGAGTGACACCGGGGTCGCCGAGTCGGCGTCGTCGTTGAGGATCGCGTCTTCTGCGGCCGCTGAGTTTTCGGCCATGTCATGTGGGCGAATTGTACTCGGGCGGCGATGGATCGTGCGGATGGCTCTCGGAGAGCCGATCGCGTGGCGGCGACTTCGCGGATGCGGCCGACTCCTCGAGACGATGGCGTCGGTGAGGCAGCGAAGAGGCGATCGTGCCGATCGGCGGGATCACTGTTGTCGCGTGTCGCCGGGATGTAGCTGCTCGGCAAGATTTGGAGCATCTCGCCGATCGCTATCATGCGGCCGGTGGCGACCATCTCGTTGATGGGCATATTGGATCTCGCCGCAGAACACCGGCCGGACCGGCCAGGCCCCACGGTGGGCGCCACTGTCGTGGGAATGGTCACGGCAGATCTGCATCGGCGGCAGTAGTAGAAACGAGGGCAAGGCGGCCAGCCATGCGGTGCAAGATGAGGGCAAAGACACGGTTTTACCTGGTTCGGCCCGGAGGTAAAGACCTACTCTGCTAGATTGTATTATGAGGATGGTACAATGGGCGAGCTCGGCGGCTGCGGTCGCTTGGTGTATGATGGATCGTATCTACTCACCCTATAGGGAGGTTTATATAGGTTCACCTCCCTAGGGTTTACATATCTCAACCGATTTAGTTAAAGCTTGATTTTCGTTTAACCTAATCGTGGGCCTATCTACTACTTTGGGCCTTGACTTCGATCGCTCGGTTCCTCGCTGGGCTTCAATCCGGCCGCCGTCTTGCAGGCCCACTCGCCAGTTCTTGGGCCAGTAGGAAACGTCCTGCTGGGTATACCCCGAAAGGCATATCCCCATCAAATGTGACCAAGACGACAGTGCCACATATAGGTCGAGTTATCGCTCGATTTCAAACGTTTAGCCTCAATGTTATTAATATGTGTATTTCCACTATCGAGATTCAACAAGAATAGACCATCTATCAAAGGTGCATGTGCATAAAACATATTACTCATATAAATCGAACAACCATTATTCTCGGACTTAAACAAGTAACCGTCTCGCAATAAACAAGATCTCGATATAATGTTCATGCTCAACGCAGGCACCAAATAACAATTATTTAAGTATAAAACTAATCGATGGTAGATGAAGGGGTAGCGTGCGACATGATCACATCAACCTTTGATCCGTTTCCCAGCGCATCGTCACCTCATTCTTCGCTAGCTTCCGTTTATTCTCTGACTTTTTTGAGTTACAAATATGAGCAACCGAACCGGTATCAAATACCGAGCACTACTACAGTACTAGTGAGATACATAAATAACATGTATATCGGATATACCTTTCTTCTTGATGTTGTCGTTCTTCAAATCCTAAAGTACTTTGGGCAATTCGCTTCGATGACCTTCTCCCTTGCAGTAAAAGCACTCAGTATCAGGCTTAGGTCAAGCCTTGGTTTTCTTCGTCGGCGTGGTAACTTTCTTACCACCCTTCTTGAAGTGTCCCTTCTGCTTAGACTTGCCTTTCTTGAATTTGGTGATCTTATTGACCAACAACACTTGGTGCTCTTTCTTGATCTCCACTTGAGACTTCAACATGGCAAAGAGTTAAGCAACGTCTTGTTCATGTTTTGCATGTTGTAGTTCATCACAAAGTTCTTGTAACTTGGTGGTAGTGATTGGAGGACACGGTAAATACCCAAAGCATTAGGAATCACAATACCCAAGCTTTGAAGTTTGTTTGCGTGCCCAGACATCTTAAGCACATGCTCACAGATTTGCCCTCTTCCATCTTGCGGTTAAAGAACTTTTGAAGCCTCATAGCTTTCAATTGCCGCATGAGTCTCAAAGATCAATTTGAGATCCTCGACAATATCATATGGTCAATTCTCAAACCTTTTCAAGCTCGATTCTAAACCATACAAGATAGCACCTTTGAACTGTGGAGTCTTGAGTCTTAGAGTGAGGTAAATGTTCTTTACTTCATCGGTAGCATTAGCTCAGTGGGTCACCAATGGTGCATCCACACATAGGTCAAATTACCGGTGAGGACAATCCTCAAATTGCGAACCAATCCAAGTTGCTTCCATTGTTTTCAACTTTTCTTTCTCTAGAGCATTAAAATTGATGGTAGGGCTGCCATTGATCTACAACATATTTGCAATAGTTTAGACTAAGTTTATGACAAATTGAGTTCAAATTAATAATAAAATTAATCTAGGTGAACTCCCACTCAAAACAATATCCCTCACATTGTTTTAGTGATCACGAACCAAATCCACCACATCAACACCGATCATCACGAGAGTTGATATAGTTTCAATGGCGAACAATCGACATGTTCATCATATCTTCTATATGATTCATGCTTTACCTTTCGGTGATCCGTGTTAGACCATGTATGTACATGCTAGGCTCGTCAAGATCAAACCTTAGTTTCCGCATGAGCAAATCTGGCTTGCTCACGTTGTATACACTTGAATCTAACACACCCGATCATCACGTGGTGCTTGAAACAACAAGATTTAGCGGTGCTAACTAAGGGTGAACACTTTATGACTTGAAATTCATTTGCATGAGGATCATCTTATAATGCTACCGCTGTCTACTAAGCAATACAAGATGCATAAAGGATTAACATCACATGCAATTCATAATATGTGATATGATATGGCCTTTCTTCTTTGTGCTTCCGATCTCCATCTTCTAGCACGAACATGATCTCCATCATCACGGCATTGCATCAAGGTCAATGGCTTCTTCATGGTTGTCATCCACGGCTTCAACTATTACAACTACTTTGAATAGACATGGTCTTAACATAAATTAAAGACAACCATATGGCTCACAGGTTGCCAACTTACAATAAGGAACATTGCATACATCAAATATAATCACAATCATGGCCATATCACATCACAGACACCCTGCAAAACAAAGTTAGGCGCCTCTACTTTCTTTGCATATTTTACGTGGTTTGGGGCATTCAATAAGTGTTGTTCTAACTTACGAACAAGAACCACAACATTGATACTAGTATTGTTCATCACCCGTTGTAGCTTGGATCTTACCTATGCTAGGAAAGCAGGCACCCATAAAGCCACTTATGCAATACAAGTTAAATGTCAAGCGTGGAGCAAGTCTCATGAACGATGTCATGTAAGGTTAGCCCGGGCTGCTTCATCCCAACATACCGCAAGATGCAAAGTACACAAGAAGAAATCGACAATAAAAGCATCAGCCACAATGACCATTATGTTCTACTCGTGCAGATCTACATATAGACGCTCACGATACCCTTTGTATGTTTTCGTAGCATGGAAAACAAAAAATTTCTACCGCATACAAACAAACAAGCCAAGATCTATCTACTAGATTGTAGCAGTCGATAGAATAACTCACCCTCGAAGATTCCAAAGTGTTTAATGAGAGCGGATTCTCGTGGGTGATGTAGTCGTACTCTTCCGATCTCAAGATCGCGTAGGCGATCCTTCGGCTGTTGGCATCGCTCCTGATCGGTCACCGTTGATTACTCGGCGAAGACCTTCCACTCCTTGTTCCGGCGGCGGAGGTTGTAGCACTCTCCTCGCGATTCGGCTGCGGCGTGGTACAGGAAGTAGAGGAGATCTCGAGCTTCGCCAAGCGGGCGAGTATGGTGGAGTATGAGAGTCCTCGGCGATCTAGGGTTTAGACACATCGAGGAGGGCTAGGCCGGCGGCTAGGGTTGCTAGGCGGTTTTCCCTAGGGTTTGGAGGAGAGGATCTTGTCTATCTCTAGGAGGGAGCCCTGCCCCTCCTTATATAGGTGGAGGGGCCGGCCGGCCAAGGGGAGGGAGAGGAGTCCCTCCCCAACTCATCTTGGTTGGGCGCCGCCGGCGGTTTCCCACTCCTCCTCCTCTTTCCAAAAACTGCCGTTTGACTTTTCAAACTAGGATTTTAATAAACCCTCTATTTTGATCAGCGATGACACCGAGTACATGATGCAATCATACCAACTTGATATAACACATTCATGTACCCTTCCCCGGTCTTGGGACATTCCGGAACCTTCTAGAACATTTCCAATGAAAACACCGGAACCATTCCCCAACTCCGAAACGGGACTTTCCTTATATGAATCTTATTCTCCGGACCATTCCGGATCTCCTCTGATATCCTGAATCCCATTCGAGACTCCAAACAACATTCGGTCTCTTTCTCATCATTCCATAACTACTCAAACAACGTCGAATCCTTAAGTGTGTCTCCCTACGGTTCGTGAATTATGCGGACATGATCGAGACACTTCTCCGATCAATAACCAATAGAGGAATCTGGAAATTCATATGGCTCCCACATATTTCTATGATTACTTTGCGATCGAATGAACCACTTACATACGATATCAATTTCCCTTTGTCCCACGATAGTTTACTTATCCGAGGTTATGATCGTCGGTATCTCTGCATACCTAGTTCAACCTCGTTACCGATAAGTACTCTTTTCTCGTTCCCGTGATATGTGATCCCTTGTGAGCCAGTCACATGCTTGCAAGCTAATTGGATGACATTTCACCGAGAGGGCCCAGAGTATATCTATCCGCCATATGGATGGACAAATCCCACTCTTGATCCATGTGTTTCAACCAATACTTTCCGAATACTCAATGCCACCTTTATAGCCACCCGATTCGGTGTGGTGTTTGATGTCATCAAAGCATCCATCCGGTTAAGGTGATATGCATGATCTCATGGTCGAAGGAATTAGATTACTATGTATCAGAAAGCATATAGCAATTGAACTATTAAAATGACTTGATCTTTATGCTATGCTTATCTATAGGAGTATGTCCACCATATCATTCTCCTAACGATATGATCTTGTTGTTAATAACATCTCAATGTTCATGATAGGGAAACCACAATCATCTATTAACCAACAAGCTAGTATTATATAGAGGCTTTACTAGGGACTTCAAATTAAGTTTACAAATCACACAAGTATTAATGTTTCCTTTGTTTAATACTATTATAGCATGAATGTAAACATTTATCATAAACACAAAGATATAATAATAACTACATTTATTATTGCCTCTAGGGCATATCTCCAACAATTGAGACCCCTATGGATCTTAATGTTAAGCTTCAACCTACTCACGGTGATCCTCTTCCTAATCCGACGCGTTATCGTCATCTTGTTGGGAGTCTTGTTTATCTT
Organism: Avena longiglumis; assembly: GCA_030063025.1. NCBI lineage: Eukaryota > Viridiplantae > Streptophyta > Magnoliopsida > Poales > Poaceae > Avena > Avena longiglumis. The sequence continues at coordinate 13,910,283 of CP125974.1, forward strand.
GCTGTCACTCATCCTGACATCTCTTATCCTGTTCATATTCTAAGTCAGTTTGTTTATGCTCCTACCACTGCTCACTATAGTCATCTTCTCTGTGTTCTTTGTTATCTTCGTGGTACGATCACTCGTCGCCTTTTCTTTCCTTGTTCCAGCTCCCTCCAGCTCCAGTGTTATTCGGACGCTACGTGGGCGAGTGATCCTTCGGATCGCCGTTCACTTTCTGCTTACTGTGTGTTTCTTGGTGGTTCACTCATTGCTTGGAAGACGAAGAAACAGACAGCGGTTTCCCGTTCGAGTGTTGAGGCTGAGTTGCGTGCTATGGCCTTATTGACTGTTGAGGTGACCTGGTTATGGTGGTTACTTGTGGATTTTGGGGTTTCTATTACCACACTCACTCTGGTTTTGTCTGACAGTACAGGTGCTATTAGTGTTGCACGCGATCCGGTCAAGCATGAGATTACCAAGCATATTGGTGTTGATGCTTTCTATACACGAGCTCAGGTGCAGCTTCAGGTTATTGCGCTTCAGTATGTGCCTTTAGATTTATAGTTGGCGGGTTTCTTTACGAAGGCACAGACCAGAGTGCAGCATGATTTCTTACTCTCCAAACTCAGTGTTGTGGATTCACCATGAGTTTGAGGGTGGGGGGAGTGTTAGATGTATATTTTTATATTATAGTTTCCCCATATGTTAGGGTGCTTCTTGCATATTTGCACCTGTACCTGTACTATGTATTGTGGCCTTTGGCCCCCAGAAGAATACAAGTTGCATATTCCTGACAAAAACTATTAGTCTCTCGGTTCTAAAATATAAGATGTTTAAGCATTTTTGTGAAACATATGTCTAGACATCTTTTAGTGTATAGGTTCAGTTTGGATAGCCTCTTCAACCGATCAAAATTTCATAATGCTGCAAAAAGAGTGAAATTGGGACACAGTCTGTAATAAACTCTTGATTAAATAAAGAGGAAATTGCACGGACCTCCAATAATTGAGGCAAGAGTTGCAAGGAACTACAACTATTAAGGAGAGTTGCACAAAACTACAACTTATACGTACATTTATTGCAAAAAGCACAAAATTTTCAATTAGCCCAGTTAAACAACACATCTGGCATATGGGCATGGGTCGTCGATGTCTACGTGGACTGAACTTGACCACATCAGCTGTCTAACTTGCGGTACTGAATATTCAGTTTGGGAAGATGATTTCGTTACTAAAATTTGACATGAGATAACCATGATTGTAGTATAATTGTGAGACCACACAACACAAGACCAAAGATGGTAGCCATGATTGTAGTTTAATCATCAAAACGAGCACGTCAAGCATATAATCAATGTTCCATAAAGTCATCACAAACACCAAAATGGTAGCCTTCTATTACATGTAGGCATCAGTACTCCTTATCTCTGCAACTTTGTGCATTATTTGTAGTGAGGTAAGACCACATCCTGCCATTTTTATAATTGTTTTCCCTTGAACCTCTATTAGCACTAACTGGAGCTTGAGGAGCTGCTCGTCCAGGGGCTGGTGGAGCTTCTTGCCGAGGGGCTGCTGGAGCTTGACAACCTGCTTGCCGAGGGGCTGCTATAGCTTGTGGAGCTTTCTGTGCTCGTGGAGGTGGTCCAGGCTCAGGTGACTTTCTATTGTTGTGAAACAGAAAGATTTATGTTATAACATACTCAATGAAATTAATCTTAAACCTGAAATAAAAATTGACAATTGTACCTTATGCCCAGCTTTCCTGGCCACTAGGTGTGGCCTCAGAGCTTGTGTATAGTTGGTGTATCTATGCCCTTGCAGCTTACAGTTAGATCATTTTATTGTTGTCACTCTTGCACTTTTGGTCTTAGCTTTTTCATTAGGCCCCATTCTACTTTTCTTTTGCTTCCTGCCACGCTTTGTATCATACTAAGGGGGGTCTAAATCAGGTGTTGCAGTCTTTGTCCATCCATGTTGTCCTGGAACTGGATATATTACAACAGCATATGCATTCTTGTACAGGGGCTTCTTGAAAAACTCGTTGACATAATCCTCTGGGTGATCTTTGGCTTTGTATATAGCACCAACTGCATGCTTACAAGGTAATCCTGTTAGGTCCCACTTGAAGCATCCACATGTTCTCTCGGTTAAAGTCACTGCATAAGTTCTCCCATCATTTGTGACTTGCCAAAGTCCTATTGTTGAGCATACAATTTGAGTGTTCCATCTGGCATTTCTCTTCTCCCACTCTAGCTTCTCGATGTAAGTGGGGGTAATATTCCATTGAACATGCTCTACTCCTGATCTTTTGGATGCATACCTAGCCATTAGCTCAGTCCTAATTGAATCAATCATGGTCACTATTGGCTTGTCCCTTACATCAAGTATGTATGCATTGAACACCTCACTAAGGTTATTGACCACTAAATCAGTCTTGCAATTAGCATCTAATGTGTGTCGTGCCCAATGCTTAGCTGTGATTTTACACATCCATTCCCATGCTTCCTTATTCTCTGATTTCATATCTTCCATTGCAATATTGAAATCAGAAACATCATATGCATAAGCAACCCTATCTAGTTTCTTTTTCAGGTCTCCACCCTTATGCCCAGCTGACTGAAAGTTTGCGTAGATATGCCTAAGGCAGTACCTATGGTGAGAATCAATAAATACCTTATGCATCGCTGAGAGGAGGCCTTTCTGTCTATCAGACATGATAGTATAATTGCCAAATTTACCACTCCCACCACCTAATGCATACTTCAACTGAGTTAAGAACTAACACCATGTTGCAGTTTCTTCGCTGCCAACAACACCAAATGCTAGTGGATACAAATTATTATTACCATCCCTAGCAGTGGCAGCGAGAATCTGAGCTCCATTAGCCAACTTGAAGAAACAACCATCAACACCTGAAATTAACAAATAGGACAATGAATGACAGCATGAACAAAACATTGATAAAACAATCGAAAATACTTGAAGAAAACAATTGACATGCTTACCAATGAATGGCCTACAACCATTGAGGAAACCTTCAATTTGAGCTTGGAGACAGAAAAAAGACCAAGGAACCTAGGATTATGTCCAGGTTTACTAGGCCGATAAGACCACACCACACACCTAGAACCATGATTCTTCTCAATTACGGTATGTAGATAATCACGTAGTCTCAAGTACTGCTTGTCTTCATTTTCGACCACAACATTGAGGGCTTTATTCTTAGCCCTATATGCCATGGGTTTTGAGATTTCAATGCCATAATCCCTCATTACCATATCAACCAGAGCAGTTACCTTCATGTTAGGATCACTCCTTATGTTATCTTCATATTTTTCACTAAGACAGGTGCTGTTGATCCTTGAGCTATCACGTGTTGTAACACAAGTAAGAGGCAACAAGATTAGTCTGATACAATGAGTTGTTTCGCCCTTTACTTGAGATGAGCATATGAAAAAGTGGCAAGTACCCTCGATCTGCAACAGGGAATAACCCTTTCGGGTGTATTTCTAAGATGAGTGAAATCCCTGATGTTCACTATATGATAATTTGCTAATTCCTTTCTGAACTGATGGACATCCTTAAAGCACATAAAAAACTCCATCTGCTCGTGAGCATTCTCCTTGTTCTCATTGTACCACACCCTGGTCATTGGCCGTTTTGCTCTACTCTTTCTCTGCCTTGTAGCTATATCTGACTCTACCACATAACAATCATCATCACTTGGGTCGCTTAGGCCTCTCATATCTTCACTCCCTGTATCGCTGAGCTCAAATGAGTCCTCACATACACCAGCAATTGCCCTTGCTTTTGCTGCACGGGTCCTAGCTGCTCTTGATTTTGTTGCTGTACTTTTGGCACTGCGTTTCAAAGCAAGTCTCTTTTCTTCTGTTGGTCCCTCAACTAGATCCTCAGCAGCTGGTGGGAAAATATCATCAACATCCGTGTCCCCTTCTTGGTGTTCATGGATTTCAGGTTCACGTTCATTGTCTTCCTCACTTGAGTGTCCAGGTGACTCTATTTGTTCAGCTAGCATCTCAGCTTCATTGTAAACAAATGCATCCCCATCAGTTACGTGACTCTCTTCCATGTTCTCAGGCATATGTATGTAATGGTCGAATTTCTCTCCAGTCAAATCTAAATTCAGATCAAACTGATTATTTATTGGCCACTCCAAATTAGTTATTCCCGTTGGTTCAATTCTCAAATCAGAAGGCCATTCCATGCTGCTCTGCGTCTTGCTAATGTCACCACTTCTGCTCTCAAAATGCACACATAAATTAAATGCCTAGTTAGAAAATCGGCCGGAAACCATTCAAAAGAAAAACCGGCTGGATCAAATTATTAAACAACAAACGAAACAGAGCATTGAACTCTTTCCATATTCTTCCGTAGAATCATCCTCACATGTATCAAGCTTAATGAAAAGGAGATTTTTGAATCAAATAGACGTCGATCTGAGCCAATTTGTGCAGAAGCCCAAACCCTAGATTTCTTTACAAGAACCCTAACCGCGGGGGGCAAAGGAGGGGCTTAGAGAAAGGGGAAAGCTTACTGAGAGAACGAGAATGGTTGCCCGTGGTCCATCACGGGCGTCCAGCTCGCCGATCTTGGCGCCGGTAATCGCCGCCCTTCCGTCTTCGCTCCACGACTTGAGTTTGGGGAAGAAGAGAACCTGGTCCAGCCAGACTACGCCTTCGACTCCTTACTTAGTCGGGTCCTGCTATGCCAGCACGATTTTGACTCCACGTAGACATCGACGACCCAGGCCCATATGCCAGATGTGCTGTTTAACTGGGCTAATTGAAAATTTTATGCTTTGTGCAACAGATGTACATAAAAGTTGTAGTTTTGTGCAACTCTTCTCAATAGTTGTAGTTCCATGCAACTTTTGCCCCAATTATTGTAGGTTTGTGCAATTTCCTCTTAAATTACAGCCGGTACCAGTACTAGTTCCAGTATATTTACTGAAACTGTCTGCATGCAGCGCCTAGCTATATTTCACAAACCAGGACGCACCTAGTTTTTTGTTGCTATGCAAACAAAGAAAGAAACAACGCTCGTTGTGAATTGGGGACAATAATGTATATATCTCGTGCGCGGAGAAAAAAAGTTAAGTATCTATATTTACTGTGGGAAAGGAATCAAAGGATAATACCGTAAGATGGCGAGTCGAGAGAAGTGGTCACGGCGGCAGCGTACAGCCACTTTGGTGCATGTCAGGAAGATTCGGACAGTGCATCAACTCCAGTGCAGCCAATGGGGCCTCAAAACGTCTTCATCATAATTCTCTATCCGCTAATCACCTTGGTAATGTGGATTAGTTAACTACTGACCTCTCCCTCTCCGTGTAGTTAAACATCTGTCGGCCAGCATATGCTGCTCGTATCGCATCATAGGGATTAATTACCGCAATAACTATGGTCAGAAGGGAGTAAGTTTACTTTTTTTTCTAAATATGAGATGGATTTAATCTTTATACCGTAAAGATAGTGGAGATAACTTAACTAGTAACTAAGAGTCTAAGTCAGCATATTTGCTTATGTAGTAATAATTTAATGAAGAGAGAGATAGATTAAGTAACTATCTATGTTATTGTAACATTATACATACCAATACAAAATGTGTCTACAATCTAATTAATATGACATTATATGTTACCACACCTAAGTTACTTTCCACCGTAAAGGTAGTGACTTAGACTAGTAACATGTGCATGTTATTATTCTAAGTTACTCTTCACTATGACCAGTGTAACAAGTGGACAGCATGTGTGCTGTGTGCATGGGGACATGTACATGTGAGACCCTTTTGTTTCTGGCTTGTTCTAGTATCGTCGTCTTGCCGGCGTGCGGTCATATTCCTCTTATCTTTGAAAGTTTGAAAATTTGGACTCGCAAAGCAAAGGTAGTTGGAGCACACACGTAGATACCCTCCTTTCTCACTCGCAAAGCTCTAGTCATGTGGGTCCCTAAAGGAACAAATTTGGACTATCTTTGTCTCTAAGAGCATCTCCACTCGGCTATCCACGATGCTGATCCAAACGCCGAAAATAGGTCCGGACGTCAAAATTTCGCCCAGTCGCGTATCCAGAAACCTATTTTCGTTCGGATTTGGCCAACTTCGGACTACTCAGGCCATACCCAGGATCCTGGGTACGTCCTGGGAACGCCGGACGAAGCGAATTCGGCGAGTGGACCCGCCCAGTCAGCATATATTATTCATCTAAAGTTCGCCCAAAGTTCGCCATATTCGTCCATATTTGCTCAAAGTTTGTCCATATAGGCCATATTCGCCCAAAATTCGGGCATATTCGCCCATATTCGTCTGTATCGCCCATATTCGTCCAAATTTTGCCCAAAGTTCGTCCATATAGACCATATTCACCCGAAGTTCGCCCAAAATTCGGGCATATTCGCTCAAAGTTCGTCCGTATCGCCTATATTCGCCCAAAGTTCGTCCATATAGACCATATTCGCCCAAAGTTCGGGCATATTCTCCAAAGTTCGTCTGTATCGCCCATATTCGCCCAAAGTTCGCTCATAGTTTGTCTGTATCGCCCATATTTTCCCAAAGTTTGTCCATATCGACCATATTTGTCCAAAGTTCGCCATATTCGCCCAAAACCGCTTATATCGCCCAAAGTTCATCCAAAGTTTGCCAAAATTTGGTAAATTTTAGCCAAACGCCGAAACTCGCTTGGATACGCGAGTGGTAAACTTGACGTACCCAGGCCGAAAACTTGTTTCGTCCGACCAAAAAGAGGTCCGGATTTCCACTTGAGTTCGCCTAACGAGTGGAGATGCTCTAACTACATGCCTGTCAATTTTCGGTAATATTTATTCACATACCTGCATGTACCCGCTTTACTGGTAGCATGTTCTCGTATACTTTCCATGGAGTGTTGTGGCTGGTGTATTATTCCCTTGTTCCATTTCATGGAGTAGTAGTATTTCTTTCGAATGGTAGTAACTAATAATTAAGAAATGTGGCGTGGTGAAGCCAAAGATTGAACAAGGATGCATGCACGAGCTGGAAGGGAGTATAAAATTTGGAGATGTGGGCCCATCAAGGCGCAGGCCAGGGTTAGCCGCCGTAGCTAGGAGAGGGATCCGGTTTTTGAAAACAAACGGTATAGCAAATGCAGTGCAGCCTATCGATGGATCCGGTTTTTGAAAACAAACGGTATAGCAAATGCAGTGCAGCCTATCCGGTTTTTGAAAACAAACGGTATTTGATCTGGTACAGACCTAATTAGATTAATAGGAAAGAACACAAATCGTGGAAGTCTGAGTCATTCATAGATGCATACAAGCACCAAATCGAAAACTAGTGGCAGGAGAAAAACACCTGTTACGTGCGTGAATCTCCTGCTCACGAAAAGAAGTGGAAGGGGAAAAACTCCTGTTCGTGAATCCCTCAAATTAGACACTAATTTCGCTATTAAATCTATTAGGAACTAGCACAATACCCGTGCGTTGCAACGGGTCGACAATTGATAAATAGTTTTACAAAAATTTAAAACTAAAAATTTGACGAAAATATAATTGCAAAATAACTGTAGACATTTCCTGTTTTGTCAATCTTTTTACTCCCTCCGGTCCAAATTAGTTGACTCAAATTTGTCAAAATACAGATAAATCTAATATTAAATCATGTCTAGATACAATCGAATCTAGACAAATCTAAGTCAACTAATTTGGGTCGGAGAGAGTACTAAAATTATGAAGTGGACAATGCTAAAGTATCACTGATGAAATGTTCTTACATAAATGTTTTTGTCGTGTAAGATTTCTTTTAGAAAAAATTAACATTTGTTCTTGAAGGCCTAGACCTAAAACAAAATGCAATTCAAAATAAATCCCCATCAGTCAAATACCAATAGTGGTTGCCCTTGTTGTCGTGCTCCTGGTAGCTGTTCTGATCATAATGCTGCAATTAACGGAGGAAGTTGATCCCGTTTCAACCTGTGACATAGGCCATGACCTTCCCTGTGAGATCAGGCAATCCCACTTTCCACAGTAATTCGATCCCACATGCTCAGATCCGTTCTTCAGGCTGCCTCTCCCGTTCGTCCTCAGGTCACTGGCTCCTCCTCATAGCCCCACCAGCCCCTCACGCCCTCGGCGTCCGCAGCAACCTCCACGGCCCCCGCACCGCGCCCACCATGGATCCGCCCAACGCTGCGGTCATCACCGTCTGCGCGAGGCCAACCACCACAACCCGCCCCGCCGCCCCGGAGGTCCGCCATCGTCACTCCTTCCTATTCCTGCTCTACGAAGGCACGGAGCTCGGCTGTTTTCCTCCTCTCGAGAGGCGTTTGGTCTCGATCATCGGTGGTACACTTGAATCGGCGAAGGGGATAGGAATTTGATCCTTCAGAGGCCTTGATTTGGCGGCAACATGAGCGATTCGACCGGCGGCGCGTGCTAGGATTCTCCGGTCGCCCCGCTCGTCCTTCCCCACGGGCCTCCACACCTGTGACGTAGGGCCGGTCACGGCAATCCCGGGCGCGTCGTTCTCGCCTCGTTCCGCTCACATCCAGCAGGAACTGTTCGGTTCAGTTTTCACTTAGCGGTGGCAACGTGGGTGATTTAGTCCAAACGGCAGGGGCAAAACCGTCTTTTACCGAGCCAAGTGCGCTATGTCTAAGTTAAGACCCCTCTGCTTCGTAAATGGGCAAACTTAGAGTACCATGCACCAACTCTACTTTTCTGGATTGTCTTTTTAGGCTTTACAAAAAATAAAAGAAAATAATAAACACTTCAAAGAATAAAATCCTTTCATATGTAGGTAGGTAACGTGGTATAGTTTGTAGAAAAATTAATAAACAATAATTTTGACTTTTTCTGTAAAAAAAAGCCATGCCACGGTAAAATAGCCGTAACTTTTGCATACGATGTCGAAAAAAATCGTATAATATACCAAAATGACGAGAACGAGATTCCACATCCGCTCGCATCCACCTCTGGTCGTTTAGCGATTATTTACATTTTCAAAATTCGAAAAGAGTAAAAATTTACGGTCAAAAGACCGTTTTTTTCTGCAGAAAAAATGATGGCAACTTACCCGTAGCGCACCACTACCTAGTACGCTACGAGTAAGTTGGGCGGGATTCAAAATTTGAATCCCCACCCTGCCCGCCTACCCCTCTTATTTTCCCTCCCCTTCTCTCCTTTTCCTTTTCCTTTTCCCCCTTCTCCTTTCCTTCTTTTCCTCTTCCTCTTCCTCCTCCTTCTCCTTCTCATTTTCCTTCTCCTTCTCCTCCTCCTCCTTTTTCTCCTCCTCCTCTTCCTCCTCCTTGCAGTGAAGATGGTGACAGCGGCCTCCTCCTTGTAGTGATGACGACAGCGGGCTCCTCCTCCTCCTCCTCCTCCTCCTCCTTGCAGTGACGATGCCGAGCTCCTTCTTCTTCTTCTTCTTCTTCTTCTTCTTCTTCTTCTTCTCCTCCTCCTCCTCCTCCTCCTTGCAGTTCCAACGACGACGAGCTATCCGACGAGGTGAGGCAACGGCGACGACGGTGACCACTCTGACGAGGCGACGGTGGCGACCCTTTTAACTATTGTGGCATCCCGCAAAACCACTACTAGAAAATCGCGTTGTTTTTGTGCATTGTATCATCATGACCACATGCTCATGTCATCATGCCTCATTGCAATTGAGCATCGTCATGTCATCTTGCATTTGTTTGCATAAAACTAATTTCGCAAAGCCTGTTTTTGTTTTCTAAACGCCCCGTCTTGATTTCAAATTAAAACCCGGGTCTCCGGATATTTTATTTTGTCTACAACATAGTTGCAACTGTTTTAATTTGAACAGAACAAAATAAATATATTAACATAAAAACCCTATTTTATAAACCCCGGAGGAGACCGCCGCCCGCCAGGCCCAACGGCCCAGCTAGCAGCAGTCTACAACTCCGATAGGCCCAAAAACCCAACCCTAGACCAACCTTTTCCTACCTACATCTAATCCTACCCAGCCCCTCCACATCATCCCCACCAATCCCCTCCCTCCACCTCACCGTTCCCTCCACCTCATCCTCGGCTCAGCCACCTCACCAATCCCAGCCTCCACCCCCCCTGGTCAACAACCTCTGGCCCCACTCCCTTCCCCCCCCCCACCGAGCTGGCCCCACCATGATGCCCGGCCGGCCTCCTCCACTGCCCCACTGCCTGTCCCGCCCAGCGCCCCACCTCCATCTACCGATACCACCTCCACCGGGCGCCACCCCACCCCAAACTGGCCCGCCACGCGACCCTCCTCTCTCACCCCGCTCCCTCTCTCCCCTCTGGCCTACCTCTGGCCCCACCATCATCGCCCACCCCCCCCGCTCTCTCCTTCCTCCCTCTGACCCCAACCCGCTTCCCCACCCCTTCCCCCACGGCGTCGCCATCTCCCCAACTCCCGAGCACCGGTCGCTCATGCCTCCTCTGTCTTGCCTCGCCCGGGCAGCGGTGATTCGACCGGCGCCTCCTCTGTCCTTCCTGCTGCGCCCCTCTCTCCGACCACCGTCCGGCGTCCGCGTCCGCCCCGTCCTCTGCGGCGCCGCCACACACTTCCTCGGCTGCCCTCTGCGCCCGCCTTGCCGCAGGTCCTCTGCGAGACGCCGGGAGAACTCCCTGCACTGCCGCCACCGGCGTCCTCATCCCGCCTCCGGCCGTTGCCCTATAAGCTCCCAAGCTCCTCCCCCCGTTCGCTCTCGGCGCCGCCCCGCGTCGGCCTTGCCTTCTCCGGTCACCGGCGCCTCCCTGCTTGCAAGCTCCGGCCGTCCCCGTCGCCCGTGGCCCTTGGCCTCGCCGCCCTGTGGAGCCCCGCCGTCCGCCACCTGCCTCAAACCCCCCTTCGACCGCAGCACCGGCCGCCTCAAGCCCCTGGCCTCCTCCGTCCGACTCCGCTCCGCGAGTCGAGCCCGCACCGCCTCGTAGAGGACCCCCGGCCGTCTCCATCCTGGACCGTCTCGCCCTGCGTCTACCGCCGTGAGCCTGCTGCGCCATGGCCGTCCCTACCTCTCCTCCACGCAGCCAACCGTCGCCACCGCTCGAGATCTGCCCTGCAAGCCCCTCCTCCTCGACGCCGATCCCTGCGTGTGGCCGCCAACGTTGGGTGCCCGGACCCCGAGCACGCCCTGCCCGCAAGGTGTTCGAGTCGGTATCCACAGGGGACATGCCTCTTTGGTTTGTTCTGTCTTTGGTGCCTCTGCCTGTGCCCGTCTTGTTGATGGGTCATTATAACGGAGATGGCCCCGGCATCACGAGATCTTCACCAACGCAATGCAAATGAACACGGACCCCGCAGCCCGAACCACAAGATCTCCCAGTGCCGAGACCCGAGTCCGACACCGACAATCGAAACCGCGGAACCGATAAGTTCGCCTACCCGGACACCGTGCGACAAGATCTTCTCGGACCCGAGGACCATCCAGACTTCCGCTCGGCAACGCCAAGTACTCCTTCCTGGCTTCGAAGCCCGACCCCGTGGGACCCGACAAGATCTCGCAACGACAAGATCGACACCGACCACGGCGAATCGATCGCCCGGCGCGAACCAAGTCCTGCTTCCCGGATGCGACAAGATCTACTTCCGTTGTTCGAGACCGATCCCATCGAACCTCGCCCCCGTCGAACCCTGTCAAACCCCGACCCCCCCGGAACCAGGGTCGCCGAACCCTAATGTGTGACCCCTTTTCTCGAGCCCTATTTTATAAATGTAATATCAAATTGTTGCATATTAATTTGCGCATCCTTGCATACATATTGTTGTTTGGGGGCGTTATGCCGATTCACCTAAATTAAATATGGGGCCCATATGCGGGCAAATCTAGTCTAATATTGGCCCCATTTAAATTTGTGCATCGAACCGGTGATATAATTTGCCTTGTTAAGACAACATCTAAATTGCGGGGGTCCTAAACAACTAGAACCATATATTTAATTGCCGGGACCCCGGTTCCGCTTAATATTGCCTAATTGCATTGCACCCTTGTCATGTCATACATCATACATGCATCATGCCTGATCTTTTGCCGTAGTATTAAATAGTGCATCCGGTGTTTCTTCTAGTGTTTTGGTTCTTCGCGGATAAGGCCGTTGAGTTGATGCGAGTGTCGACCCGATCTTCGGATGAACCTTCGACAATGTTGTCAGGCGAGCATCTCCCCCTTTCTACCTATCTTACTTTTATAGTATTTATTTCCCTCCTGTTGATCTATTGCTATCTGTGTTGCGTTGCTCTAGTTTTCGTACCCGTGACATCCCTTGCAGCCTTATATTACCTTGGACACATCCTATTACCTGTTGTTTGGTAGATAGTTGGACCGCGCGTCGTAGTCGCTTGCTCAAGTGCCGTTGCGTGTCGTCAAGTACCACAGTTGTTGGAGTATTGCCGCATGTTTATTGTTGGAGATGATCATAACTTTAATTATTGTTTAATAACTAAAATTGAAGTAGGTAAATGCAGAGGCACAGGTGGGCAATAGATGTTATTTGGTTTTTAACCGTCCACTTGTGTCCCGTAGGACCCCGAGTACTTGATACCTGTTCCTTGAATATTCGCGCTATCCACATCCGGGAGGATTATGGGACCCACGAGCGAGCTGGATTCAGTCTTATTTCTTGGGGCCACAAACTAGTTTGAGGTTTTATTTACTATCTTGTACTTATGCCATGCTTTACTGCTTTATTTACGATTGTGCGAGAGCACTGTCTTTAGGATCGGGACACGTTTTTCGGTCGACAAGCCCGTCACACTTCGGGTTCCCGATCGTTTCTGACCGTCCACCCAAACCTTGAGTCCGTCTCGGAGTCAGCTAACTTCGTTATGGGTATACTTAATGGGGTGGCCCCCTGAAATATTTCTGAATCCTGTGATTGCTTTGTCGTGAAAGCCTCGTTGGGTTTTGTTTTGGTTTTCGAGGTTGATCAAGTGTGTGTTGCTATTTGTGCACCCTAGGGTAAAACTTCAAAGCCGTGTCATGATTATGGACGACTTGGAGCCGATATCTCGATCATAGACAACTATAACTAAAGTAGTGCTATAAATTTGACTTTATAGTGACTAGTAATCAGCTTCACTATAATGGAATGGCTAAATAAAACTGCCCACAATTGCTTGTTTGGGTTGTCGCTTGCGACCATTGTATTTGACTAGTAAGTATTGCAACTATAACGGAATGGCTAAATAAAAGTACCAACAACTGCTGGGTTTTGGGATATCTCATGCTATTTATGTCGACTAGTAAGTGTATACTAGCGGAATGGTTAACTAAAACTGCCTACTTATTATATCAGGATGACTCATGCTATTTATATTTGACTAGTAATTACCGCAACTATAACGGAATGAATAAAACTGCCAACGGTGTGAGTTCCTCGGTTGACTTCCTCGTTTGGTCTCGAGGGGGAAATACCAGGATGGGTATGTTTGGTGGTAGTATCAGGTTGGACCCGGATAGGTCTTTCTTATCCCTCTCTGGTAGCCGCTAGTTATATCGAGTCTCTATAGGTTGTTTAGTGCATGCCGCGTTGCCGCTTCAGTCCACCATACCTATGTAGGCGAGGACCGCCGAATTCTAGCCTCGACGTGTCTTGGCCTCGATCTTGGCTCTCTCTTTTTCCTTTGCCCTTTGTCGGCACCCCTTTTGTTTAAGCAGGTTTTGAGATCGACGTCGTTAGCAGGGTTACCCTTCCGGCTTGCCTCCATACGCTGTATAGCCCATAGACTGGTCATAGTGCAGTCCAGGTAACCGGGACTAATGCTGTTAGGGGACGCGAACGGATAGCCTGTTTTCTACTAGTGCTCACACAACTGTAAGTAGTCTCTAAACGCAGCCATTTGAGATTCCGTTCTTGGACACAGAGAAAAATGTTCAAACTGCCATAACGCTTCATTGAAGTCTCCCATTAGAAGCCAGGGGAGTGAGAAAGAAGCTTTGATAGTAGCAAGATGAGACCACATGCGGTGTCTATTTTCCACCCTAGGTTCTCCATAAACAAAAGTAACATGGAATAAAGGTTCATCCGAAGAAATCCTGATGAAGGCATCAATAAATCTTGCATTAGCTTCTCTGATCTCAACATGCATACTCTCATACCAAAATAGAGCCAAACCACCACTCATGCCATCACTGTCAACACCTTCAAAACCCCGCAGGCCAAGCCTACTCCGAAGAAGACGTACTCTATCACTTTGTTGCCTGGTCTCGCTCAGAAAGACCAGCTAGAAACTATGTGTCCTATGTAAGACACAAAAATCATGAACTGTCTTGATAAGAAAATAGAGATTGCATGAACTATGTGTCCTATGTAACTTTATAAGAAAATAGAAGAACGGGGATTGGTGGATGATATGGAGAAGAATAGAGATTGGAGGATGAGGTGAGGGAGTGATTACGAGAAGGTAATTGCATTTATTTAGTATCTTGATATTATAGATGTACACTCTTTTTTGAGACAAATTTTAAGTGCTAGATGTACACTTATTTGCGGACGGAGGGAGTAGCTCATTTTGTACTAAGCTAGTACTCCCTTCGTCCGGGTTTATTGGACTAACATGCAGTCTAAAAAATATGTTTGACTACAAATTTGATCAACAAAATATAAATCATATGTTGGTCAAATTTATAGTTAAACATATTTTTGAACTGTGTTACTAATAAAACGGAGTACTCCCTCCTTCACGGTTTGCAGGGCGCTTTACAAAAATCTCACGGACCTAGGCGTCAACGTATTGGCTAAAATTAGGCCTATTAGTGAGCGGTTAAGACGCATGCATTGGTGGAAAACTGTTGCATGCATAGGAAGTTGGGAGGAAAGGTGCCACATTAATCAACAATTAATTCTTATGCGCCTAGAAACGTTGCAGTTTTGGAAAAACCCAAATTTGATTAGGTGCCCTGCAAACCGTGAAGGAGGTAGTACTAGGTTAACTGACATTTGTTGTGGGTTGAATGGAGTAGTACTCTACTAATTAGTACTAAATCTGGTTCCTACGAAGCTACTCCCTTCTAAAATATAAGATGTTTTATGTTTATAAATAAAATATATCTAACTTTTTAAGTGTGTAGATTTATTATAAATCTGAATAAACCTACATACTAAAAAATATTTAGATATATTTGTTTGAAAAATCTAAAATATTTTATATTTTAAAACGGAGGGAGTACAGATCTCTGACCGATGTGCCAGAGGCCGATTCAACAACCTAGTCGTACGTGCCTCCGTCCTCTCTAGTACCTCTCTGCACTGTTCAACAAACAAGTACTCCCTCCGTTTTAAAATATAAAATGTTTTAGCTTTATGAAGCAATTGTATTTAGACTACTTTTAGTATACAGGTTCACTAATATTTAAAGTAAATCTACACACTAAAACAAGTTTAGATATATTTTCTACATAAACCTAAAACATCTTATATTTAAAAACGAAGGGAGTATAAGCTATCGTATGTACCCCCTCCATCTCTAGCTGCACATACATGTGGTCTACTCGTATATGTTTTTTCTGTCTCTCACTCTCTACTCTCTAGGTAGGGTAGCTTTGCATGCATGCCACACGGAATGGGAGGAAGGAGGCCAGAGACAGTACTTGCAAAAAGGAAAGAGAGGTAGTAGCAGACTGTCACACCCTTCATTGTCAAAATTAAAGCTATAGCCAGGTCTTCATGTCCGATCGTCTCGTCTATCACGAGTCGATCGAGGTCAATCCAAGCTTTGTCTGGCCGGCCGGGTTAGTTCAACCTGTCCCGTCCCGTTCGTGTACTAAAACGTCCTACACTTTGAAACAGTACGGTATAGGTGTACCGTGTTCGAGTAGCTGCGACCATGCATCCCTATAAATGGGGTCTTGATAGCTAAGCCATACTACTTTGAATCTATTAGGACATCTCAATCAGACCGACTCATTCGGTCTGAGTGTGTCCCAACTAGTCCGCGTGGCTCGGGCGTGCACGGTGAATGGGAACCCATTCAGTGCGCGTTGAACGATCTATCATCTAATCTGAATGCGGTTGGGTCGGCCCGGAGGCGCGTGGACAGCGCGGGGACTCTTCTACTAGCCCACCCGTCAGCCACCGCTTACCGGCGGCATTGATTCAGACGGCCAGCGGCACCGATTCAGACGCAACCGCGACAGCGATTCAGAGGAAAGGCTGACAGGCGGCAACATGCGCGCATCAATGACGACGAGACGGCACACTGACGCCGCCCGTGTTCCTGCCCTGGCATTGATGGCGAAGGAGCGGGAAGCAACGCGTGTTCGCAGGCGGCTAGGCTATTTAACATTGCGCCCGTCGGTGCTATCATCCTCACCTCCCACCATCATAAAACCTAGCCTCCTCCGCCACCACCACCACCATCAACGATGAAGACCCCGTCGTGGCTGAAGCAGAGCAAGAACGACCACGAAGCGTCTGGCAGCCAGCCTTCCTCCGAGGCACGTCCTTACCGCCTCCGCCGCGGCCAGAGGAGTTCCGAAGACATCCCATGGGGGACTACCCGCCACCGTGGGAACGCCGTACCCGACTGTACTACCGCGTTGGGGAGTGCGAGCGCCTGTGGAGGGAGGGTCTCGACATCTAGCACATGGATGTCTCCCTCTCCACCGGATGGCACCTCAACCGGGACCATGTCCCGGTGCCACCGCCAAGGAGGCGGAGAGGCTGGTGGAGGAGATCGTCGCCGGACAACAACCTCCGCGGACCGCGGTGGGAGAGGGCTACCACTCGAGGCGTCTTTGGATCAAGTTCCTCGAGTAGGAGCACAAGGTTCGGCGCGCCACCATCCACCGCGACCTGCAACCCCGGGAGGTCTACCAGATCCCCGACATCGACTCGGACGACGAGGGCGCCCAAAACCACTCTGGTGCCGACCTCGGCAGCGAGGACGACGACGACGTCATCATCAAATAGGAGGCAGTGGACGGTGTCGCCGCGAACCTGCCCCCGGAGTACCGCGAGGTGCTGGATCGGGGCTACGATAAGGAAGTCTTCACCGAGCAGGCCATTGCGGCCAGCGCGCGCGAGGAGGACGCCCAATGGCGCGGCTACGAGGAGGCCCTCCAGCTCACTCGCATGGTGGTGGAGACGAACGTCCAGCTGCCTCCACCGCCGATCGCGTCGCAGGTGGGGATGGAGCTAGCGCACCTCCATCACGGTTGGGAGCCGTGGCCTGGGCAGGTGGTCAACCCGCCTGCTCCCGCTCCGGTCCTGCCGTCGCCCAACATCTGGACGCCGCCGGAGTACATCGACCTTGACCCGTAGATGGACAAGACGATGCCGGCGCACGAAGATCAGTACCTAGGGCTAGTAATAGTTTAAATTCCGTTTTATATATTTGAAATGTAAATTAAGTTCAAATCTTGCCTATTTTTAGCGCGAACTGTTTGTGTTTGACTCTGGAATTTTTTTTTGGCTCGCCGAGCGCGGAGAAATGGGTGGCGCGCTGGCTAGACATGCCGGACATCCTATCCAAATCGACCGGGAGCTGACCCAAACGAACGGAAACGGACCATTTAGGTCGACCAAATGGATCGGCTCGGCGGAGATGCCCTTACTTAACTGACTGCTAGTGGGCCGACGGGGCACGCATGGATAGCCCGTGAATGGTCGTTCGGAGTTATGGCCCTTTGCACACCCTATACACATGCAAGTACTACAAGGGAGTAGTATACAAATCCACAAACTCATATTTCAGGTACTACCAAATGATCAAGCGACTTGGTCTTTGGTTTGCAGTCTTAAATGTCATGGAGGTTTTGCTTAATTTAGAATTATAGAACAAGGCCCCTTTGCTCAAGCAATTACATAAGTTCTACTCGAAGGGAAATGTCATGTGGGTTTAACCTGGTTTGGTCTTTGTATGGTGACAGTGTTCCATATGCGAAATCTAAACGTGTCTCCTTTTGGTCGCGTGAAATTTTCAGCTTGGTTGAGGATTACATAAGTATCTCACATTGTAAGATTGGTAATAGAAATTTGGAAGGATTTATGGTCATATTGTGAGCTCTTATCTGACAAATTCCCACACCTATGTTCATATGCTCTTGATGAGGATGTTGTCGTGGCAGAACTCGCCTTGGTGGAAGTTCATAGCTCCTATTTCACTCTTCCATTGTCTACATAAGGTTTCCAACAATTTTAGCAAGTGTCTCTCTTGCTGGAGGGGACCACAATTGTGGAATCAGTTGTAGACCAGCGCAGTTTGTGTGGGGTTGATCAGTATACTTCATCTAGGTTTTACCGCTTCCTCTTTGAGAGGATGCTGAAAGATCCTCATCACAAATTGGAAGTACAAGTCTCGGCCCAAGTTGAAAGTTTTCTCTTGGCTACTAATGCATGACTGCCTTAACACCAGAGATATCATGTTGCGGAAACATTGGCATATTGAGCAGGTCCTGAATGCATTCTATGCAATAATATTGTCTAGAGACAAGAGACCATTTCTTCTACGATTGTGAATTTTTAACACTTTGCTGGGTGTTAATTTCAGTTCATTGGGACATGTCTCTGCCTCTCTCGGACAGGTTTATGTTTGTTAAATCTGCTTTTCTGGTCCGTGCTTCATGGAGATTGTTGACTGTGCAACATGGAATGTTTTGGAGGATTTGTAACATGATAATATTTTTAAAGTGATACCTACCTCTCTTAACCATTGGAAATCATCAGTTTTTTAGTCCACTTGCTGATTGGGTGCAATCAGTTTTTATCTAGTTTTATGCTCCTGTTTTTTATTTATTCAATCCCTTATGTAAAGCTTTATTTGTATTTTTTAATCCTTAGCCTTCTTTATACCTTTTCCCCGTCTTCCTACTTTTGTACAATGGGCCTTTTTGTTTTATAATGGTGTAAACAAGTTTATACCTCTCCAAAATATTCAAAAGTTTGTAAGCTCTTTCAATATTTGATTTCAATTTACCCTTACTTTTAATGCATGTTGACCTGATTTAAATTTAGTTTGCTGGCCCAAAATTTCTGGTCTTAGAAATATATTACCTCCCATTAAATTGCTGAAATTTCATTGAAGTTTATAAACCCTACGATGTAATTAAGTATATCATCGTAGCTTGAACAAATTAAGTATACATTCAATATAACTACATCCTGTTGTCTCACCACCAGCAAAATTAATTAATCGGTCCATGGATTCACCGAACCCGGAGGCATGTGCGGATGGAACCAGTAGTCGCATGCATATTTCAATTTTCAAACCATGCACATCAATTAAAATCCACAATATATACCTGGCAGAAAACAAAGCTATTTCTAAATACATCCATTTTAGTGACAAGTAATATGGATCGGATGGAGTATTATATTTAACTTGGGTAAGGATAAGATGGAGAGTCCATAGAAGCAATCACGGCGGCAGTGTGTACAACCACTTTGGTGTATGTCAGGAAGATTCGGACAGTGCATCAATTTGGGTGCAGCCAATGGGTCCTGAACACGTCACCATCATGTTTGGCTAATCCCCCTGGGTAATGCGGATAGGTTAACTACTAATTTCTTCTTGTAGATAAACGTCTATCGGCCTGTGTAGGGATTAATTTCCGCAATAACTATATAGCACACGAGTTTTGAATTGTTAAATAACTCATTTTACTCTAGTCTATTTTTGAATAAGATGGGTTTAATCTTTGTACAGTGATAAAAGTGATGCATCACGAGTGGACAGCATGCGTGCAATGGGAACTGCATGGGTTGGTGTACATGTGAGACCGATTTGCTTTTGACTTGGTCTCTGCTTTCGTCCGTCCGTACGTTGTGGCGTCATCTTCCTTTCCGACTCCTAAAGGCTAAAGCTACTAGGGGCATCCGATAAAGAAACAAATTAGGACTATCATCGTATCCCTTTAGAGCAAGTTCAACAGTAGAGTCAATAACCCAAAAGCAAATGCGTCGTCTATAAAAGGCTTTATACCCATAAGACAATCTGATAGTTAGTCAAAATAAACTACTTTATTTGATATATGACCCACTGACACTCTCACAAAGTCTTGCAGGAAGCGCGTCTGGTAATTTCTGCAGGCCCTCTTCTCTCTCCTCCTCTCTCTCATCCAACTCATCATATATATACTATTTTAATCCTTATAGCCAGCTGACTGGACTTTATTGTACATGCTCTTACTTGTCTCCGGCCGCATGCCTGCCAATTTTCAGTACTATCTATTCACGTGCATGCATGCACGAAAATGTACAGGTGTACTGGTAGTATATATGAAAATGTACCCCCTCATATTCCTACTTTCCATGGGATATTTCCTTCAAACGAAAGGTGGCGCATGCATGCTTGAGATCGACCATTGGTCGATGAAGACAAAGAATTTGAATACGGATGCATGCACAAGCTGAAAAAGATATTCATTCATTTCTGAAATGTGGGCCCACCAAAGGGTAGAATAGGAGAATCTTGTTGAAGACAAATGGTCTACTAGTGCAGTGCAGCTGATGGAGAGCGACAGTCCCCGTGCATGGGGTGCTGGTGTCCCTCTGAAAGGTGTGCTCTAGCTTAGCAGGAGTCCCAATCAGCCTGCATGCATGCATGATAACAGCTTTCCCCTGTTACACTGTCTCCAGCATCGAGCAAGCAATTCCCCAGCTTGATCCGTCCACTTCACTCCCCGCCATCCCTCGATGCATCACGGACAAGCAGACCGTACATACTGTCTCTTACTTCCGTTTTTTCTCGCTGCTGTTCTCTTGCTCTAAAATCGATTTCTCCTGCAACCCGTGTTTATTACTACCTCCATTTCATAATATAAAATCTTTTAGTAGAACGGGTGAGAATACAGATTCCTCTTTCTCTTTCCTACTTCCTCCATCCATAATATTAGATATTTTAACTTTTTTCAAAAAGTGTATTCTTAATCACTCCGAACCTACTCCCTTCCTTTTAAAATATAAAATGTTTTAGGTTTGTGAAGAAAATGAATCTAAACTTGTTTTAGTACGTAGGTTCATTCAACTTTGGAATGAATCTACACACTAAAAAAAGTCTAAAATCATTTTCTTCACAAATCTAAAACATCTTAATTTTGAAACGGAGGAAGTACATACCCGTCGGGGTCCCCGACCCAATCCCTCTCTATCCCCTCAACATCGGGGTTGTGTCTACCTCCCCTATATCGTCCATGTCAGCAAGTACGGTGGCCGCCAAGAGCACGGGGAGGGTTGGCAGCGTGATCACGAAGTTGGTGGCAGTGGCCGGAGGAATCGGAGGGAATCGATAGGCGGCGGCGGGAATCGATGGCTGGCGGCAGGGATCGACGGTTGGCGGAGAGAATCGACGGCGGAAGGTGGGAATCGAGCTCAAAATTGACCACCAGATTGAGTCATGGCAGGCAGGCGAGGAGTAGCTGCTTGAGCGCGAGGGAGTGGAGGCGGCGGAGGGGTTGGAGAGCAGAGCGGCGCGGGATGTAGCGGATCGGGGTTGGCCAGCTGCGCGGAATGCAATGGATTGGAGATTGCCGGCCGCGCAGAGTTGCAGGCCCTGGGGCACCATATGTGTGGGATTGAAGTATGGAGTTGGCCTTGGCTGTCGTGGGGGAATTTTTGTCCAAGGTTGTGCTCAACTCTGAATTTTTCTTTGAGGAAGTGCACGCTCTAAAGTATCATGGCTTGATTTCTTATTTGTGGGAAGTCCAATTTGCAACTCCTTTGATTTTTGGCAAAGTGTTCTTTCAACCAGTAATTGGCTTGATTTCTTATTGTGGGAAAGAAATATATCATACAAAATTAACCGTCATTATATAGGGGAGATATTATTGGGGAACTGCTGAAGGTCGAAGAATATATAAGAAAAGAATCTTATTGGGGTGCCCCCTACATAAAGATATAGGGGAAATTTTATTGGGGAGATGCTGAACTTGCTCTAAAGAGTAGTACAATTGATTGCTGGTGGGCCTGCGGGACATGCACGCACAGTCCGTGACCGTGAGTGTGACGTCGTTCGGAGTTATATCACCTTTCCTATCTCTAGCTAGTACAAGTACACATTTCAAAATACACCTTGGACGCTTATGCTCGACAGAGCTAACTGCAGACAAACTACATTTGCGACAGTGGGAAAATAACTACCTTTGCCCTCTAAGTTGGAGGAATCTGGAGACATCTCGTTATTTGCTCTCCGAGTGCCGCCATGTGTGGACTGTTTTGGCTGCCTACTTCAAAATAAAATCCTTCGATGCAAAAGCATGGCAGGCCAGAGCTTTCTCTACACATGATTGGTACAGAAGTCTTGTTGTCGGGGTGCCCGCGGCCAGCAGGAAGCTTGCACACACGGCGGCGAAGTTAATCTGCTGGGAAATTTGGAAAGAAAGAAATCGGAGGATCTTTCAAAAGCATGAGATAACGGCCTCTGCGTTATGCGAAAGGATAAAAGAAGAGGCTACTACCTGGAGGCTAGATGGGGCACCAATTCCGTTAGTAATGCAGGATGGCGGTACACCTTTTGACCCTTGCTGAATGCATGTAAGGGGTATCCTTTTGTTTATGCCAAATGGGCAAAGACTTAACTGTCTGTAAAAACTATTCTACTATCACAATGAATATAGCAGTTCTCCTGTTGTTATTTAAAAAAAAAATACACCTTGGTTTGCTACCTTCCAAGTCTTTGGATCATTGTTGAAAATCATCACATGCACAACTATGCTGGAGTGCCTAATTGCCTACTCTCTCTCCTCGCTCAAAGTAGATGTCTTTCTAGGCCATCTAGGGTCGTATAAGTAAATGAATTAAGAGTGTAGGTGAAATCCTTATACTATCCTCTTTCTTTCCCTCACAATGTCATTGAACTACCCTTTTTTCCTCGCCTAAGCAAGTTATGCAAAGCATCGAAAATCTAATTAGCTCTTGTTATATACTAGATGGAGGTTATCTTGCTCTGAGGGCTCAAGTGTCCCTCCCCATGGTGGCACCGGGGCGAACCCTAGGCTCCGCAAGAAAACCCTCCCCGGCATAGTTCATCGCCGTCGCTGCTGTCGGCCTCGTTCGCAGTAAAGCCTCTCGGCGAAGAGAGTTAGAGGTCGTTTGGTATCCATCATTTGGGAATGGAATTCTGAAATACATTTTACAATTTTATCCCTATGTTGTTTGGTTGTCACTGAATTGGGCCGTCATTTTATTTGGCAAATCCATCAAAATATCCACACCTATGGTTACAATTTCATCCCTATGCTGTTTTGCAATTAATGAATTTTGAATTAATTCAAAATTTGTTTGAATCTAGCACAAAGTTCTATGGTTACAAATGTTTTTCTACGTTGTAGTATATCGTTGAAATTTGGAACCCACCTAATAGCATAGCAGTATGACTAGAGCCATACATCCTTTGTCTTACCACCACCTGCAAAATTAACTAATGGGCCACTAGATTCTCCAAAATCCGGACGCATGTGCGGATGGAACAAGTGGTCGCATGCATTTCAATTTTCAAACCATGCACGGCAATTCAAATCCCTAACGGATGGCTGACACAAACAAATCTATCATCTCCAGCTACACGGATGGGTAGATCTAATCTACCGCCGGTACAGTAGTATACTGTTAGTGCTATTTCGATTATTTAATTCACCGCCACTGTGTTTGCACGCGGCCTAGCTATTTTGGAAAACTTTTTTCCCCTTCAACAATGGAAACATGATTTGCGACGAGAATATACTTCCTTCATAAAATAAGTGCCTTGTATTTGTTTAAATTTGCATATATTTATATACTAAAACATGTCTAGATAAATACGATTCTGCATATCCGGTACAATGAGAAAAGCGGATGGAGAGTTGAGAGAAGCGGTCACGGCGGCGGCGTACAGCCAGTGGGTGCATATGTCAGGAAGATCATTCGTATTACTCCTTCTATCCTAAAATATCCTGCATTCAGGGTTTAGTTAAAGTCAAACTTTATAAAGTTTGGTAAAATATATAGAAAAAACTATAAACATCTACAGCACCGAATGTATATATTATGAAAATATATCTTATGACGATTCTAATGGTACTTATGTTGTATTATAGATATACATAAATTTTTTAATATGTTTGGTCAAACTTGACAAACCCAGAATGTAGGATATTTCAGGACAGAGGGAGCACAGTGCATCAATTTCAGTGCAGCCAATGGAGACTCAAAATGTCGTCATCAGGATACTCTATCCACTAATCCTCTCGGTAATGCGGAGTAGTTAAGCATCTGTCGGCCTGCATATGCTGCTGGTATCGCATAGGGATTCATTACCGCAATAACAATGGTCCACAAGGGAAGAGGCAATAAATTACCGTAACTTACTTTTTCTATTTGAATAAGATGGGTTTAATCTTTGTAGATTAACGACAGATGCATGACGAGTGGACCTGACAGGGGAGGTGTACATGTGTTTTGGCCTGTTCTCTCCTATCGTCGTGCTGTCATCTTCCTCTGTCTTTAAAAGTTAAAAAATTAGAAATGTAGAATGCCTTCAAGAAAGAAAGAAAAAAGGTGATGGAGATGGCAATGAAATTGCATTACGGGTACGTATGTAGATACCCTCCTTTCCGACTCCCAAAGCTCTTGTTATGGGGGTGCCCAAAAGGCCCCAGATAGAGGAACTAATTCGGACTATCATTATACCCCCTTTTCTTGTCTCCAACCTGCATGCGTGCCAACTTTCACCAATATTTCACATGCAGGGTTCTGGAAATATAGAATTAGGAAAAGCATAGGGTTTCATAGGAATTTGGCAGGCCCAATCCTACGATGCAAGAGGCTTTCATAGGAAAATTCATTAGAACTCAAATCCTCCAAAATTCCCATGAAAAAAATTATACTATCAAAAGAGGCCCAACACGGAGTATCGTACTAGCTGGAGTAGTATTCCTTTCAAATGGTAATTAACTAAGGATGGAAGGTGGTGTGTTCAAGCCAAAGATTCAACAAGGATGCATGGACACAAGCTGGAAGGGTATTAAATATAGAAATGCGGGCCCATAAAAAAGCAGGCCAGGATTAGCCGTAGGATGATATGGTAGGGCAGAGCAGCCGAGGCAGAATGGACAAAAATAACTCAAATTCGAAAGGATTTCACAAAATGACCCATCTGAAAATCTATTTCACTAGACTAACCCTTTTTGTAGCTTAACAAGGCGCTACACTCGATAGCGCCTTTTCACTAGGTGCTATGTCCCTGCCAGTGGCACCTGGCCCTCACTGGCCCGCCCGTGCAGACGCCCAGACGCTATGCCTGGGGCGACTAACGCCCAGGCGCTACACATTGGCTACACTTTAATGTGTAGCGCCTAGCAGAAATGCGCTACACTTTGAGACATAGCCTGTCGCGCCCAAGCCCCCTCCCTACCCCTCCCATTCACTCCCAGACGCCAGGAAGAACACAAAGGGGCGCTGGCGGTTCCTCCTTCCCTCCCTCTCAAATCCTCACCTCAAATCCAACAGATCTGAGGGATTTCACCGTGGATTAGCTCCCCCATCCCTCCCTCAAGGTAATCCCCTCCTTTCCCCTCTCTTTCATCCAATAAATCTTGCACATTAGCCTCAAACCCTAGATGTAGTTGGATTCATAATATGGACTATTTGTGCATGTTTTTAGTTACTTGGTAGTTATAATTTAGTTGTATTTGATGGGGAATGAAAGTGTGTTGTTGATTTGCATTGTATACGATGGTTGTATATGGATTTGTATGGATGTTTGAATAATATGCTATCATATTCTTTGTAGTTTATTGTATAAATTCAAACAATAGCCACATGCCACACACATTTTATTGATGTTTGGAATATATATGTAGGATGGTGTGGCTACTTGAGGATTACTATGATCATCAACACCGGGCATACTTGATGGCGGAGAAGCATACGGTAATAAAACCATGGTTGAAATTCTTTGATTTTATTTTTCTATTGATTCAATTGTGTTGGAAAAAGCATAATGTTCGATCTTGTATGTATGCAGAGGCTTCGTCCCCTCAAGATTCGGTCTCATGGCGCGTCTTCGAATGACATGCCGTACGACGAGCGGTACACCGAGTACATCTAGCGGCTAGGCCTCCTCCCTTTCATCACGCTTGTGAGCCGGTCGACGCCGAACCTCAACGCGGCTGCTATCACCGCACTTGTCGACCGGAGACGCACACTTTCCACCTCCGGACCGGCGAGATCACTCCTACTCTTCAGGATGTTTCCATGATCTTTGGACTTCCTATCGCGGGGGAGCCTCTTTGTATGAGCACAGATTCCGATGGGTGGCGCAATGCGATGCATCTACTTATTGGCATGGCTCCTGAAGAACTTGAAGATAAGAGCAAAGATAGAGTCCCAGTAGGCGCGACATATGCGTGGATCGTGGAGAACTTTAGGGAATGCCCAAACCCCGCCGAGGTTGAGGTGATCGAGACACATGCTCGTGTGTACGTGTGGTATGTCCTTTCTAGGACTCTATTTGCTGACAACGGAGGTAGTACCACTCAGTGGATGTGGCTCAAGGCACTAGCAAACTGGGATAGCAATATCAGCTGGGGTTCGGCGGCTCTTGCCTACTTGTACCGGCAGGTAATCACATGTGCACTCTACATTCATTTGTATATGTCGAGTCCACACATATGCTATACTGACCTCGTTTTGTTCACTTGCGGTTGGACGATGTTCGTGAGGCGTGAATCGCCGGAATAGGTGGTGCTATGGTTCTTCTCTCGATATGGAGGGAACGCTTACTAGTTGGTGCGTCCCAAAGAGGTGGGCCACCATCCTTGGCCATCGTATAATAGAAACCCTCTCGCCAGTTGACTTGGGCTTACAAGTGGGACGTGGTATCAGAGATGACAAGCGATGTTGATGCCATGTACCTCAAGTACACGAACGAGTTTGATGCGATTACGCCCGAGCAGGTAGATGTTTATCTATACGTCACTATCCATAATATTTACTTCACGAGTCAAAATCGATACCAAACATGTTCTTGTGATATGTTGCAGGTGGAGTGGGAGCCTTATGGTTGTGGGGGCGAGTTTGGTATTGCTCCCGGGTTTGATATTAACCCGAAGTGCTTGGAGGAACAATCTCTCTGGCTCCCGGGTTTGATATTGGCCCTCATCTTCCTCTCTTCCTCTTCCTTCTCCTTTTGCCTCTTCCTCCCTTCCTCTTCCTTCTCCTTTTGCCTCTTCCTCTTCCTTCTCCCTTTTCTTCTTCCTCTCTTCCTCTTCCTTTTTCTTCTTTCGCTTGTCCTCTTCGTCCTTCTTCTTCGCCAAGTCTCGAGCAAGTTGAACTACCTCTTCAAATGCCTTCCTCTTCTTCTCTTCTTCTTCCTCCTTCCTCTTCTTCTCTTCTTCTTTCTCCTTCCTCTTCCTCTCTTCCACCACCTTCATAGCATTCGCCCAGATAGCCGAGTAGTTCACACCGTCCCCATCATTGCCCTTGTTGGGTTGAGTCGCCATACCTATTATAAGAACAAAAGCTACAAGTTAGTAAAGGATGCAATGAATGTGAACAATAATTGATTCAATGAAATAAGCATAGTAGGTAGTAACATAAGGGTGCAAGTATGAATATTCCATCCGTACCTATTAACATAAGGATTTGGTCCTACCAAGTAACCTAACATACTAGACGGGTTAAAACCGCCACGCCCTCTTCCTCTTCTAAGCCCAGGTGATCGACCTCTTTGTTGTCTAGGAGCTTGTTGTCTAGGAGCTTGTTGGCTAGTTCTTGGTTGGCTTGGAGCTTGTTGGCTAGTTCTTGGTTGGCTTGGGACTTGTTGGCTAGTTCTTGGTTGGCTTGGGACTTGTTGGCTACCACTTGGTTGGCTTGGTACTTGTTGGCTAGTTCTTGGTTGGCTTGGGACTTGTTGGCTACCACTTGGTTGGCTAGTGCTTGCTTCATTTCCTTTTGCTCTTTTCCTTTGAGAACACTTTCTTGCATTGTGCCCTTCACCATTGCATGTTCCACACCGGGCTCTCTCACGAGGATCTTGGAATTGGTCATTGCCCGTTTCTCGAGCACCACCACGGCCCCATCCATCCATGTCGCTCCTAAAGCGTTTTGTCTTGCGTCTTCCACGTTTAATCACTTTCCATTTCGGATCAGGCCATAGTTGAATCCCATGGTACCCCGGCCATTTTGATTGGTCCAAATATGGATGAAATCTAGGAGCCCGTGTCTTCTTAGTAGTCTCAATGGAGAACTCAGCCTCTCTCACCGTGAGCGCATTATTGTAATCCAAATGTCGCCGGCGAGACGCGACGAGCAAGTGCGAACAGGCAAGATGAAGCAATGATGGCCTTCCGCATGTGCACTCACAAGTCTTGAGTGAGACCTTGAAAGCTCGGCCTCCGTGTTGGACACCATCAGCCGTTGTACCTCCAGGCTCCGTAACTTGGTAAATTAGCTCGTCATTGTCATACTCCGTGACAACTTGGGCATCCGCTTTATTTGTCTGAAATTGCATCCAATCATCAACCTTAGGTGGGTACTTGTATTTGTGCTTGTTCTTGTAGTCCCCCGCAATCTGCCGGTCCGTTTCCTCTGAGTATTTAAGAAAATACCCGTTCATCATGTCGAATGTATAACGGACTATTGCCGTGACGGGCAATGCACGGACACCTTTGAGCAACTTGTTGAAGGCCTCTGCCATGTTGCTTGTCATTTGGCCGTACCTCCGGCCACCGTCATCGAATGCTCGTGCCCACTTTGTTCTTTCTCCAATGCTCCTATCGAGAAACTCTCGACCACCCGCATCGAGCTCTTTGTTGAAGAGCAATTTGTTGTACAAGTTTGAGAAACGACGTTCCGTGAAAGCGAGGCAACAATCTTGTAGACCATCGGCCAAATCCTTGCTCTTTCATGCCCTATAGAAGTTTGAACAAAAGTGTCTCATGCACTAACGATGGTGCAACGGAGCATGCCCGGGAATATGTTGGTCCACCGCTTTAAGAATTCCTTGATGACGGTCCGAGATGACACATATTTACCTATGAGGGGTTAATATCTTGGTTCTTAAAAGATGGAAGAACCACTCCCAATTATCATTGTTTTCCACCTCTACCAAAGCAAAGGCCAAAGGAATCAACCGGTTGTTGGCATCATTGGCTATTGCAATCAAGATAGTGCCCTTGAATTGACCGGTCAAAAAGGTGCCATCAACGGAGATGACCGGCCTACAATGCTCAAATGCCTGAACACATTGCTCGAAAGCCCAAAATTCACGGCCAAAAACTCGAACGGTTCTTCCGTTTACAATCCTTGTCTTGTTCCCCAAAGGTTCAACCACATGAACCATGCCTGGGTTAGCATCGACCATCGCTCCCAACAACATTGGGATTCGGTTATAAGATTCCTCCCAATCACCGTACAACATCTTGAATGCGGCTTGCTTAGCCTTCCATGCCTTCCCGTACTTCACCTCATAGTTAAAACGGGCTTTCACAAACTCCATGACCTGCTTGATGCTCATTATTGGAAACGACGCGATGTCATTGGAAAGCCTATAAGCGAACTTCGGAGGTGAGTTGTCGGTGATCATGCTTTGCATCCTTGCCATACACCATCGGCCTCGGCACATGTGAGTTGATACGCAACTAGATATGTGCCAATCGGGACCTCCTTGAATGGTCTACGCACAATCCAAGGACATCCTTCCGCCTGCACTTCACCGTGTAACGCTTCTTGATATCCGAGTGCACGACGGTGTAAGGACGATGATGCTTCACCGAGAAGTCCTTTATCCATTGCTTAAATTCCAACAAGGTATTAAACCTTGATCCTTTGCAAAAGCCATTATTCACTTCATTGCCATCCCGATAAGAACTTGTCCTTGGTCCAAGCACTATGCCTTTGCCACCATAAACCGTGGCTTCATCCGTGAGACTAAGATCACGAAACAAAGGCACCCGATGGTCCCGCCCCAATACGGTATGGTGGATTTCGGCCTCTCTAGCCGTGAACCCCTCCTCGTCAACTTCTTCTTCGGGACCATCATCATACGAGTCCGAAGCATAGCCTCGAGAATACGGGAGTTCACGGTCCATGTCATGTTGAGTGATATATTTCTCCAAATCACCAACATTGTTGTCATGGAGTTCAACATCATCATCATCTTCACCCTCACAATCATCATTGTCCTCTTCCAACACTTCGTCTTGGTGTCTTGAAATCGGGCTCAATGTTATCCATAGCTCTTGCTCCACGGGTGGAGGACTCCTACTATCCAATGGGGAAGCACGGCGGTTCAAGTCCAAAGGCAATGAACTATCAACCTTCTTGGTGGCAAATAGCTCAAGAGCCTTGTCTAGTGATTCGGCCACCACCTCCTTGTATGCAAGCCAACGAGCCTCGGAGAAGATACGCATGGTCTTCCAATGGATGTGCACTCCAAAACCCACATTATGTCTTCCTTCCAACTCAACAACATCACATGGGTCCATCCATTTCAATTCAATCCTCACTTGCTCCAAGACCTCGGCATAGGTGGGACTACGATCAAACACAATATCTAGCTCATCCGGGTCCGGTTCTATGTTGCCTTTCAAAAAGGCATCCTTGTCCACATGATTAACATGAACAATTCTTGCCATCCCTAGCACATAGGAGAATATGTTCATTAACTAACCATGACAAGATAAACAAAACTATACTAGACACATTACCAAACCATAAAGCTAACAAGAACACCCTCTCTTACATAAGCAAACCCTAATCCTAACCCTAGCCATAACATTCCAATGTACCAAACAATGTCATTTCAACAACCCTAAACCTAACTAAATGCTTCATACACATCTTTATAACCAACATTGGCCAATGAATCTAACAAATTTCCAAACATTTCTCTCCAAATCAAATTTCTAGGGTTTCAAGCCAAGTCCAACCAAAATGAAAGATTTCCAAAGGTCAAAACGAAGGGGAATGAGGAGGTACCTCTAGCTTGGTGGGAGAGGCACAAATCCAGCAAATAAAGCTTCCAATGTGAGAGATTTGAGGGGAAGGCCTCCTTCTTCTTCTCCTTCCTTGGGTGGTGGGAGTGAATGGGGAGGTGGGGAGGGCTGCCGACAGGTTATGTCCCAGGGTGTAGCGCCTTTCTGTGTAGCGCCTATCAGATAGGCGCTACACCCTGGGCATAGCGCCTGGGCGTTAGTCGCCCCAGACATAGCGCCAGGCGTCCTGCAGAGGAGTGGGCGAGGAGAGGCAGGCGGTGCCTGTTGGCAGGTGCATAGCGTCCTGAAAGACGCTACACTCTGATGGCGCCTTGCTTTAAGCGCTACAAAAGAGTTAGTCTTAGGTGAAATAGTTTTTCAGATGGATCATTTTTTGAAATCCTTTCGAATTTAGGTTATTTTTGTCCATTCTGCCTGCAGCCGATGGAGAGCATGTACGGAGTAGGTGCGCTGCATGGGATGCTCTGAATCCCAATCAGCCTGCGTGCATGATAACAGCTTTTCCATGTTGCATTGTATCCAGCAACGAACGGACAATTCCCTATGTTGATCCGTCCACTTCACTCCGGCCCAACCCCATCCCCCGATGCATCACGTCCCTTGCTGTTCCTCCTGCTCTGAATCCGTTTATTCTCTCACTGAAGAACGGCTGCGATCCGGATTCCCCGGTCTCTCTCCTACTTCTCGAGTATTATCTCACTCTCTCATAGGGCATCTCCACCGGCACAATCTGAACAGCGGTCTAAACGGTTTGATTCTATCTGTCTAGGTCACGATAAGAACAATTTTGTGTCGTGGTTTGGTCTGTCCGGCCAGCGGCGTCCAGCTGCGCGACCCATCTGTCTGTGTTGGCCCGAGCGTACTAGGGAAGGACGCGGGAGGGCAAGCGTGTTGTCCGGACCGACACAACCATTGCCTAAATTTTATATATGAACGGGTCGGTCCGTGCTAGTCGTTTCGGATGGGTCATCCCACTGAACCGAAACGTACGTACGGACAGCTTTAAACGCGTTCAAACAGTTTGGATCATACCGGTAGCGATACCCTTGCCTTCCACCGCCGCCACCACCACCAGTAGCAGCAAGCCACTGCAGCTCGTTGCTCTTCACTCTCCGGTGCGTGAGTCAGTACAAACACATATGGGGAGCTCCATAGATAAGTAGTGTGTTCAGTTGTATCATGCCTAATACTACTTCGACACCCCAACATATCTATGTACTCCGATCCGTGGACGCCTTGGTAGTGCGTGGGCGAACCGTAGAGATCTCATCTGATTCGGTTCGATGGAGTGACGAGGTAGACGATATTCTGCCGGCGCTGGCTGTCAGTTCGACCGAATCATCGACGCATCATCACGCCGTGCGTGCGTGTGTGCTGCATGCATGCATGACCACGTGAAGAATGGACACCTAGAGAGTAGAATGGATCCAAGCCTACTTTAGTCTGTCCTGTGCGTTCTGCATGGCAAGGGCGCTAACTCTGTAATGCTCCCTTCTCCGATTCATATTAATTTCATATTAATTGACTTTGATTTATTAAAATTTGGATAAACCTATATACCAAATAGTGTCTAAATTTATTTTAAATCTAAACAAATTTAAGTCAATTAATATGGGCCGGAGAAAGTATTTGAATTCGTATTCGAGGGCATGAAAGTAGGTGGACCGATCGATCGACGCTCCTGCTGCCTCATGGACCGACCGGTCCGTACGTACACATGTGTGTGTTTCGCCTCCGTCGTTTTCGCCAACATGTTGCATGCATGCATATGACTTAGTCACACGGAATGCAAGCTTTGCTGTCATATGCATGCATGCCACACGGAATGGGAAGGAGGCCAGAGACAGTACAAAAAGGTGGAGAGGAAGTTAGCTCAGAACGGAAGGCATGCCGCGTAGGCGGCACGGGCACATCAACCTAGCACGATTGTCTTCCTTTATGATCAGGATTCACGAGTCTACCACGATTCACGAGCCGCCGGTCAATAATCCAGGTTTGTCTGGCCGGCCGGCCTCATTCTCTCCCGTTGGCGTTCGCGTACGTACATACGTACGATATACAGTATACGTCCTAGACCTTGACCATCGTCATCATGGTATAAATGCACGTAGTACGAAAAGTGCACGCCAGATTTTGAATCTTTCGCGCCTAAAAAATGGGTCTAAGATTAATTGACTGCTGGTGGGCTAGGGGGCACGCACGCACGGCCCGTGAGTAACGTCGTCATGAGTTTATGGCCCTATGCACCCGCCTACGCACACATGCAAGACGACACACTTCCTAGTATCTCTAGCTACAAGTACACATTTCGAAATACAACATGATTTGCAACCTTTTTCCAAGACATCTTTTTCCTAGTATCTTGTCTTTAGAATTACCTTTTTTCTCCTCTAAGCAAGTTATGCAAGCATTGGAGGAGCTAATTAGCTCTATTTACAACATTAATCCATGCAAAGCCGAAATAAAGATAACTAAAATTGCATTACCAATGCTTTGAGAAAATTTGTAGAGGCTAAAAGGAACTTTACTATGAAACTAAGAGGTGTTAAATACTACGGGACAAACCTTACTAGGTGTTAAAACGAGCTAGAGGAGTTGTTTTCTTTTGCTATAGCTCTGCTTCTCCAGCCAAACCTCATTTATATGGAGCCCAAGCCCTCGCGGTGAGACCTCATTTCTAATGCTTGCCACTGGCAGCCAAAATAGCCCAATTTTAGGCATGCCCATGACTACCCCCACCCTCGACATCTCTATATATCTACTAGCCCGATGACACACCCAAATTCACCTCCAATAGATTTTTCAACGGTTCTGCTCGCCCGCCCTATGGCACTTACTCATACTGGTCAGTAATTACTATAACAAGCAAGGTTTAGAATTTTGAGAACAGGAATTTTTTGTACCTCACTAAAATATCAAAAATTCAAAAACGCCTTCAAAATTCATTCTCAAAACGCCCAACGTTGAATGCATATTCACCTAATTTAAATTTGGTTTGAAGTTAGTTTGAACTAGGTGAAAAAATTAAGCATGCAAATATTTGCCATTTTCTAAACTCCAGCTAGAATCCGATAAAGCTATGTGTATCCTATTAAATCCCGTGAGATGTGAGTAGTTAGTGGCATGCTATTATGTACAAGTGCAACCTTTCTCCGACCACTGCCGCGTGCGTCTGGCCCCTTTTGGTAGTTCTGCGAGAGGGGCACTAATTGCGCGATTAGCGAGCCGTTCCGCGCGGTCCGACAGATTTTGTCGCACGACCTGGTTCCGCATATTAGAGGAATATTCTGTTCCGCGGGACTATCTCGTTCCGTTCCTTTCCTCCAACCGAACACATAAACGGACGCTAGACACGAAACGGACCGGTTCCGTTCCACCAAACTCCAGAACCGAACACACCCCTAGAGTACTCCACACAAAAATCAGCATGCACCCATTTTCCGTTGCTATGCAAACAAAATAAGAAACAAGGCTCATTGTGATTTGCCGTTTGCGGCAAGAATATTCATCTCGTACAAGTAGAAAAATAAGGTAGTAATCCTTATTTACCGCAAGAGCAGGGATGGAGAGTCTATATTTACCGTGGGAAAGGAAAGGATAAGGCCTGCATATTGATTAATTACCGCAATAACTATATGGGAAATAGTTTACTTTTCTGTTTGAATAAGATGGGTTTAATCTTTGTACTCCTCATGAGAGATGCTTGACGAGTGGAACTGCATGGGGAGGTGTTCATGTGAGACCCATTTTCTGTTTTGGCTTGTTCTCTGGTAATCGTCGTGCTGTCATCTTCTGCTGTCTTAATAAAAGTTAAAAAATATAATATAGAAATGTAAAATGCTTTCAAGAAAGAAAAAAGGTGTACCGGAGATTTTCCAGGACTACCTGGAAGTGGGGGACTCAAGTGAATTTGTTGCGGTCGCCTCCAATCTGGCTCGCAAATAGTTGCAAATACATTAGGCTGGTCCTAATGGGAGTATCATAGCTAGTATCATGCATGCCATGTTGGCAAAAATCTGATATGGCAGAACAATTAATAAACAAAGAGATAGTTATAGTATCATAGATAGATACCGTATCATAGCACGCAAAACTAGAAAATCCTTATACAAATAAATCTTGTATATAATTTTGTATTAAGATTGTACAAATCATTAAATATAGTACTAGTATGATACTATCATTTGATACCATGCATTATGAAGATAGTATCATACTAGTATGATAGTATTACTAGACGTACAAATGTAGATACGCTCCCTTTCCGACTCTCAAAGCTCTCGTTACGGGGGGGTGTTCGAAAGTTCCCAAAATAAAGGAACGAATTTTGACTAGTACTCCAACTGCATGCATGCATGCCAACTTTCAGTAGTAATATATATATTCATTTGCATATGCAGGATTGAAACGTACGTAGAAATAGGAAAAAGTTAGGGTTGGTATGTCACGTGTGGTGGATTGGTATAGGATCTTAAAACGTACTGCTTCCACATCGGGAAAAAAAGGATGTCACATATTATTTGTCTAACTATCAGTAATATTTCACATGCGGGATTTTGAAAATATAGAAGTAGGAAAAGCATAGGGTTTCATATATAGGAATTCGGCATGCCCAATCCTATGATGCAAAGGGCTTTCATAGGAAAAGAAATCATTCCAAAATTCGCTTGGAAATTCTACAATCCAAAGAGGCTCAATATGCATGGAGTATATATTGTAGCTGCTGGAGTATAGTATTCCTATGAAATGTTGATTAAAGGAAACTGGCGTGGTCAAGGGAAAGATTGAACAAGGGTGTCCCTTTTCTTGAAAACAAATGGTATACTAGTGCAGAGCTAGCAGCAAATGGTATACTGATTTCCTGGCGCATGTGCTGATG
The DNA here is from genome assembly GCA_030063025.1 of Avena longiglumis. Classification (NCBI taxonomy): domain Eukaryota; kingdom Viridiplantae; phylum Streptophyta; class Magnoliopsida; order Poales; family Poaceae; genus Avena; species Avena longiglumis. The sequence goes on from CP125974.1 coordinate 13,946,047, forward strand.
GAACCGGCGGTCGCATGCGTTTCAATTTTGAAACCATGCACGGCAATTCAAATCCCTTAACGTATACCTGACACAACAAATCTATCATCTCCAACTACACGTACACGGAGGGGTAGTAGATCTATTCTACCTGCAAACCAACCTATGGTCGGTGGCTAGAAGGGTGGTTGTACCCCTAGCCCACCAGCGTTCAAACCCAAGGTTTGACATTATGTGTTGCATAAAAATACGCAATATTCTTTCAGTGGGAGGCGACATTCCCGTCGACAGCGAGACACCTATGGTGACTTCGTCAATCTCAAGGCCCGATCCACCGGCTCAGTCTCTCGAGGTGCTCATAGGGGTAGGGTTGCGTTCATAGGGGTGAGTGCATGTACGTGTTGTGAGCGTCTGTGATTGTATTGTGTTTCTTAAAAAAAATCTATTCTACCTCCATATTAATTAATCTATCGCCAGTACAGTACCTCGATTAGTCAATTCAATGATATTGCCTGTATGCTGCCTAGCTATTTGACAAATCAGCTCGCAAAACAAAAAAAATGAAAAACAAGGCTCGTTGTGCTTTGCCGGTTGGGGCAAGAATATTTATTTCGCACAAGTAGAAAAAAAAAGATAAGTACATATATTTACAGAGGGAAAGGATAAGGAAGAAGAGCAGGGTTGGATGGAGAGAGTCGAGAGAAGTGGTCACGGCGGCAGCGTACAGCCAGTGGGTGCCAATGTCAGGAAGATTCGTACTACGGTGCATCAATTTCAGTGCAGCCAATGGGGCCTCAAAACGTCATCATCATCATACTCTATATCCACTAATAATCCCCTCTTTAATGCGGAGTAGTTAAAGACATCTGTCGGCCTGCATATGCTGCTCGTATCGCATAGGGATTAATTACCGCAATAACTATAGGGTAAATAATTTACTTTTCTGTTTGAATAAGATGGGTTATGCATGACGAGTGGAACTGCGTGGGGAGGTGTACACGTGAGACCCATTTGCTGTTTTGGCTTGTCCTCTGGTAATCGTCGTGCTGTCATCTTCCGTTGTCTTAATAAAAGTTAAAAAAGATAATATAGAAATGTAGAATGCTTTCAAGAAAGAAAAAAAGGTGATCATGGAGGGGCAAATACATTAGGCGTAAAAATGTAGATACCTTCCCTTTCCGACTCCCAAAGCTCTCGTTATGGGGGTGTTCGAAAGTCCCCAGATAAAAGAAAGAATTTTGACTAGTATCATCATACCCCTTTTTCTCGTCTCTAACTGCATGCGTGCCAACTTTCAGTAATATTCATTTGCATGCAGGATTGGAGAAAAAAGTTAGGGTTGGTATGTCACGTGTGCCAACTTTCGGTACTGATGCTTCCATCAGGGAAAAAAAAGGATGTCACGTATTTGTCCAACCAATTTGTAATATTTCACACGTACGGTGCATGGGGGTGCCCGCGGGTCTCCCTCTAGAGCCCAATCAGCCTGCGTGCATGATAACGGACGGGGAACACGGTAGAGGTTTCATCTGATTCGATTCTACCGAGTGACGCGGTGGACGATTCGGCCGACCGTGTCAGTTCAGCCGAATGATCCACGCATCACCATGCCATGCGTGCACGAGTGTGCATGCATGCATGGATGACCCAGGGGCGGATCCAGCCGAAATTTTTAGTGGAAGCCAATCATACGACTGGGGCATCTTGTTAGCAAATACAAATAATTTAAAAGATTTTCTTATAAAAGTATGAAGATTATACTACAGTTCTGAAATTTGAGTGGGGGCCCTTCTTTTTTTTCACATAAAAGGCCCGAAGGCCCTGGAGCCAGTGGCGAAGGACGAAAAAAAATCGAGGTCGGGCGAACTCTGAAGTATAAAAATTCTATGCAAAAATTAAAATAATCGTGACGTATTAATATTATATAGTAGAATTTTTTTCTAAAATTTCAACGCTCTCATCAGGTTATTTCTTCTACAATAAATAAAGCCAGTTCCTGGCTATTGTTGGTTGATCTTCTAAAATGTCCTAAAAAAATCCCGACGCTTCCTTTTGGGACTATATGGACTCTCTAGCTTTTTACTCTTTTTGTTATTTTATTACTACACAAATGCTTACTGCTCTAGCACCCAAACAATACCCACACATATTTCATGGAGTTGAGACAAAATCACTAGTGGCTGGTGGCCGCTTGGTGTAGCCTGCTGTGCCGCCGGCCGCAGCTGACCTCATCTGGCTTAGCTCGGCTGGCTGTGCGTCGCACCATCCGGTCAGGTTACTGGCGGTGCCGTTATATCGAGTACATGAATGAAGAACAGAAACATACGAGACCTAGAGAAAACTGTGAACGGGAGCCTCAAGAGCTGCTCCTTTGCGTCCCGATGCTCCGGTGTGTGTGGCCCGGTAAAGACCCAGTTGAGAGAGCTAGGAACCAAACATGGCCCAGCTAGGTTTACTTCTTCTATTTTCCGGAACGAACAGAAAATGCATAAAATCCTATATATACACGTATGTCACTAGAGGAAAAAGGGCCATCCGTTCGCGACCCCTCGGAGCATTAGTGCCGGTTGCGCCACCAACCGGGACTAATCTTGCTGCGTCGGTTGGAGCGGGCACGGGCGAGGCATGCGTCCGGTTGGAGCGGGCACGGGGCAGGCATGCGTCCGGTTGGTAGGGAATCGTCCGGTTGGAGCCACCAAGGGACTAAAGTTGGCCACTGACCACGTGGCGTGTACGCCTAGTCGGTTCTTGGGTCCAACCGGGACTAAAGACTGCCCTCTATAAATGCATCTGACCCCTCCTCCACTCTGTTTTTTGAATGGTGTAAGGTGTGAGGGGTGTGCTATTTTTCTCATGCATGCATTGAAGGTGTTTGTTGAAATGTTTGAGTGAAAAATCCGTTGAATTTCTCATAGAACAAAAATATAGAAGGTGTCCGAGGCACTTGAGCTTTCTCCTCTTTATTTCCCTCGATCGAGGTTAGCAATCTTATCTTTTCTAGGTCATTGATACAATTCATGTGTCGGTGTGAATTGGTTATTTCACTATTTATGATGTCCTGTTTTTTGATAAACTTACTTATATGATGCGAGATGAGCGGTCGGGAATGGATGTACGGTGACGGCGGGTAGCCGGTATATCAAAGGCGTGGATAAATTTATCGATGTGGCTACGGCAAACAAAGAGAATGGATTTATCGTTGTCCATGAGTTCAATGTCGGAACAACAAGGAGTACAACTCTCGAAAATCATTCGCGCCACACGATTATGAAAGGTTTCATGCCCAACTATAATTCTTTGGACCAAGCACGGGAAAGAGGGGTTATGATGGAAGATGGTGAAGAAGAAGATGATGATAACAACTATCATCATATGTTTCCTGAATCTGTGATCTTGCAATAGAAGACAATGGAGAGGAAAAAGGTGAAGAACGGGCATCGGATGAGCAATGATGAACTTGGTAGGGTCATTTCGATGAAAAGCGAGGCGTAAGCAGAAAATGAGAAGTTAAAGTTAGAGGGCATGTTAGAAGATCACAAGAAATTGTTGTACCCAAATTGTGAAGATGGCGGCACAAAGCTCGGTACCCTTTGGAATTGTTGCGATGGAAGGCGAGTGTGGTCTAACTGACTCCTCATTTGAAAAGATCTTGAAAATAATGAAGCCAAGTTTCCAAAACATAACGAACTTCCGAGATTACCTATGAAGCAAAGAAGACTCTCGTCCTCTAGGATTAGATGTGCAAAAGATACATGCATGCATTAATGATGCATCCTCTACATGATAAGGAGTATGAGAATTTAGATAAATGCCGGTATGCAGCGTTGCGGTATAAGATCGACGAGATGACCACGGTGATGTTGAGGAGAGCCCCTCGGAAGAGGGTTCTGCTAAGGTTATGTGGTATGCTCCTATAATACCAAGGTTGAAGCATGTTCGAAACAAAGAGCATGCCGAGGTTGTTGCGATGGCACAAAGAAGACCGTAAGAAAGGCGGGAAGTTGAGACACCTGGCGATGGGTCACAGTGGAGAAAAATCGAGAGAGACTTCCCGGACTTTGCGGTGAGGCAAGGAACTTATGGTTTGGTCTAAGTACGGATGGCATGAATCCTTTTGGGAAGCGAGCTGATCCACGGCACCGCCCGTGACTCTATGTATCTACAACCTGCCTCCTTGGTTGTGCATGAGCGTAAGTTCATTATGATGTCGGTGCTCATCCAAGGCCCGAAGCAACCGACATTGATGTGTACCTTAGGCCATTAGTTGAAGAACTCTTACGGTTGTGGGGCAAACCGGTGTACGTGCGTGGGATGAGAACAAACAGGAGCCATTTAATCTCTGAGGGTTGTTATTCGTAAGCATCAATGATTGGCTGCTCTTAGTAACCTTCGAGACGGACAAACAAAGGATATAAGGCATGCACCTTTGTTTAGATAAGACCGAAGGTACATATTTGCATAAATGCAAGAAGGTTGTGTATCTGGTGAATCGTGATTTCTTCCGACCAATCATCCCGTAAGAAAGAAAGGCAAGCATTTCAAGGTGAGGCGGATCAGGAAGAAGCTGAACTCCCTATTTGGTGATGATGTATTTGGTATGGTCAAGAACATAGAAGTAATCTTGGAAAGGGTCCGGTCAATCAGTTCGAACGGCGTCGCTACGGACACGCACCCATGTGGAAGAAGAAATCTATATTTTGGGAGCTGCCATATTGGAAAGTCCTGCGTGTCCTCTCTTCAATCGACGTGATGCACGTGACGAAGAATCTCTGCGTGAACTGCTAGGATTCCTAGGCGTGTATGGGAAGACAAAGATACACACGAAGCAGGAGGACCAACAAATTATGAAAGACCCAAAGAACATGCATACAGATAACAAGGCGGATAAAGGCGTCACTTAAGTCGTGCCCTATGCTCTTACCAAAGGTAGAAGGAAATCTTTTTGAAGTCCTTTACGGTATCAAGGTTCGTTGGGCTTCTCATCTAATATAAAGGGATAATAAATATGGCGGAAAAAAGTTCCAAAACACGAAGTCTCATGGTATCACGTGATTATGACGCAGTTGCTTCGATTGCATTGAGGGGCTTCTACCGGAAAATGTTCGAGTACCCATTGTGAAGTCATGTGCATTCCTCAATGCAATATCTCGAAGGTAATCAATCCAGATATTATGCCAAGGTTACAGAAGGATGTGGTACAATGTCTTGTTAGTTTTGAATTGGTGTTCCCACCATCCTTCTTCAATATTATGACGCATCTCATGGTTCATCTAGTGGAAGAGATCGCCATTCTCGGTCCGGTATTTACGCACAATATGTTCCCTTTGAGAGGTTCATGGAGTCTTAAAGAAATATGTTCATAACCGTGCTAGACCGAAGGAAGCATCTCCAAGGGATATGGAGCAGAGGAGGTCATTGAGTTTTGTGTTGACTTTATTCGACCTTAAGCCGATTGGTGTTTCGACTCGCGGCATGAGGAAGACTAAGTGGAAAAGGCACCTGGGAAAGAAAGCAATGATATGTAGGGACGGGATTCTTTCACTAAAGCACACTACGTTCTACATAATTCCACCTTGGCAGCTCCAGATATCGAGGAACACAAGAATATTGTACGCTCAAAAACCCGGGAAGCTGAATCATGGATTATGATGAACACATGAAGTCTTTTGGTGGTTGGATGCGGACACATCTCTTGAATGACACCACGTTGGAGATCAGCTATACTTGTTGGCGTCACCATCTTCTCAGTATTGAATTTCCAAGGGTACGAAATAAATGGGAATACATTCTACACGATCGCCCAAGATAAAGAGCACCAACCAAAATAGTCGTGTCCGCTTTGATGCAATATACGAGAATGGACAAAAGGACACATATTATGGTTACATAGAGGAGATATGGGAACTAGACTATGGAGTCTCTTTTAAGGTCCCTTTGTTTCACGCAAATGGGTCAACTGAATGGGGAAGGGTAAAGATAGACCAGTTATGGAATGACAACAAAGGATCTCAACAATCTTGGTTATAGAGATGAACCATTCGCCTAGCCAATGATGTGTCTCGGGTTTTCTATGTGAAGGACATGTCCTCCGACGAAAAAAAAGAAAAAATATGCAAGCGAATACATCATATGATGAGCCAAAGCGTCACATAGTTCTTTCAGGAAAAGAAACATCGTGGGAATCGAGGACAAGACAGATGTCGGGAAGATTATAATAAGTTTGATGAAATTCCGCCTTCACAAAGGAAAATGGCCGAAGCATTCCGTTAAGTAAAGAAGATGCTCCATGGTTACGTCTCAAGCGGTCATAAGGAATGACATATGCCAAGAAGTTCATGCTCATATTATGTAACTCTAGTTCATGTCTTTCGCGTTTGTGGCTTGACCGAAGGATATCTTTCATGGTTTGTGGCCTTTAGTTCCGGTTTTGTAGTCTCGCTTTTAATATTAATAAATGTCTTGAGTGTTAGTCCCGTTTTGTGGCTGGACCGAGTGCCTCTATGACGATTTCTTGGAATCTTGAGATGCCGACTGGCTCGTCGGCATCTCCACAAACTGGTCAGTGGTGTCCTCGCTCAAAACCATCTTGCAGCTTGACTTCACTAACTAGATCAATACGCCTCGGAGCTAACTAATTTCACATATTAGGGAGTGCCTCTATGACCAGTTTCTCGGAGATACCGAGGACTGGGCTCCGGCATCTCCTGAAACTGGCCATGATGGTGTCCCCGCTCAAAACCATCTTGCAGCTTGTAACTTCACTAACTAGATCAATACGCGAGCTAACTAATTTCACATATTAGGGAGTGCCTCTATGACCAGTTTCTCGGAGATGCCGGAGGACTGGGCTCCGTCGGCATCTCCCTGAAACTGGCCGTAGTGGTGTCCCTGCTCTCTAAAACCATCTTGGAGATGCCTCAAACTGGCTGGAGGACTGGACTCACAAGGATGCATATTTATAGTACAAGCAGCTCGGCATAATGTCGACACTCACGACATAATGTCGACACTCACCCCTATTATTAGTGCTGACTCATCTTTAGTCCCGGTTGGTGTCTCCAACTGGGACTAAAGGTTCATCTTTAGTCCCGGTTGGTGACACCATCCGGGACAAGGTACAAGCCGCACGACATAATGTCGACACTCACCCCTATTATTAGTGTTGTCTGGCCCACTCTGCCGCAATCCCTTCAGTCGCGGTTGGTTTCTCCAACCGAGACTAAATATGAACCCTCTCTTTATATAGGCATTTCCCTCTATTTATTAGGTAACACTTAAGACATTTATTAATATTAAAAACCGGGACAAACCGGGACTAGCTAACACTCAGGCCTAAAGTCGCCCCCTTTAGTCATAATCATGCCTAGTCCTATAGTACGCAGCTTCAGGGTCTTCATCGTCGTCGTCATCATCATCGTCATCGTCACCTGCCACTCCGGGGATCCTCAGCCCATCCATGGCATATACCAGGGGCCATTCCAGCCTCGGATTCACGGCGGGTGGGAGAGGGGTCTCTGGAAGACGATGCCGCCACGGAGTGTGGGGCCTGTGGCGGGTGGACTCGTGGGCACCAGGCGAGGATGGTCTCCCCGGCGATGTAGCGCATCACTGATGATAGTAATGGTTCGCCCACCACAGACGACGGCCGACTTCATGGTTCACCGTGTGAGCCATCACCGTGCACTGCAAGCTCCTTTCCGCCTATTAGCGAAGAAGGCATTCGGTGTGATAGTTGTCGGGATCCCAGGGATCCATCCGCTGCTCGGCGTGAGCTCGTGGTAGAAGTGGTTTGTGATGGTCGCTTTGGCGTGCGGAACCTTGAGGGATGGAGGGACAGAACCCTCGGCGCTCAGCATCCAGCCGGCGGGGGCCGGTACCCCGGTGGACAAGGGTAGTTGGAGGCGCACAGCGCCTCGGTCTCCTCGAGGGTCAGAATGGCCCAGTAGGCGTTGTCCATTGTTCTAAGAGAGGAAGGTGTGGATGTGTGGATAGCCATGACACGATCACCCTAAATATAGAGGGAAAGGGCAGGAAAACTTGGCGTGAAGCTTTGGGAAATGGCGGGAAATATCTTTAGTCGGTAGTGACTACATCCGGACTAAAAGCTCTAGTAGAATGGAAAGGGCGGGAAAACTTGGCGGGAAGAGGTGGGAAATGGCGGAAAATATTTTTAGTCCCGGTTTGTGACTACATCCGGGACTAAATGTGTGCCGAACAATGATCATGTTTCGAAAAAACCTTCACAAAATGACCTATCATGTTCGACGTTTCATGGCTTTCGGTCCAAATGACCGATGTTATGTGCTGAATCACGGCATAGTTTGTGATGTTGTGCCCATATTATGCATGTGTGTGGACATTGGTATGGAGAACAATGTTGCAGGAGGAAGTTTTCCTTTTTGTCGCACGGAAAAGCCCTTTTCCATTTTCTGAGCGCAAAAAACGGGTCGTTTTGTGAAGTAACCACCAAAATTGTGGCATCCCGCAAAACCACTACTAGAAAATTGCGTTGAATTTGTGCATTGCATCGTCATCATCATGCATTGTTTGTCTGCATTATTTGAAAAAAAACCTAGTTTTGATTTGTACAAACACCCCTCTTATTTTCAAACACAAAACCCCGATCGCATCGGAGTGTTTATTTGTCTAAAACTATTTGGCCAAATGGCTTCGTTTTAAATTATACAGAACCAAACAAACACAAAAACTAAAACAGCTCCCCCTAAAACCTATCCCCACCCAATCCTAATCTACCCACCAACCAAATCGTGCCACCTCACCCTCTCACCCAAAGCCTACCCACCCTGCCACCTCAGCAATCCACCTCTTTTCCCCCCTCTCTCTCTCTCTTTTCCACCCAGTTCCCTCCTACCCTCTCTCACCTACAGGTTGGCCCCACCCCTGTCCACGGCCCACGTCTCACCAACCCCTGGCCTGCTCCACCCAGCCCACGCGCCCGTCTCTCCTTCACGCTGGCCTCCTTCCCACCACGGGCCCCACCTTCCCAGGCCCACCAGACTCCCTCCCTCTCTCCCGCGGTCAACAACCCCAGCCCTCTGTCCCACACAATCAACCCCCACCCCACAAAGAACCACGCACCCGCCACGCCCTGCCCACATCTTCTTCCTCCACGCCACGCGTCGCCGCCTCCGCCAGACCTCCGCCATGTCCACCCGGCCTAGCCCGTCGCCTCCTTCCCCCCGCTGAGCCGCTGTTGCCGAGCGCCCGGGAGCGCCTCTTCACCTCGTGGGCTGGTCTCTCACATCTGCTGACGCCTTATGAGCCGCCTCAAGCTCCGTCCGAGCCTCTGGTCGCCTCCTCTCCTCGCGCACCGCCGTACCTCGCTGCTCCTCCGCTGCGCCCGGGCCTCCTCGCCACCTCCCTCCGTCGCCGCACCTCCCTCTCACATGGCATACACTGACCGGCAGCTCATGGCTCCGCCTGTGCCAGCCGCTCATTTCACCCGCCGCATCTCCTCCTCGCCTCGGTTCGCCGCCCGGCCAGCCCGACCCTCCTTCATGCCTTGCCGCCACCTTTTCGGCCTCGCTTTGCCCCTCGTCGGCACCCGCCGCCTCGAGCCCCATGGCGGCCATGGCCTCGCTAGCCGGCAGCATGTTGCCTCCCGTGCCCACGTCCGGCCCGACCTCGTCGCCGAGCCCGCCAAGACCTCCTCCTCGCAGCATCCTCGAGCTCCACCCTTGGCCATGTCCTGCTTCCTGTGAGCCAGCATCCTGTCAAGACGGTGCTCTCCGTGGGACACGCTCCGCCTGGACCGGCCCTCTCGTGGAAAGAGGACGCCATGCTGTGTCACCCATGTTGGACAACATGTTCTTCGTGTGTCTGCAGCAGCCAAGACCGACCCGAAAACCCCGATGCCTCGACACGGATCTTGGGGTACACCTTCATGGAAACCGAAGTCCTGCTCAGAAGGCCGATTAAATCGTGCAGCGCCAAGATCTCCGAGAGACCCCGGTACCGGGCGAGTTCGCCATCGACCTCGAGTTCTCCCACACGGATACCAAGTGACAAGATCATCGTCATGGAACCCTAAGGCCACATGTGCGACCAGTGCTCTCTTCCGGACGCCAGGATCTCCGCATGAGACGACGAACCGACAACATGACCCGAGGACCGCGAATGCGATAAGATCGCATGCGACAAGAACGACATACATAAGGCGAGACCGTTCGCCCGACACCGACCAAGTCCCGCACCGGACGCGCCAAGATCTACCCGATGTCCGAGAACGACCGAGTCCGAGAACGCTTGGTCGAACCACGAGACCGAACTCAACCTCAGAACCCCAAGATCTGCGGAACCCTAATGTGTGACCCTTTTCTCGAGCCTTATTTTACAAATGAAATAAAACTTGTTGCATATTTATTTGTCATCTCGCATGCATATCATTGGTTTGGGGGCCTTATGCCGATTCACCTAATAATTAAATATGGGGCCCATATGCGGGCAAATCTAGCCTTCTATTGGCCTCATTTAAACTTGTGTAGCGAACCCGTATCATCTTTTGCCATGTAATACAACATTTAAATTGCGGGGTTTCTAAATAACTTGAACCGTCTAATTAAATGTCGGGACCCCTGTTCCACTTAATATGACCTAATTGCATCGCACCTTTGTCATGCCATGCATCATACATGCATCATGCCGATCTTCTGCCGTGTATTAAATATTGCATCCGGTGTTTCTTCTAGTGTTGTTTCTTCGCGGATAAGGCCGTTGAGTTGATGTGAGATCCGACCCGATCTTCGGATGAACCCTTCGACAATGTTTTCAGGCGAGCATCTCCCCCTTTCTACCTATCTTACTTTTATAGTATTTATTCCCTCCTGTTGATCTATTGCTATCTGTGTTGCGATGCTCTAGTTTTTCGTTCCCTGGATATTCCCTGCAGCCTCATATTGCCTTGGACACACCCTATTACATTGTTTGGTAGATAGTTGGACTTGCGGCGTAGTCGCTTGCTCAAGTTTGCGTGTCGTCAAGTGCCACGCTTGTTGATGTATTGCCGCATGTTGATGTTGGAGATGATCATAGTTTTACTTATCGATCACTTTAATTCTGCTTAACAACTAAAATTGAAATAAGGAGGCATAGGTGGGTGATAGATAATATTTGGTTTCAACGCCCACTTGTGTCCCGTAAGACCCCGAGTACTTGATACTTCGCCTTGATCGCGCTATCCACATCCGGAGGTATAGGGAGCCCCCCGAGGTAGCTTGATTCATCTTATTTCTTGGGACACAAACTAGTTTGAGGTTTTATTTACGATCCTGTACTTATGCCATGCTACTTTCGTATTTAAATTGTGCGAGGAGCACCTTTGTCTTGTTAGGATCGGGACACGATTCCGGTGTCGACAAGCCCACCACACTTTCGGGTTCCCTGTCATCGTACCGCTCACCCAAACCTTGAGTCCGTCTCGAGCTTGCTTACTTGCGTTGGTAGACTCCAAGGGTGGCCCCTGAAATATTTCGAATCTGTGATTGTTCATCGTGAAAGCCTCGTTGGTTTTGATTTGGTTTTTCCGAGGTTGATCGGCGTGTGTTGCTATTGGTGCACCCGGGTAAAACTTTCTCAAAGCCGTGTCCGGGTATGGACGACTTGGAGCACGATCTCGATCATAGACAAGCATAACTAAAGTTTATTGCTATAAATTTGACTTTATAATGACTAGTAATCAGCTTCACTATAACGGAATGGCTAAATAACGCCTACAATTGCTTGTTTGAAGTGTCGAAACTGCGACCATTGTACTGACTAGTAAGTATGGCAACTACAACGAATTGGCTGATTAAAAGTACCAACAAGCTGCTGGGTTTTGGGTTTATCTCATGCTATCTCAGATTCCGATTAGTAATTGTTGCAACTACAACGGAATGGTTAACTAAAATCGCCTTACTTTATCGTGATGATTATCTAAACTCGACTAGTAATTGCCGCAACGATAATGAATAAGTAAAACGCCAACCGTGGGTTCCTCGGTTGACTTCCTCGTTTGGTCTCGGGGAAACACCAGGATGGGTTTGTTTGGTGTTAGCTTCAGGATGGATCCGGATAGGTCTATCTTACCCTCTCATGCCGCCAGCTTGTATCGAGTCTCTATAGGTTGTTTAGTGCATGCCGCCGCCGATCCACCATACCTATGTAGGCGGGACCGCCAATCTAGCCTCGCAATCTGGCCTCAAGATCGACGCCCTTCTTTTTCCTTTGCCCTTTGTCGGCACCCCTTTTGTTTAAGCAGGTTTGAGATCGACGTCGTTAGCAGGGTTACCCTTCCGGCTTGGCCTGGGCAGGGTTATGGACGCCATCGGTTATTCTTCAGGGCTCTTAGCCCATTTCCATCTTGTCCGTAGTCGGACGCACGATCATTTTCAAAGTGATTTGGATCTTTGTACCGTATATCTGTACTCTTGACTCTTTGAGTCGTTGTTATATATATCTGTTCTGTGGGTCCCATCGAGGACTGTTGTGTAATGTTATTACTTCGTTTGCCACCCGCACGAAAGTGTCTGGTGGGCACCTTTGAATCGTTTCTCTGCGGGTTTGGCGAATTTTGCTCAAACTTGCATAGGTCCGATTCTGAGGGTGTTACAAAAATGCCGTTTCAGAATGCTACCATCCTATTTTCCTAAAATACTAGACCACCTTACATGGACTATCTCCCAACTGGTACATCTCAAACCTTTTCGTCCATCCCGGGTAAAAAGGACAAATGTCTTGAATCCAGGAAGTGGGTCAGTTTGTACTACAGTACATGATCTATCGCCTGTGATTTTTGAAAAATCATTTTAGACTCGCAATATGTGGTTTCTTGAGAGATCCAATGCAAGTTCTAACGATGCCCGCCCCTATCTTCATGCACACCGTTCGACCATAGTTAGAAATTCAGATAATTCAAAACGGGCATAATAAATTCAAAAAAAAATCCGAACAATGAAAATCCTTCACGTGGTGTCATATTATGTTACATAGTTGAAAGGAAAATACCAGACTTGGTATATTGATCATGTTTCGAAAAAACCTTTACAAAATGACCTATATTGTTCGAGGTTTCATGGCTTTCGTCCAAATGACCGATGTTATGTCTTGAATCACGGCATAGTTTGTGATGTTGTGCCCATATTATGCATGTGTGGACATTGGTATGGAGAACAATGTTGCAGAGGAAGTTTTTTTTGTCGCATTTTAAAAGCTCTTTTCCATTTTCCGAAAAACGGGTCGCTTTTGTGAAGTAACCACCAAAATGCCGCTTTAGAATGCTACCCCTATTTTACTAAAATAATAGACCACCTTACATGGACTATCTCCCAACCGTACATCTCAAACCTTTTCGTCCATCCCGGTAAAAGGACAAATAAATGTCTGCATTAGTAGGAAGTGGGTCCGGTATATACTACAGGTACATGATCTATCGCCCGTGATTTTTTTAAAAAAATCATTTTTAGACTCGCAATATGTGGTTTCTTCAGAGATCCAATGCAAGTTCTTACGATTCTCGTCCCCTATCTTCATGCACACCGGTTCGACCATAGTTAGAAATTCAGATAATTCAAAACGGGCATAATAAATTCAAAAAAAATCCGAACAATGAAAATCCTTCGCGTGGTGTCATATTATGTTACTTAGTTGAAAGGAAAAATACCAGACTTGGTATATTGATCATGTTTCGAAAAAACCTTCACAAAATGACCTATCATGTTCGAGGTTTCATGGCTTTCGGTCCAAATGACCGATGCTATGTGCTGAATCACGGTATAGTTTGTGATGTTGTGCCCATATTATGCATGTGTGTGGACATTGGTATGGAGAACAACGTTGCAGGAGGAAGTTTTCCTTTTGTCATACGAAAAGCCCTTTTCCATTTTCCGAGCGCAAAAAACGGGTCGTTTTGTGAAGTAACCACCAAAATACCGTTTCACAATGCTACCGTCCTATTTTCCTAAAATACTAGACCACCTTACATGGAATATCTCCCAACCGGTACATCTCCAACCTTTTCGTCCATCCCGGGTAAAAGGACAAATGTCTGGAATCGGAGGGAAGTGGGTCGGTTTGTACTACGTACATGATCTATCGCCTGTGATTTTTGAAAAATCATTTTTAGACTCAATATGTGGTTTCTTCAGAGATCCAATGCAAGTTCTAACGATGCTCGTCCCCTATCTTCATGCACACCGGTTCGACCATAGTTAGAAATTCAGATAATTCAAAACGGGCATAATAAATTCAAATAAAATCCGAACAATGAAAATCCTTCGCGTGGTGTCATATTATGTTACATAGTTGAAAGGAAAAATAACAGACTTGGTATATTGATCATGTTTCGAAAAAACCTTCACAAAATGACCTATCATGTTTGAGGTTTCATGGCTTTCGGTCCAAATGACCGATGTTATGTGCTGAATCACGGCATAGTTTGTGATGTTGTGCCCATATTATGCATGTGTGTGGACATTGGTATGGAGAACACTTTTTTTGAATTATTTATTTAAATCCAAACACTTTTTATGTTTAAAGTTTTTCTAAATTCCAAATTAATATTAAAAATATATAAGTTAATTCATTTTTAATTGTAAATGGTTCATAGTTTAAATGGTTACATTAATTATTTTTAAAAGAAAATGTTTTTGAATTATTTATTTAAATCCAAACACTTTTTATGTTTAAAATTTTTCTAAATTCCAAATTAATATTCAAAATATAAGTTAATTCATTTTAAAAGGTTACATTAATTATTTTTAAAATAGAATATGTTTTTGAATTATTTATTCAAATCCATACACTTCTTATGTTTAAAGTTTTTCTAAATTCCAAATTGATATTAAAAATATAAGTTAATTCATTTTTAATTGTAAATGGTTCATATTTTAAATGGTTACATTAATTATTTTTAAAATGTAAAATGTTTTGAATTATTTATTTAAATCCAAACACTTTTTATGTTTAAATTTTTCTAAATTCCAAATTAATATTCAAAAATATAAGTTAATTCATTTTAAAAGGTTACATTAATTATTTTTAAAATAGAATATGTTTTTGAATTATTTATTCAAATCCATACACTTCTTATGTTTAAAGTTTTTCTAAATTCCAAATTGATATTAAAAAATATAAGTTAATTCATTTTAATTGTAAATGGTTCATATTTTAAATGGTTACATTAATTATTTTTAAAATGTAAAATGTTTTGGAATTATTTATTCAAATCCAAACACTTTTTATGTTTAAAGTTTTTCTAAATTCCAAATTAATTATCATTTAAAAACAATACAAATTTAAACCCCAAAATAAAAAATAATGGAACAGAGAGAAAATACTGAATTTTTTGAAAACAGAATATGTCGGTTGAGCCACCAAACGACTAAAGACCTCACGCTAACCCTTGGTCTGAAAATATTGGAGTATAGGTCCCGGTTGGTGGCTCCAACCGGACGATAACCTTTAGTCCCGTTGTAGCCACAACCGACTAAAGGTCCTTGGTTATAACCCTTTAGCCCTTCCTCTTCTTCTTCCTTCCCCATCACTTCTCTTGCTTCACCTACGCCAAGACAACCGCTTCGACGCCCAGCTGCTTGGCCCCGTCTGCACGCCCTAACGGCCGCCTCTAGAGCTCGCCTCGCCAGAACCTCTCACCAAGCTTCGCTTGGGTGCCCTCTCCCACCGAATCGAGCACGCCCTTCCGTCACCGACGCCGCGCCGCCATTCACGCCGTTCAGGACCTCCCCGCACTTCCCCGTCACTACCTTGAGCACCACGGTGAGCACGCGGATCTCGCCGACCTTTTTTCCCTCTCTCCCTCGCTCCATGGTCACCGCTCGCCGACGAACTGCAAGCGCCGCCGCCGCTGCCTTTTGGCTCAACGCAACCGCGTGAGTCCAGCGCGCTAGCCCATCCAGCCCCGCTCGCCTCCTAGCGCCAACCCGCGCCGCCATCTGGCCCGTTGGCCGGCGAGCCGATGTGGCGTTCATGTGGCGTCCACATGTTGCCTGCGTGGCCCAGGCCCACTCGTCAGCCTCTTTGGCTAGATGCCGCGTCGGTGAGAAATAACCCCCGGTCCCTCTTGCTTATGAAGTCTGAGGTGGCCATGGGGCCCTCATCGATCCGTGGGTAGGTTTGCTGCGGTGTAAAAAGTTTAACCAACTTTTAATAATTTCAGAAATAATTATAATCTTATAAATTCAATAACTTTTAATCTATAAGTCATAAAAATATGAATAATATACCAAAATGTTCAGAAAAATGAAACCTAGCTATCTAAGCTATAATCATGCATTGTTCAACAACTTAAATTACAAGTTTAATTAGAAGAACAAATCCATCCCTCTCATGTGTTCCGGAGTTTCTCCGAGTTAGGGTTTTCACCCCTCGGAACCCCGATTAAATCGTCGAGCATTTCTTAGGGTTACATTCCAATGCAAATTAACTTGTCATATCATCATACTTGCTTGAGCATTGCATCGATGCCATGTGTTGATTGTTTCCCTTTTTTTTGGTGTTTGGATTATTAGGTTTATTATTAGTTAGGTATTATTAGGTTTATTAATTAGTTTGGTATTATTGGTCTTCGCCCCACCGGTGGGTCAACGTGGGTAGCCCTGCACCGATTCACATTTTCAAGCAACTTAGGTGCATGTGGGTTCGACGATGTGCCTATCTACTACACGGTTTCCCTTCTCTTCATTTTTATTATTGTGTATGTATATATTAGGGTTTCTCCGAATTAGGGTTTATATCTCTCAACACCGCTTAACTTTCTCCTTTAGCTTTGACTTATTCGTTTTCCACCTATGCAGAAAATATGGACCCACACGCCGAGACGAAGAAAAGGAAGAGTTGATCCAAGGTGTGATCCGTGGGGAAGATATATCAGCGTTTACGAACAACTCCGGTGAGGTGATCCTCTTTTACGGAGTAGACAACTTGTTTGAGGTTGAAGGTGTTGCCTTCCATGAGAGAAGCGATGCCTTGTGTAATCGAGAAGACGCTCGGCATGAGGTGCATGTAATATAAATCAATTCATTAATTAATCATGCTATCTATATAGAAATAGTAACGACGATCTTTCTTCTTTTAGCCCTCGGATCGAAGGAATCTCTTGAAAAGAGCGAGAGGCCCAACCAAAAAGTTGCAAGACCATGAGAGGTTCAGGATCGAAGATGTCGTGAAGCTGCAGACGGCAGCTCGAAGTTGTCGCAACCAAATTTGTGGCACAATGCGAGTAATCGTTAGGGACTTAATCCCAATCACCATTAGAAATTGGAATAGGCCTGCTAATGCGGATGAAGAGGAACATGTTTATTTGTCCCTAACCACGCCAAAGATTTATCGTGGAAGAGGCTCATGGTTAATTTCAAACTACGAAGATAGAGCCGGATCCAAATGCGGAGGATCCGCTTGAGGACGCCTTTACAACATGGGAGAGCCATGGAGGCTAAGGTCGAGTGGGTTTTGAAGAAGATGGCGATGTTTCACCAACTGGAAGAAAAGATTGCACCTTGACTATGTCGTGAAAAGAAGACTCGATTTCAAGAATATTCGGTTTGAGAAGATAAAACCATTCGGATGAGTTTGTGGAATACAAGAAATCGAAAAAGCTAAGAAAATGTCTAAAACGAATAAGATGAATCTTGCTAAGAAGAAGTATCACCATACTATGGGGCAAGGTGGCTACAGGTTGGCATTCCTAAGTGGAAGAAACTTGGCGAGCTGCGTGATAAAAATATCACCCCAGAGACAGACGATTGGGTAGAACGTGCAAGGAATTGGTTTTACGGGCATGGGGGCACGTTGGACTCGGAAGGGAGGTGTATATATAACATACGACATAAAGAAGACCCCTTGCCAATCGAGAGGATCGTAAAAGCGATCTGTTAAAGATGGGGACTTCATTCCCGATAGAGAGAATGATGAGCTCACACTCGCCCTTGGAAATAAGGAACATGATGGACGAACACGAGGCACAAGAGGCTCCCAATCATGGAGGACTGGGTTTCCCGAAGAGAGGAAGAAATATCCTGATAGAAGCCGTCAGAGGAGAAAGGGCAGGCGGTTGAAGCGAAAGTCGAGAAAGAGCGAATGCGTTTAATTGAAGAACGATTAAAGCAACAACAAGATGAAATTAACACACTTAAAGAGCAAGTACTACGGCCCCATCTCGCAAAGACACCGCATTCGATGCTACCGCCTATCGAATAATCGAAAAAAGGTGTGGCTTCCACCGAGGTCGGGTGATGACAATGGCGCCGATGATGCACCGACGATGGCTCCTGTTGGCTACCTAGTGGATGATATCACGAGATGACACATCGCGAGCTACATGTCAAAGTTGTGAACATATCAATGAAGGTGGCGGTCGGCTCTTACCAATTGGACCCACACCAACTTACCACCGTCGTCCGTTCGGAGGGTTACGCTGTTGTCGGCGTGGATGAAATCATGCCCACCTTTGAGGTTTTGGATCTTCACTACCCTGCCGGTGAAGGGATGTGATCGCGTCTTGGGTGACGAAAAAACGCCACCATTCTATGGCGAAGGATTGTATCGCTTCAAATCACACGCCAAGGCCATCTTCGCCGCCGCCACCCGTCTCCAATGAGGTCGCCGCCATGCAGCCGTCTTCGTCGCCTCACCCGCCCGCCGCCACCAATCTCCTGCAGCCATCGCCATGGAGCCATCGCCGCGCCAGATAAAAAGTGTAAGCGCATCGCCATCAGGCGTAAGCGATCGCGAAACGTAAACAAGAGCCTCTTCCAAAAGTACCAACGGTTCCTCCCAAGAGAGCTTATGATCATCTTGAAAAGGAGATCAATCGTTGATCGGAAACGACGTTTTCGCTAAGTCGAGGCGGCCGAAAGAGCCGAGTTCTCAAAGACCAAAGAAGAAAAGCCAAAGTGTTGAAAATGCTAAAGAATCTTCATCAACCCGAGCCAAAGTTGTCATCGACTATGAGCGTTCTATTCTCAAGTCACATGCGGCACAAAAGCCTCAAGAGCAAGATCTTGATGCAAGCGGAAATCTGCCCATTTCGGAGAACAAGCAAACAGACTTGCGCCCTCTCAAGGTGATTTCTCAAACCAATGGGGTCGAGCAAATATGGGCGAAGAGCAAGATGATCCAGAGGTAGTTGCACACGGAGAAGTCGCTCAAGGTATGAGTATTGCCCAAGACTTATCGATTAGAGTTCTTCCCGGAGTGAAGTAGCATACCAATACCAAGACGGAAAACCTCTCACAAACTCGAGGAGGTAAACAATCTTCCAACAAAATGCGAAGATTGCATAAGCGGTACATGCATGCCACAAGGGCCGGGCTAATCGGATAGTACCGAGGGTTACAAAAAGCATCATGGGAAAGATAAGAATGACATGATATCCATTGAATTTGATGAACTATTTCAATTATTCAATCAAGACGCCTTGGACAAATCGATCATGAGTGCCTATTGTCGTAAGTACTAATTCGTAATTAATTTAGTCTCCAGCTATATTATTTTGTTTATTGCATGTATATAATCATACTTGTAATATGCGAATGAAGATTCTCGAATGCTGCAGAGGACAAATCTATGACATTGGCTTCATTGACCCATATTGGGTTCATGAAGCTAATCTCAAAATAAGCCCCTGTGATACGGAGGATAATATAGTACACGCGTTAAGGTTTCAAGAAACCAAAAGGAAATACTATTTCCTTACAACTTCCATGAGTGTTATTGTCTTGTATACACTTTCTATTTCGCTTACTCGATGTTAAGTATATAATTGATTAGTTCTGCATTCGCAGGTACCACTATATTCTGTTAATCATTCAACTTGACAAAGGGCGTGTACTAGTCATGGACTCGAAACATAAACCCCTTGAGACGTGGAAGGACATGCAGATACTTCTCCAGCGGTAATTCTAATCATTACGACACTATATCGGCAACGTTCGTGAATTTTATGATATCAAGTACTTAATAACTTATTTTATTCGTTTTCTACGCCGGGCAGCGCTTGGAAACGGTTCATCAAGAAGGCTAGGGGTGTTTGGAAAGAGGAGCTTACATTTCAACCACTAGATGTAAGCACCACTAGCTATATCCGCGCATCTCTTTGATTCTAGTTTTTATACATTTATTATCATGCTTGATTATTATTTTGATTGAACTCTATTCCCGTAAAGTGCCTGACGCAGGGACCAGGTAACAATCTATGTGGATACTATGTATGCGAGTTCATCCGGCAGACGTGCGATGAGAAGGTCAGAAATTTAGAGCAACTCCACGTACGTAAACAATTTCTATAGTTTTTTATTACAATCAAATTGTGTTTAGTTTCATATTCATATAGGCTGACTCCTTTTTTAAATCAGATCGAACGTCTACGGGACGGTCTTCGCCAAAGGATCGCATACGAGCAATTCAGAGGAATTATGGATTCTTGGATGCGAAGTCCTAAACACAAGGGGAATACTACTCGGCTGTGTATAGACAATAGGAATTGTAAAATAGCAACTTTCAAGAAATTGGCGGTAGCATCGAATAGCAACTTTTGTATGTAGTGCATGAACTCGATCCGTATTGAATGTAATGTTGTCATGATGATCTTGTGTAATATAAGGTTCCTTCGTTGATAAGTGCAAAACACTAAATAAACAATAAAACAACCTAAATGAATTCTTCGCGGCACAAAAGTGGCGAAAATGTGCCACAAGCAACAAAATGTGCCAATGAATTCTTCGCCATGCAGAGAATGGGCCAAATCTCTGTCATGGCAAGAAGGTTATTAGTCCCGTTTGTGTTACGAACCGACTAATGCTCCACCTCCTCGCCTCGATGCCGCCACGTGTGCCCCATTTGTCCCGGTTGGTGGGGCAACCGAGACTAATGGTTAGAGCTTTAGTCCCGATTGCCCCGTCCCGGTTGGGCAACCGGGACTAATGGCCCTTACCAACCGGGACGCATGGACCCTTTTCTACCAGTGTGTGTGTATATATACGAATGTTTTGCCCAAAAATTAAGGTAGGGCGGATGCCCTGCCTTGCCCAAAGGGGAGCTCCGCCCCTGCCTGGAGCTTTCATTCCAACGGCGGTGGGTTCACATTTACAAAAAGGACCTGAAGGAAAAGACAAATTACAACAAGGTCCTGCATTTTAACAGTGAAACCCCTAAAAGGGATCGCAAAAACGCGATCCAATCCTTGCACCACGCCGACGAGAAGCAGTCTACGAGCTCAGCCACCGTCGCTTCGGCCGGGGACGAAACCACTTGGACGAGCGGCGGCTTGAGATGGCGCGACGAGACTAAAGAAGATCTTCCGATGGAGGAAGAAACTGCTGCGGCAAACACGAGTGCCGAGCTTGGCGGGGACAGCCTTCTGTACGATGATAGCGATGGCGACATAACACCTTCGCTTGGGAACCGCCACGGGGAGGGAAGGCTCCAAGAACTCCCCAATACGTCATCGAGCACGAAGCTTCTCCGAATCGCCCGTATCCTCTCCCTCGCCACCAAGGCCGGCCGAGAAGAATCAGAGCAACTGAAAGCCGCCAGTGCAACGACGACCACACCCGCGCCTGCCAGCGCACCTCAAAAACTCGTCCTTCCCCCCGCCACCATGGCCGGCCAGAAGGAGAGATGCGACGCCGCTGCAAATCAAGAACGGGAGACGAACCAGGCGCTTATTTGATCGCTTCCCGTCCAGTGCCCTCATCGTAGCAGACCCCCACCATAGGGGCTTGCTCGCGAGATTGACTACGCCGGGCGACGCAGATAAACGCCGGAGGAAGAAAGAGAACCAGATCCGAGTCGAGGTGACCAACGCCGCAGACCTCCTCCTCGCCACCATGGACGGTCAAGGAAGAGAGCGTGACCACCCACAAGAGCTTCGGGCACAGGACCTTATTAGAGGCGAAGCCACGGTCCAACCCACCATCCCTAGGAGGGCGACGGAGAACAACGCTGACAGCCCACCGATCCGCCCGGAAGATCCGAGAGCCTCACGAAGAAGCCACCTCGGCAAACACAAAGCCACACCCTAGTATATACACTACTCACGCCGCACCTCTCTCCGCTTGCTCGACAGCCGGGCGAGGTCGGCTTTGGATCGGGCCGGCGCGTACGATATTTTTCTGGAAGGCCTAAGCAGGGGAGGGGAGGGGAGGGGAGGTGGGGGCCCTTCTTGGGTCCGGCCTTCAGGATGACTACGTCAAGAAGGGCGCTCCTAGCTAGTAGAGAGAAAGCAGCATCGAAGCCTAATTTGATTCTCTGTCCCCTGCGTACGTGCAATGAAGGGCGCTCCATATTCAAATTTGTAACTTGGATCGATCGGTACCTCGACGCTCCAGTACAAACCATCGCATGTGTCGTTAATGTGTTTCGCCTCCGTCGTTTTCGCCAACTTGTTGCCAAGCAAGCCGACATGGGACGAATAACCGAGCAACATAGTGGCCTACTTGGACGGGACCAGCCAGTACCGAAATCGCACGCGGCTTATTCTCCCTTTTAATGCATTATTATTATACACACAAATAATGCATGATTTACCTTCACTGACTGACTGTGGCCCATTCTTCAATCACCTCGCTGTGCATCATCTCCACCTACTACAGTTCAACATACACAATACAAGCTCCTGCAGATACTCTCTATCTCTAGCTAGCGAAGCGTATACATGTGGTCCAGTAGTATTTTTTTTCCCTCTCACTCTACTCTCAATGTAGCTTTGCTTGTCACGTGCATGCATGCATGCATGCATGCCACACGGAATAATAGGAAGGAGCAGGCCAGAGAGAGTACAAAAGGAATGGAGGAAGTTAGCTCACAGCGGAAGGCCTACTTACTAGCTACCTATGGAGCTGTCTGTCGTTGTTAGTAAACGTGTGTGTTCATGTGTTGTACATCACTGTAAACGTGTGTATCGTGAGTTAGTGCTAGGACCTAGTCTTAAGGCTATTCTGGCGTGAGTTAGTTAGAGCTCTGTATATCTATATATGTGTAAACACCGATGATCAATACAAGGCAAGTGTTGCACAAACCCTCTCTCACTTGCTCGCTCTGGTTCTGACAGTCGTCACACCCTTGATCACAAAAGCCAGCGCCGGCACATCAACCTAGCCAAGGTCTCGTCTCGTCTCGTCTCGTCTATCACAAGTCGCAAGAGGTCAATCCATGCATGTTTGTCTGGCCGCGCCGGGCTCTCATTCTCTCCCGTCGGCGTACGTTCGCGTACGTACAGTACGTCCTATAGATTATAAATCACATGCTGTCCTGCATACAACATACATATCGCTAGCTGCGACCATGCCTATAGATGCACGTACAAAAAAAAAGTGCACGGGAGACTTTGAATCTTTCCCGCGTAAAAAATGGGTCTACGTTTAAATTCACTGCTGGTTGGACGGCGGGGCACGCACGCACGGCCCGTGAGTGATGTCGTCCTGAGTTATGGCCCTATGCACCCTACGCACACACCATGCAAGTACACATTTCGAAATACACCTTTGATTTGCTACCTTCCAAGTCATCCCAGATCATAATTGGAGTACAGACCTAAGCTGGAGTAATTGTCTACTTTCTCTTGGTTCAAAATAGATGTCTTTCTAGGGTCAAGGTAAGGCCTTTCATAACAGGTTGTATCTTAGCACGTTTTTATAGAAGCAATTGAAACTTAAGATACAACTAGTAGTATAATGCATTGTTTCCTCACTAGTAATCTAGAGGTTGTTTCTTAGGGAGGTTGCAATAAATGATTTTAGCCTCATGCATGGATGTAATTGGACAATCCAAGTATTTTTGTCTATGGTTGCGTGCAATAGGTGTATCTTCGCTACTCCCTCCGTCGCGGTTTAATGGACACAATTTGCAAACCATGCAATCCCAAAATATTTAGACACAAAAGCATTTAATATCTGTAATTACTCTTGTGTGAAAAGAACAAAATGCTTGCATCCACATGTGTGAACAATGTAAACGCTTTAATTTGATGGCTCTTTTTCTACTCACGCATGTACTTATCTACACTATAAAATGGACCAATTAGAGAACACTTAGGCCCAGAGAATTGCATATTGTGTCCTTTAAACCGGGACGGAGGGAGTACTTAAATAGCATGCCACATAAGCAAAATACCCAATAGCGTGTAAGATACACCTCTCTTCCTTAAATAGCATGCCACATAAGCAAAATACCTAGGATAGCGCGCTAAGAAATCCCCATTGTCAAAGGCCTAAATGGATTAGGCGTGTGTAGGTGAAACCCTTACATATATTTTGTCTTGTCCTTAGAATTACCCTTTTTTCTATAAGAAAGTGATGCAAGCATTAGTGGAGCTAATTAGCACTATTTACAACATTGATCCATGCAAAGCCAAAATAAAATGACTAAAATTGCATTAGGAATGCTTTGAGAAAATTTGGAGAGGCAACAAAGAAAGTTTATTATGAAACTAAGATAGGAATTATATACACTACTCCGTCTGTTTAGAAATATAAAACATTTTTAGCTTTGTGGATCGAAAAGTATCTACACGTCTTTTAGTGTATAGGTTCACTAACATTTTTAGCTTTGTGGATCGAAATGTATCTACACGTCTTTTAGTGTATAGGTTCATTGAGGTTCGGAGTGAACCTATACACTAAAAGGCGTCTAGATACATTCAGTTCACCAAGCTAAAATGTCTTATATTTTTGAACAGAGGGAGTACTCGACAAGGTGTTAAATACTCATCATGTGTTAAAACAAGCCGGAGGATTTGTTCTGTTTCACTAACGCTTTCCTTGTCAATCCCCCGCCACGACACCTCATTTCTGATGCTTCCGCCGATCGACAGACAAGATAGCCTGATCTTAGGTATGCCCGTGACTACCCTCATTTCTTTTTGCGATCTATTAATAATCATCAACAATAGATTAAAGAGTCCTAAAAGTAATAGAAATTACAAATAGGTTATTGGACCATCTAGCGATGACTACAAACACTAGTATGAGCCGAAGGCGCGCCGCCGTCCTCGCCCCTCCTTCACCGGAGCCGGGCAAAGCTTCTCGTAATTGAGCTTGTTGTAGTAGACAGACGAGAAGTCATTGTGCTAAGGCCTCATAGGACCAGCGCACCAGATTAGCAACCATTGTCGAAGATGACAATCATAGATCGAAAGAGACCGACCTCGAACCACACCGATGAATACAGAAAACGATCGGATCCCAAGAGAACCGCTAGACACACGACTGCACGTGCCCTTCGCTGGCGCTAGACACACCAGCCCGGTGACACACCCAAATTCATTTCCAATAGACTTTGGCACAGTTCTCCTAGTCCACCCGCCCTATGGCACCAACTCATACCTGTCAATAATTACTATAATAAGCAAGGTTTAGAATTTTGAGAACGGGGAAAATTTGTACCTCACTAAAATATCGAAAGTGCGAAAACTGTTTTAGAATTCAATCTCAAATAATCCAACATTTAATGCATGTTCACCTGATTTAAATTTGGTTCGAAATTAGTTTGAACCTGGCGCAGAAATTTAAGCTTACAAAAATTTCAGCATCCAGTTAAATTGCCAAAACTTCGCTGAAGTTTTAAAACCCTGTGTAGTAATTAAGTACATCCTGTTATCTCACCACCTGCAAAATTAATTAATCGGCCGATGGATTCACTGAATTCCTGGCGCATGTGGTGATGGAACCGGTGGTCGCATGCGTTTCAATTTTGAAACCATGCACGGCAATTCAAATCCCTTCCCTAACGTATACCTGACACAACAAATCTATCGTGCATCTCCAGCTACACAGACGGGTAGATCCATTCTACCTCCACATTGATTAATCTATCGCCAGTACATATGCTGCATGGGGAGGTGCATGGAACTGCATGGCCTACTGCCTGTGCATGGAGCTGTCTGTCACAAACTTGATCACAAAAGCCGGCGCCAGGTCTCGTCTCGTCTATCACGACTCACAAGTCGCGATACTTCAATCCTTTCATGCATGTTTGTCTGGCCGCCGGGCTCATTCTCTTCCCGTCGGCGTTCACGTACTCTCTTCGTTTTAAAATATAATATGTTTTAGTTTTGTACAGTAAATGTATCTAGATTTGATGTTTTAGGTTTTTGAATAAAATATACACTACTGGAAAAACCATTTTCGGTTCGACGTGAACAAGACCAGCAGTCGCGGGCTGTGCCAAATATACACTACTGGAAAACCCATCTTCAGTTCGACGTGAACAAGACAGTGAGTCCCGACGACAGCCGCGACTAGTGGGAGCACTAGTCCTGAGCCGTGAGGCCTCTAACGGCTAAAAACGGCCGTAGTCACTAGTCCCGTGCCGGACCAGGTCATTAGTCCCAGTCCGTAATATAGCCCGGGACTAATAACCTGGAGCAGGCCAGCTGGTCCTTTCGTGGACTAGTTGTCCAGCACTATATATTCTGTTTCCTCTCCTGCTGCCCTAAAGCATATGGTGGCCATTTTTCTCAAGGAAACAAGAGAGTTTATGCCATTTTTCTCAAGATTTGTCAAGATTTAGTTTGCATCACCTAAATCCAAAGCTTTAAAAGGTTAGAACTTCATTCTTTCATCTCTTATTGCTACTTTAGCTCTATAATGCTCTAGAAGTATAGAGATATGGATCAATGCACGCATGCTCTAGAAGTAGCTAGACGGATTTTGATATATATGTGTAACAAATTTTGATTAGGCACATAGTTACTGAAAATTGAAATGTGTAATTTTAGAGTTTCAGAGCTTAGAATGGAATAAGGTTTTCATTGATAGAACAATAATAAAAAACTCCACATTTATCATGTTGATTGTTTTCTCCAATTCACAAATTGGTGCATGTAAATTTTTCAAAATTCAAAATTAATGCTCTAGAAGCTCTGAATATAACTTGTAATAATTTATCATGTTGTGTAATGGTTTTTTATATACTTTTACTATAATGCAGATGGTCCGGGAATGGATGTACGGTACTGATCGCCGCTCTGGCGATTTCATTAATGGCATGCATGAATTCATCTGTGTTGCTGATGAAAACAAGCGCAATAGTTTTGTATTCTGTCCATGTAATGGATGTAGGAATCAGAAGGATTACTCTGACTCAAAAACCCTTCACATCCACCTGTTGAAGTCCGGCTTCATGCCCAGTTATAATTGTTGGACCAAGCACAGAGAGAGAGGGGATATAATGGAAGACAATGAAGAAGAGGAGGAGGATGACAACTATCATGGTTTCCCTGAGTACGGAGATACTTCCATGGGGGATGCTGAAGGGGAGGATGAAGAAGAGACACATGATGAACCCGCTGATGATCTTGGTCAAACCATTGCCGATGCACAAAGAGATTGTGAAACTGAAAATGATAGGGAGAAGTTCAATCACATGTTAGAGGATCACAAAAAGTTGTTATACCCAAATTGTAAAATGGTGCGAAAAGTCAAGACAAAGGTGGAATTGCTGCGATGGAAGGCTGAGTGTGCTATACCTAACTCCTCATTTGAAAAGTTGCTGAAAATGATGAAGAATATGCTTCCAAAAGATAATGTATTGCCCGCCAGTACGTAGGAAGCAAAGAAGGTTGTCTGCCCTCTAGGTTTAGAGGTTTAGAAGATACATGCATGCCCTAATGACTGCATCCTCTACCGCGGTGAGGAGTATGAGAATTTGGATGCATGTCCGATATGCACATCACTTCGGTATAAGATTAGACGAGATGAACCTGGTGACGTTGAGGGCGAGCCCCTCCGGAAGAGGGTTCCTGCCAAGGTGATGTGGTATGCTCCTATAATACCACGGTTGAAATGCTTATTCAGAAACAAAGATCACGCCAAGTTGTTGCGATGGCATAAAGAGGAACGTACGTCAGACGGGATGTTGAGACACCCCTCTGATGGGTCGCAATGGAGAAAAATCGACAGAAAGTATCCGAACTTTGCAGATGACGCATGGAGTTTAAGGTTTGGTCTAAGTAAAGATGGCATGAATCCCTTTAGGAAGCAGAGCTCCAGTCACAGCACCTGGCCCATGACTCTATGCATCTATAACCTTCCTCCTTGGTTGTGTATGAAGCAGAAGTTCATTATGATGCCAGTGTTTATCCAAGGTCCGAAGCAATTCGGCAACGACATTGATGTGTACCTAAGGCCATTAGTGGAAGAACTTTTACAGTTGTGGCACGAACCCGGGATACGCGTGTGGGATGAGCACAAGCAGGAAGAATTTAACCTCCGAGCATTGCTTTTCGTAACAATCAATGATTGGCCTGCTCTTAGTAACCTTTCAGGACAGCCAAACAAGGGATACAATGCATGCACACACTGTTTAAATGAGACTGAAAGTATATATTTGGAACATTGTAAGAAGAATGTATACAATGAGCATCATCGATTTCTTTTCGCCAAGCATCCCTTAAGAAAGAAAGGCAAGCATTTCAACGGTCTGGCATTTCACCAGACGAAGCCTAAGGAGCGTACTGGTGCTGATATATTTGATATGGTCAAAGATTTGGATCAAATGGTAACCTTTGGAAAGGTTCCTAGAGGAAAATCTATTCTGAAGGACACGCACCCATGTGGAAGAAGAAATCTATATTTTGGGAGCTACCATATTGGAAATTCTTAGAGGTCCGCTCTGCAACCGATGTGATGCATGTGATAAAGAATCTTTGCGTGAACCTGCTAGGCTTATTGGGCATGTATGGAAAGACAAAAGATACACCAGAAGCACGAAAGGACCATCAACGTATGAAAGACCCAGATGGCCTGCATCCAGAATGGTTTCAAGGTCATGCCAGCTATGCTCTTACCAAACAAGAGAAGGAAATAATTTTTGAATGCCTAAGCAGTATTAAGGTACCGTCTGGCTTCTCGTCAAATATAAAGGGAATAATAAATATGGCAGAAAAAAGTTACAAAACCTAAAGTCTCATGACTTCCACGTGATTATGACGCAAATGCTTCCGATTGCATTGAGTGGGCTTCTACCAGATAATGTTCGAGTACCCATTGTGAAGCTATGTGCATTTCTTAATGCAATCTCTCGAGATAATCAATCACGAAGATCTACCATGGTTCTGAGAATGATGTGGTCCAATGTCTTGTCAGTTTTGAGTTGGTGTTCCCACCATCCTTCTTCAATATTATGACGCACCTGCTGGTTCACCTAGTCGAAGAGATTTTCATTCTCGGTCCTATATTTCTACACAATATGTTTCCCTTTGAGAGGTTTATGGGAATCTTAAAGAAATATGTTCTTAACCGTGTTAGGCCAGAAGGAAGCATCTCCAAGGGCTATGGAACAGAGGAGGTCATTGAATTTTGTGTTGACTTCGTTCCTGACCTTAGGCCGATTGGTCTACCTCCATCGCGGTATGAGGGGATACTAAGTGGAAAGGGTACTCTAGGAAGGAAATCAATAATATGTAGGGACGGACATTCTTACACCGAAGCACATTACACCGTTCTACAGAATTCTATCTTGGCAGCCCCATATATCGAGGAACACAAGAAAATCTTACGCTCCAACAACCCTGGAAAGCATGACTCTTGGATTAGATATGAACACATGAAGAGTTTCAGCGGTTGGTTGCAACATCTCATCAAAAACAACACTCTTGGAGATCAGCTATAATTGTTGTCTAAGTCACCATCTTCGACTATATCGACTTTCCAAGAGTACGAGATAAATGGGTATACATTTTACACGATAGCCCAAGATAAAAAGAGAACCAACCAAAACAGTGGTGTCCGCTTTGATGCAACAGACAACAATGGGTCAAAGACCACATATTATGGTTACATAGAGGAGATATGGGAACTTGACTATGGACCTACTTTTAAGGTCCCCTTGTTTCGGTGCAAATGGGTCAAGCTGACAGGAGGAGGGGTTGAGGTAGACAAGAAATACAGAATGACATCGTTGGATCTCAACAATCTTGGGTACTTAGACGAACCATTCGTCCTAGCCAATGATGTGGCTCAGGTTTTCTATGTGAATGACATGTCTACCAAACCTAGAAAAACAAAAAAATAAGAAAAAGAATACATCAGACGATGAGCCAAAGCTCCACATAGTTCTTTCAGGAAAAAGAAACATCGTGGGAGTGGAGGACAAGACAGACATGTCAGAAGATTGTGATAAGTTTCATGAAATTCCGCCCTTCGCGGTGAAGGATGACCCAAGCATCATGTTAATGAATGAAGATGCTCCATGGATACGACGAGATCAGAAAGGAACACACGCGAAAAAATGATATGTAATAATTGTAACATTTTATGAGTGAAGATGCTCCATGTGTCCATTTTTATAGTGTTGTCTGCAAACAATCTTGAGTGTGTTAGTCCCGTTTTGTGGATGGACCAGGACTAAAGGAGGGCCTTTAGTCCCGATTCATACTTACCATTAAGATCTGATCTCCAAACGCGTGAGGTAACATATTAGGGAGTGCCTCTATGACCGGTTTCTTGGAGATCTTTGGAGGACTGGCTCCGTGGCATCTCCCTGAAACTGGTCGTAGTGGTGTCCCTGCTCTCGAAAACCATCTTGCAGCTTGTAACTTCTCTAACTAGATCAATACGCCTAGGATCTAACTAATTTCACATATTAGGGAGTGCCTCTATGACCAGTTTCTTGGAGATGTCGGAGGACTGGGCTCCGACGTCATCTCCTGGCTGGCGTAGTGGTGTCCTGCTCTCGAAACCATCTTGGAGATGCCTCAAACTGGAGGGATGGACTCACAAGGATGCCTATTTATAGTACAAGCAGCTCGGCATAATATCGACACTCACGACATAATGTCGACACTCACCCCTATTATTAGTGCTGACTCATGTTTTGTCCCGGTTGGTGTCTCCAACCGGGACTAAAGGTTTATCTTTAGTCCCGGTTGGTGACACCATACGGGACAAGGTACAAGCCGCACGACATAATGTCGACACTCACCCCTATTATTAGTGTTGCCTGGCCTAGTCTACCGCAATTCCTTCAGTCGCGGTTGGTTTCTTCAACCGGGACTAAAGATGAATCCTCTCTTTATAGGAATTTCCCTCTATTTATAGGCTGCTCGATCCAGACTGCTCTATTTATAGGCCTTTTCCTCTAAATACAACATATTCATATTTAGGTAACACTCAAGACATTTATTAATATTAAAAACTGGGACAAACCGGTACTAGCTAACACTCAGGACTAAAGCCGTCCCCTTTAGTCATAATCATGCCTAGTCCTATAGTACGCAGCTTTAGGGTCTTCTTCGTCATCGTCATCATCATTATATTAATTGACATATCGATATTATATTAATAGACATATTATTTGTTTTATTTGGATTTTTACAATAAAATATATGATTTTCCAAAGTTTTATATTTGATTTGAATTAAAAAAAGAAATTTACAAATGAAATAATTTATAAATGATGCAAACATATAAATGGATATTATATTAAGATTCTTTATATTTTTCTGATAATAATAGACATATTATTTGTTTCATTTGGATTATTACAATAAAATATATGATTTCCAAAGTTTTATATTTGATTTGAATTAAAAAAAAGAAATTTACAAATGAAATAATTTATAAATGATGCAAACAGATAAATGTATATTATATTTTCTGATAATAATAGACATATTATTTGGATTTCCTGCCATGGGGGATAGCTGCCACCCAAGCCTACACCGTACGATTAATCTTGAGATATGGACAAGTATCTGGCAGCCATTTGTTGTGTTGCTGGAGATGTGGTACTAATTAGTGATTAGAGTTTGCGTGGACTGCCGTGCCTTGTTAGTAGTTTGCATGCACCGCCTCGAGAACAGTATACTGTGAGGAGCTCGTTCATATATGTGAACACGGCAGTACGCTCCCAACAAAAATGCAGCATGCACGCGCAGAAGCCCCATCACAACCCTCGTGATCTGTACTGCCATTACTGCGCACACAAGACTAAATCGCTCCTGTAGCATGTCAGTTTTAATGTGTCATTTTATGTGCATGTAGCAACACAAAGTACACGTATATTGAGGAGATATTTTTTATGCATGCGGCGTGTCAGTTTTACAATACCGTTGTATCTTGTCAGCTTTATTACAGACTGCTTAATTAAACTATCTAGCTTATGGTTGTTTTGCACGTGTCTCAGTGCACAAGCTGGCGGGCATCCAACAGGGGGGCAGCTATCCCCCTGGGCAGCAGACTATTTCCCTAAAAGATATGATTTTCCAAAGTTATATATTTGATTTGAATTAAAAAATAAAATTTATCAATGAAATAATTTATAAATGATGCAAACAGATATATGAATATTATATTAAGATTCTTTATATTTTTCTGATAATAATAGATATATTATTTGTTTTATTTGGATGATTACAATAAAAGATATGATTTTCCAAAGTTTCATATTTGATTTGAATTAAAAAAAGAAATTTACAAAAAAAAATTAGTCGCGGGTCGTGGCTGGACCCGGGAGTAAAGGGTGCCTGCGCGCGCAAAAACGAAGCGGCCGAAAAAACCCTTTAGTCCTGTCCCGTGGCTTAGCCCGCGATTAAGGGGGGGTCTTTAGTCGCGGGTTAAGCCACGACCCGGGACTAAAGACCCTTTAGTCCTGTCCCGTGGCTTAGCCCGCGATTAAAGGGTGTGTCTCTATATATTTTGCGCGCCAGGAGGTGCCGCCCAGCACTTGGCATTCCTCGACGAAGATGAAGCACGCGCGCACAAACGAAGAAGACGAACACTACGCAGGGGAGGTGTTGTCTGCCACCGCCGTGCCGCTCCACCGTCGTGCTCCGGCGTGCCGCCGCTCTAGCGTGTGCTGCCTCGCCGCTAGCCTTCTCTCGTGCCGCCGCGCGCCTCGCCGCCTCGACGCCCGCTTCGCCCGCCAGCGCCGTCACGTCTACTGGCGTCGATCGGTGCTTTCGAGGAGAATGCAGGCGGAGGGTGTTTTTTCGTAATTATTAGTTAGCTAGGGTTAGGATTATAGTTTTTGTTATTTAGAATTATAACATTTGTTAGTATGATTAGGATTATATTCTTAGCTAGGGTTAGGATTAATTATAATTATTTTATTATAGTTTTTTCTAGCTAGAGTTAGGATTAATTATAATTATTTTAATTATAATTAGCTAGAGTGTTAGGATTAATTATAATTATTTTGTTATAGTTTTTTCTATAGTTTTTTATAGTTAGGATTATTATAAATAGGATTATAATTAGGATTATTGGGTTTTTTGTTATAGTTTTTTCTATAGTTTTTTTATAGTTAGGATTATTATAATTAGGATTATTAGGGTTTTTTGTTATAGTTTTTTCTATAGTCTTTTTATAGTTTTTTATAGTTAGGATTATAATTAGGATTATTAGGATTTTTTGTTATAGTTTTTTCTATAGTTTTTTTATATTAGGGTTTTTTTTGTATTAGTTATTAAGATTATTGTTTTACCGCAAATAATATTAGGGTTATTTTTTTTTTGTTTTAGTTATTAGGATTATTGTTTTTTCTAACCTGTTTAACTCTCTTTTTGTTATAGATAATTAAGTCACGGATCCATCCGAAGATCCTGGTCGCATCGGTGAAGGTTTTCTTTAGGGCATGATAAGAGGTGAAATTCCTCTTAATATTACTACCGGCGAAGATATTTTGCTCGAGGAAGTGATATCCTCATATTTGAATCCATCCGGTGATGGACTAGAGGAAAACCTAATGTACCAAGGGGAAGACCATATGGACAAAGGGCAAACAAATAATAACAATAATGATGGCCCCTCTACAGGATCCGGCGAGGTACATATATATATAAAGTCTCGTGTTACCTTTATTCATTAACTGATCTAGATATATATAATCACTCTCTCTTCTTCTTTTAGCCCACCGGATCAAAGCAATCGACAACTCGAACGAAATGAGGGCCGAACAAAAATTTGGATGGTAATCAGAGGTCACCATCGAAGAAATAGATGATGATGGTGAACCGATTGCTCTAGAGAAGCACCGGAGGATGTTTATAAATCAATGCGGGGTGCTTGTTAGGGACAACCTGCCGATCACCATCCAAGAATGGGATCAGTCAAAGAAATCCGGTGAAGAATCTAGCTATGTCACCGATGATGCCAAAGATGACCTTTGGCAGAAGCTCATAGCGCATTTCATACTACCTCCAGAGTATGAAGAATTTGAGGTAGATGGTATTATCCCAAGGCCGGGTGGGCTTAAAAATAGAGCGAAAGTGAAGGAGTGGGCTCTGAGCAAGATGGATGAACTGTACCGGGACCACAAGAAAAGTTTATACGCGAAATATGTCGCGAAAAAGAAAACTCTAGACTTCATAGGAGTAAATGAGAAGTTGAGAGAATAGTGGCCCGATTTTGTACGGTACAAGCAATCTGATAACGCAAAGGCAAAGTCGCAAAGAACGCGTTAAATGCTGCCAACAAGAAATACCATCATAAAATGGGGACAGGTGGCTACAAGAGTGTCGTCCCTAAGTGGGAAACTATGGAGAAGAACATGAGGGCTAGAGGCGTCACTCCTGGTACAGATGGATGGCCCGAGAGGTCAAAGCACTGGTGGTACTGGCACGGGGGATCCTTGGACCTAGAAACAGGGAAGACATTATTTCATGATAAAATTCTAAAACCCTCCCAAGACCTTATTCATGCAATGAACGATGCTCAATTGGGATTGTTCCATCCCGAGAGATAGAATGACGAGCTGACACACGCCCTAGGGAATCCTAAAAATTGAGGACGAACACGAGGCAAAGGCGTCGGTGTCTCGTGGTCTGATGATCCTGCATTGGATCTTAGCCAGCGGAGAAGAAGTGTGGCTTCCACGGAGGTCCGGGCTGATGATCAAGCACTGCTGGATGATGCACCGGCTCCTCACTACCCCGTGGATGATGTCAGAGAGATCGCACAATGTGAGCTACATCATCCAATGAACAAACTGTCCTTCAAGGTGGCGATCAGCACTGCTTTACCTTGTCTACCTGGAGCACTCCACCATTCACCTCCGATTCCACCAGGCTATGCTCGTGTCACGGTGGATGGCATAGTGGAGGATTTTGTGGACCTAGAGATTGAAATCGCTATGCCTGAAGGCCTTACGAAACTAGGAGATGTCAAGCGCAACATCATTCTATGGAATAAGAAGTACATCAAGTTTCCAGGCTCGGCGCCAAGGACACCGACTCCGAGGAATCCAAGTCCACGCCGCATCGAATATCGTCAACCTCCAAGTCCACCCCAACCCGATTATTGCCAACCTCCAAGTCTACCCCGCCCCGCTGAAGATCGCCACAGCAGGAGTACATCAACTCGATCTCCGCCTCCGTGCAATACTCGATCTCCACCTCCGCCTCCGTGCAATACTACTATCTCGTGAGATAAACGGAAGTTCGACGGTCCCCCGCGCCCCACATTGAAGAAAGGTCAAACGGCGAAGATAGTCGACATCCCGCCGGCTCTTCCAAAGAGACCTTATGACAAGACCGATGAGGAAACTAACGCGGATGTGGCTGCCCATGTTAAGGCGCATTTTGCACCCAAAAAACCTGAGCCAAAGCCGGTATATAATGAAAAAACCAAAAGGTGGGCCAAGTCCTTTCTTGAGCAACCATCCCAGATATCGATGAATCTGGAATGAGACTATGACCGGTAGATTATTAAGCAAGCACAGAAGAAAAAAATCACAAGTGCAAAAAGCGGGAAGCAAGTTGCCCAGCTCGGAACATAGAAGAATCAATCGGTCGCCCCACTCAAAGTCATTTCAGACCTCGACAAGGCCTTGAGAGCTGAAATGGATATGGACATGCAAATAATGGACCCCAAAGCCCATAATAATGGTGCACTTATGGGAATCACTGTATCGCATGCCAAAGCACTTGCTAACGAAGCAAATATGTCTCTTGGTCAATATTTAGGCTAGGAAGATACGCCAGTGGGTCAGATAGTACGGCAGTATGTCCAAGGGCAGCCTCTACTCAGTAATGAGGAGCTCGCGCGTCTATCCACACATATGCGAAATCTGCACGAATGGTACATGTCGCAAGCAGAAAAAAGTATCAGAAAGATTGGTTTCCGGTGGACGTTAGAAAGGAGTATCACTTCAAACCATACTCGATACAGGTTCAAATGACCGAACTGTTTCAGTTATACAACCAGCGCGCCCTCGACAAATCTATCATTGGTTGCTACTGTCTGTAAGTGATTTATTTCTATAATTAAGTTTGTAGCTCAGCTCATTCATTGCATTTAATATATTATCCTAACTATATATCCTTTTGTATGATGATATTATATTCTGCAGAATGAAGATGCTTGAATGAAAAAGAGCTAGAAGATACGGCGTTGGGTTCATTGACACATATATCGTTAATGAATATACGTTAAAGAATCACCCCAAGGACGTGGAGGAAGATCTGTGCAGGTTCTTAACCGAGAATAATTTTGTTAAGGAAATACTATTTTCTTACAACTTCAAGTGAGTGTTTGTATCTTGTACACATTTTATTTTTGCTTACTGGATGAGCTATGCATGCATGCTTATGTAAACGTCCGCAGATTCCACTGGATCTTGCTAAACATTCAAGTTGACAACTCCCTAGTTGAAGTCCACGACTCATTAAGTTGGGACCAAGAGCAGTGGAGCGACATGAAAACAATGCTCCATAAGTAATTTCAATCATTATCGCATTATATTGTCCTCTTTCATTCATTTCCGATATCAAGTAACTAATAACTCCTTTGTTCATTTTCTTTGCCGAGCAAGTGTTGGACACGGTTCAGACAGAAAATACCAGATCCATTCAAAGAGGAGTTAACTTATAAAATGGTGAAGAGTTTATAGCAGCCACCGAAAATTTATTTATTGGATACTACGTCTGCGAGTACATCCGCGAGTTGACCAGTGAGCGGAAATTTGACTCACATTATATTATGATTTGCGGGAGAAACTAGAGTCAGACCAGCGCATAAGAGCAATTCAAGAGGAGCTGGCGGGATTTATGATGAAGGAAGTCCTTGATGTACATGAGGAGCATTATGCGGATGACGTGGAACTCAATTTGCCTTAGTCATCTCCATGTAGCTGATATGATATATATATTCATCAATGACCATGTAATTTCAAAACATTTCTTCCTTTTGATATGATTGATTATATGTATGCTTGCAAGGGATCGATTAATTATATAAATGCATCGACGTGTAGTGTGTATGTAGTAGCGTATAATATGTATACTGAAATATATATTTGAATTATAGTGAAACGCAAAACGAAAAAGGAACGAAATGGCAAAAAAAAGGAAATACACAATCTCTGCCGCGGCAGAGAAACACACAATTCTCTGTCGCGGTAGGAAACTTTTTAGTCCCGTGTGATGTTACGGCCCGGGACCAGGGCCGGTCCTGAGGGGGGACTAGCGGGGTAGTCGCCCCGGGCCCGAAAAAAGCAGGGGCCCAAAAATTTATAGGACTGCTATACGATGTAAAAAAACATTTTTATGAGCTATATATCAACTCCCTAGCTACCAGGAAATAGACATCGATCGCTCGCAGGGCCGGATCGCTCGCCTGCCTCGACGATCGACTCCCAGGCCAAGGAAGCGATCGTTGGACTCGACAACTTCCAGGTATCGGCGCATCACTTGACCACGACCAAGGCATGTGCTCGACTCGAGTGCTCGACGACTCGAGGAATTGGTCTAGACTCGCTTATTTGCTTCGGCTTCCCACGTACCGGCCATGCCCTGCTTCTCGAGTCCCGTCACCTAATCGCCTCCCGTCGCCTAATCGCCTATCGAGCGCCTGCCTCAAGCCCTTTACGATCGACCGCCAGGCACACACCGCATGTAGAAAGGCCATCGACGATCTTCAAATCTGCCTGCTGTCTGCCCTCGCCCAGCCCTAATTCTTATTTCTTAGTTCTTAATTCTACTTAGTAATTGGTGTTCTTGATTTCTTGTTTGTAGCAAGCGAGGTTAACTGATTATGGCTCCTAAATCCGGTGCTTAGAAAATAAAAAGAAGAGAACATGAGAGTAAATTAATAGAATCATAGAGAGGATCTTTTCATAAATTTTTGAAGAGCAATATCAACGCAGATTATGACAATATGAGTAATCATGATGATAAATCTGCTAATATTGTTATTCTAATATTTTTATCGCTTATCGGATCTTATTTACTATGCCGG
This sequence comes from Avena longiglumis, assembly GCA_030063025.1. Taxonomy (NCBI): domain Eukaryota; kingdom Viridiplantae; phylum Streptophyta; class Magnoliopsida; order Poales; family Poaceae; genus Avena; species Avena longiglumis. Next base: position 13,984,215 of record CP125974.1, read on the forward strand.
TGACTGTCGCATAAGCTGAAAGAAGCTTTTCAAAGTTGAAATTATTAAAGAACTATTTGAGATCTGTAATGTCTCGGGAGAGGTTAAATGGTTTGGCACATCTATACATAGAGAAGAAGTTAGTGGACGAGATTGATATTGATTCCATCGTTACGGACTTTTTTTCTAGGATTTTTTGAAGGAAATTTTAAGATGTCATGCAAACATTGTTATTTTTATACGAATGTTATAGTTGGACGTATACTTAAAATATTTATTTTTCATCATCTCATATATATATGCATAATTTTTTTATAATAAGGGCCCATCATTTTTGTTTTGCCTCGGGCCCCTGAAATCTCAGGACCGGCCCCTGCCCGGGACTAGAGGGTTTCCGCCCCCCGCGGCGCTGAAACAGACACGTGGCTATTATTAGTCCCGGGCCGTAGCAAGCCGGGACTAGAGGGGGAGCCTCTAGTCCCATTTTCGCAGTCCCGGGCCTAAAACCGGGTCTAAAGCCAGTTGCGGCTAAACCTTTTTACATCAGTGATATATATCTAGACTTGTTTTAGTATTTAGATTCGCTCTAAACATAAGTGAACATACATATTAAAAATCGTCTAGATACATCTACTTTACAAAATTAAAATATCTTATAGTACGTCCCAGACTATAAATCACATGATGTCGTGCATACAACATAAATATCGCTGCGACCAAGCCACGTCCCAAACTATAAATCACATGTTGTCGTGCATACAACATAAATATGGCTGCGACCAAGTCTATAAATGCACGTACAAAAACGTGCACGCCAGACTTTGAATCTTTCGCGTGTAAAAATTGACTCTTGGATTAGTTGACTACTGGTGCGCCGGCGGGGCACACACGCACGGCCCGTGAGTAGTGTTGTCATGAGTTATGGCCCTATACACCCTACGCACACATGCAAAGACACACTTCATGTCTCTAGCTGCCTACAAGCATTTCGAAAAAAAAAGCTGCCTACAAGTACACATTTCGAAATACACCTTTGATTTGCTACCTTCCAAGTCATTCCAAATCATAATTGGAGTACAGACCTAAAGCTGGAGTAATGGTCACTCTCTCTAGGGTCGGGGTAAATGGATTAGGATGGCCATAGTGATAGTATTATAAGGTCTATCATGTATATTAACTTAGTTCTTTTTTAATGGATGTTTCTTAGCACGGTATCATAGGCAAATTGCTTATGTGGCACTATACTTAATGAAGAGAGAAGGTGGGGTTGTATCTTAGCTTAGCTACAAGCCTTGCACGGTATCATAGCCAAATACATGGTTAGCCCAATCACATGCATGCATGTACCCAAAATCATTAAATGTAGATACAACTCTTAAGATACTCCATTGTACTAGTTGTTTCTTAAGATACATCACTATCTAAGATAACGAGCTTAGAGACACCCCATTGTAAAAGGCCTTAGCAAAATAATAATGTGGCACACCGATTAATCAATAGACACGTGCTAGTGGTATCATAACACCTTTGACAATAGGGTGTACTAGTATCTTACTCCTAGGGAAATTAAATGGTTAAGAGACAACATCTTCAATGCATTGTTTCTTGAGTGATGTTTCTATGATTTTTGCCTACTTTTTTCCTTTGATTTCGTGCAAGAGGTGTTTCTTAGCTAAGATACAATCTTACCCTCTTTCCTCATTAAATATAGTTAAATATAGTGTCACATAGGCAAAGTGCCTAGGATACACCACTAAGAACCGGTCTTAGTGCAGTATCCTAGGTGTTTTGCCTATGTGGCATGTTATTTAATGGAGAAAGAGGTGTTGTTGCATCTTAGCTAAGATACACCCCTTGCACGGTATCGTAGGAAAAAAAACTTGGCTAGACCAATCACACACATGCATGAGACTAAATCATTAAATGCAACACCACTAAGAAACGCCGTCTAAGAAATAATGCGTTGTCATTGTTATTTCTTAAGTTTTAATTATTTCTATGAAAACGTGCTAAAAAACACCCATTGTAAAAGGTCTAAGAGCAATTATAATAGTGGGCTATAAGCCTGCCGACATGGCATTTTTGTCTATGTGAGGGAGAGAGATAAAAAATGCAAGTTGTTAGTGCTCATGCAAGAGTCGGCTTTACACGTATTTCTAGGCAAAAATATTAAATAAGAGAAAAAGAAAAGAGAGAAGAAAACAACCAATACTAATCGAATAGGCAACCTTATAGCCAGCTCTATTATACAAGCTAGCTCTTGATGACATGAAAATTTCATATAGCTATCTTGCTGGCTACATTATTGTTCTTGCTCTAATATGTTACGATATCATAGCACATGTAACAAAAAATTTAATATCAAATACATCTTGTACATCAAAATGCATTGAGATTTTACAAATAATTAAATACCATGAGATTATGATACATCAAGATGATACTAAGCACTATAACAATAGTATCATACGCTAGTATCATATGCATGATACTAGTAAAATGATACTCCCACTATGACCAGCCTTAGGAGTGTCGGTGAAATACTTACATACAGTACATCCTATCTTGTTCTTAGAATTACCTTTTTTCTCCTCTAAGCAAGTTATGCAAGCATTGGAGGAGCTAATTAGCTCTGTTAATAACATTGATCCATGCAAAACCGGAATAAAATGACTAAAATTGCATTAGGAATGCATTGAGAAAATTTGGAGAGGCAACAAAATTTTTTTATTATGAAACTAAGATAGGATATTTTATATACACTACTCCCTCCGTTTAGAAATATAAAACATTTTAGCTTTATGAATCAAATGTATTTACACGTATTTTAGTGTATAGGTTCATAGAGGTTTAGAGTAAACATATACACTAAAAAGCGTCTAGATATATTCAATTCACAGAGCTAAAATATCTTATATTTTTCAACGAAGGGAGTACTCGACAAGGTGTTAAATACCATCATGTGTTAAAACAAGCTGGAGGAGTTGTTCTGTTTCACTACCGCTCTCCTTGTCAAACCCCCGCCGTGACACCTCGTTTTTTATGCTTCCGCCAACACACAAGATAGCCCAATTTTAGGCATGCCCATGACTACCCCCATTCTTTTTTTGCTATCTATTAATAATCGTCAACAACAGTACAAATAGACTTAATAGTAATATAAATTAAAAATAGGTTATTGGACTACCTAGTGATGATTACAGACACTTGCACGAGCCGAAGCGCGCCGCCATCCTCGCCCCCTCTCTCACCGAAGCCGAGCAAAGCTTCTCGTAGTTGAGCTTGTTGTAGTAGACAAACATGAAGTCGCCGTGCTAAGGCCCATAGGACCAGCGCGGTAGAATGGACAAAAATAACCCAAACTTAAAAGGATTTCACAAAATGACCCATCTGGAAAACTATTTTCCTGGACTAACCCTTTGGTGGCGCCACAGTGGCGCTTCTATCTGATGTAGCGCCTTTCAGCTAAGCGCTATGCCCCCTGCCAGCGTGGCACCGTCTGGCCCCTCCCTGGCCCCACCCGGTCGTGTGACGCCCAGGCGCTATGCCTGGGGCGAGTAACGCCCAGGCACTACACATTAAAGTGTAGCGCCTAGCAGATAGGCGCTACACTCTGGGACTTAAGCTGTCGCGCCAGCCCCCCTCCCCACCCCTCCCCATTCACTCCCAGGCAGATAGAAGAACAGACAGAGGGAGGATGTCGGTTCCTCCTTCCCTCCCTCTCAAATCTCCACCTCAAATCCAACAGATCTGAGGGATTTCACCGTGGATTTGCTCCCCCATCCCTCCCTCAAGGTAATCCCCTCCTTTCCCCTCTCTTTCATCCAATGAATCCTGCACATTATCCTCAAACCCTAGATCTAGTTGGATTCATAATATGGACTATTTGTGCATGTTTTTAGTTACTTGGTAGTTATAAATTAGTTGTATTTGATGGGGAATGAAAGTGTGTTATTGATTTGCATTGTATATGATGGTTGTATATGGATTTGTATGGATGTTTGAATAATATGCTACCATATTCTTTGTAGTTTATTGTATAAATTCAAACAATGGCCACATACCACACACATTTTATTGATGTTTGGAATATATATGTAGGATGGTGTGGCTACTTGAGGATTACTATGATCATCAACACCGGGCAAACTTGATGGCGGAGAAGCATATGGTAATAAAACCATGGTTGAACTTCTTTGCTTTTATTTTTCTATTGATTCAATTGTGTTGGAAAAACCATAATGTTCGATCTTGTATGTATGCAGAGGCTTCGTCCCCTCAAGATTCGGTCTCATGGCGCGTCTTCGAATGACATGCCGTACGACGAGCGGTACACCGAGTACATCAAGCGGCTAGGCCTCCTCCCTTTCATCACGCTTGTGAGCCGGTCGACGCCGAACCTCAACGCGGCTGCTATCACCGCACTTGTCGACCGGTGGAGGCCAGAGACGCACACTTTCCACCTCCGAACCGGCGAGATCACTCCTACTCTTCAGGATGTTTCCATGATCTTTGGACTTCCTATCGCGGGGGAGCCTCTCTGTATGATCACAGATTCCGATGGGTGGCGCAATGCGATGCAGCTACTTATTGGCATGGCTCCTGAAGAACTTGAAGATAAGAGCAAAGATAGAGTCCCAGCAGGCGCGACATATGCGTGGATCATGGAGAAATTTAGGGAATGCCCGAACCCCGCCGAGGTTGAGGTGATCGAGACACATGCTCGTGTGTACGTGTGGTATGTCCTTTCTAGGACTCTGTTTGCTGACAGCGGAGGTAGGACCGCTCAGTGTATGTGGCTGAAGGCACTAGCAAACTGGGATAGCAATATCAGCTGGGGTTCGGTGGCTCTTGCCTACTTGTACCGACAGGTAATCACCTGTGCACTCTACATTCATTTGTATATGTCGAGTCCACACATATGTTATACTGACCTCGTTTTTGTTCACTTGCAGTTGGACGATGCCTGTCGTAGGGCAGGCGGAAATGCCAGAATAGGTGGTGCTATGGTTCTTCTCTCGATATGGAGCTGGGAACACTTACCAGTTGGGCGTCCCAAAGAGGTAGGCCACCATCCGTGGCCAGCGTATAATAGAAACCCTCTACGCCTCCCGACTTGGGCTTACAAGTGGGACGTGGTATCGGAGATGACAAGCGATGTTGATGCCATGTACCTCAAGTACACGAACGAGTTTGATGCGATTACGCCCGAGCAGGTAGATGTTTATCTATACGTCACTATCCATAATATTTACTTCACGAGTCAAAATCGATACCAAACATGTTCTTGTGATGTGTTGTAGGTGGAGTGGGAGCCTTATGGTTGTGGGAACGAGTTTGGTATTGCTCCCGGGTTTGATATTAACCCGAAGTGCTTGGAGGAACAATCTCTCTGGCTCATGTGCTGCCCATTGATTTGCAATTGGGCGGTTGAGTTTCATATGCCACAACGGGTGATGAGGCAGTTCGGGTTGTTTCAGTGCAACCCTCCCGTGTGGAAGGACACCGACAAGGAGCTTCATCGGTTAGTTAGCATGAGAACTTGTGCTCAGTTGCTTTGGATGGTACTAACATGGTTCTTTGTTGTTGTTCGTTGGATGAGAAAAGCGAGAGGAAGATCAAGAATTGGGATCACCATCATAGGAGGCACGTCATGGAGTTCCTCATTTGTGTGGAGAATGCTCGACGAACCGAATGGAATAGTGGAAGAGCACATTTCCTAGTTGCATCTAACAACTACATCCATTGGTTTCTTGGTAGTACCCGTGTCTCCATTTGCCCGCCGTCCTATGAGGAAGAAATATTGGAGGAGCCAGTCCAGTTCAATGAACTTGCCTACACTCAGTACAACCGGCAGGTCAGGGAGGGGACCGACATCCCGCTTTCTTCCTCACTCAACTTTGCGGTAAAGTTATTGTTGCCTTCGCATTACTTTCCTTGCACTCTCATCTCTTTCTTGCCTAACATGTTCTTGTTCTTGACTCTGTAGAGAACGGAGGTAAAGAAATATGCCGACGATGCCGAGGCGATTCTTTTTTCTGCCCCTAAGGGGAAAAAGGGAGAAGGCATGATACGAAACTTCCTTAAGGTATGGATGCGAGAGTTCCTCAAGATAGGCATGTTCTTGGTTTGACTTATGTTGTTATTTGTTACAGCGCTTGGCCCAAAAGATGCGTCGCTTATCTAACGTGCTAGGTTGCCGCGATCCCGAGTACACAACCCCGTCCGGTTCTAGGTCCAAGTCGACTACTGATCCGTCGGCCCATCTTCAGGATGATGTTGAGGATGACACAACTTCCGCGATTCGTTCGGAAGATGAGGTATGGGACAACCTTACATGCATTTAGTGCTTTCTGTTTCCCATGCATTTCTCATAGCCATACAATCTTACATGTAGCTTCCTCATATGGAGAATGAGACTGAGGAGGAGTACCGGATTCGTTCCGCATACCAGCTGAAGCCAAGGAAATAGTTCAATCGCTGGACGCCGGACGACTTCCGTAACAAGGGAAATGCCAATGTTGTCGAGGACGAGCCGCCACAGAGGTCAAGAGCGACTAGGAGGACGAGAGGCCTATGGTATGATGATGAAGATGAGTCGCAAGAAGAGGAGGTGACAAAGAAGATATCTCCAAGGAGGGGCCGAGGCCCAAGGACGCGTGGACGGAAGTAGGTCATGTATGGCACAATGTTGATGATGCACTAGGTTTGAGACTATGTATGGGTTGATGTATGGCACTATGTTGATGTTGTTTAAGACTATGTTCATGTATGGCACTATGTTGATGTATGACAATATGTTCATGTTGTTTGAGACTATGTTGATGTTATTTGAGTATATGTGCAGTTTGAGTATATGTTGTTTAAAACTAGTATAACAAGTGTTGTTTGAGTATATGTTGTTTGAAACTAGTGCAGTTTCAGAGTGTAGCAACTGTCTGATAGGCGCTACACCTCAGAGCATAGCGCCTATCAGACAGGCGCTACACTCTGAGTTAGAGTTTTCCCCCGCCAGCGAACTCTCGATTTGCTCTCTGTATGCTCCTGTTAGTCATGGAGCAGACGAAATCTGCTAGCATAGCGCCTAGCAGAACGGCGCTACACAAGCATAGCGCCTGCGCTGGGCGCTATGCTAGCAGTCTGCCCCAAACTAAGAGAGCAAATCGAGAGTTGGATGGGGGGGGGGAAACTCTAAGTCAGAGTGTAGCGCCTGTCTGATAGACGCTACATCTCAGAGCATAGCTCCTATCAGACAGGCGCTACACTCTGACTTAGAGTTTTCCCCCGCCAGCCAACTCTCGATTTGCTCTCTGTATGCTCCTGTCACTTGCTCCAAGACCTCAGCATAGGTGGGACTACGCTCAAACACAATATCTAGCTCATCCGGGTCTGGTTCTATGTTGCCTTTCAAAAAGGCATCCTTGTCCACATGATGAACATGAACAATTCTTGTCATCCCTAACACATAGGAGAATATGTTCATTAACTAACCATGACAAGATAAACAAAACTATACTAGACAGATTACCAAACCATAAAGCTAACAAGAACACCCTCTCTTACATAAGCAAACCCTAACCCTAACCCTAGCCATAACATTCCAATATACCTAACAATGTCATTTCAACAACCCTAAACCTAACTAAATGCTTCATACACATCTATATAACCAACATTGGCCAATAAATCTAACAAATTTCCAAACATTTCTCTCCAAATCAAATTTCTAGGGTTTCAAGCCAAGTCCAACCAAAATGAAAGATTTCAAGAGGTCAAAACGGAGGGGAATGAGGGAGGGTACCTCTAGCAGCTGGGGAGAGGCACAAATCCACCAAATAAAGCTTCCAATGTGAGAGATTTGAGGGAGGGAAGGGGGCGTCTCCTTGCTGTTCTTCTTACTTGGGTCGAGCTGGGAGTGAATGGGGAGGGGTGGGGAGGGGGGCTGGCGCGACAACTTAAGTCCGAGAGTGTAGCGCCTATCTGCTAGGCGTAATGTGTAGCGCCTAGCAGATAGGCGCTACACCCTAGGCATAGCGCCTGGGCGTTACTCGCCCCAGGCATAGCGCCTGGGCGTCACACGGCCGGGTGGGGCCAGGGAGGGGCAAGACGGTGCCACTGGCGGGCATAGCCATGTGAGACACGGTGAAAACTATAGGGTGGGCGCAGGTAGAAAAATGCCAACTAAATAGAATTCTAAATAGAAGATTAGGAGTAATAGTAGAAATTTTGCAAATTCAGGGTTGGCCACGGCCCACCCCACCCACCCCCTGCTTACGCCACTGGGCATAGCGCCTAGCTGAAAGGCGCTACACTAGCTGTTGGGCACTACCCAAAGGGTTAGTGCCAGGAAAATAGTTTTCCAGATAGATCATTTTGTGAAATCCTTTTAAGTTTGGGTTATTTTTGTCCATTCTGCCGACCAGCACACCAGAGTAGCAACCATTACCGAAGATAACAACCATAGATCGGAAGTGGCTGACCTCAAACCACACCGACGAATACGGAAAACGATCGAATTCCAAGAGATCCATCGGACACATGACTCCACGCACCCTCCGCCGGCGCTAGACACACACACCCAAATTCACCTCCAATAGATTTTGTCACAATTCTGGTCGTCCACCCACCCTATGGCACCAACTCATAACAATATTAATTACTATAATAAGCAAGGTTTAAAATTTTGAGAACGGGGAAAATTTTGTCACAATATTAATTACTAATTTAAATTTGGTATGGAATTAGTTTGAACCTGGCGCAAATATTTAAGCTTACAAATATTTAAGCATCTGGTTAAATTGCCTGAAACTTCGCTGAAGCTTTAAAACCCTGTGTAGTAATTAAGTACTACATCCTGTCATCTCACCACCTGCAAAATTAATTAATCAGCCAATGGATTCACAGAAATCCTGGCGCATGTGTGGATAGAACCGGTGGTCGCATGCGATTCAATTTTCAAACCATGCACGGCAATTCAAATCCCTAACGAATAGTACTACTACCCGACACAACAAATCTATCATCTCCAGCTACACGGACACGGTTAGATCTAGTCTACGGCCACATTTCATTAATCTACCGCCAGTACAGTACCTGTACTATTTCGATTTGTTAATACAGTGGTAGTATTTGCATGCAGCCTATCTATTTCAGAAATCAGGTCGCGAAAAAAGAATGAAAAACAAGTCTCGTCATGAATTGCCGTTTTTGCGGCAAGAATATTTATCTCCTAAAAGTAGATAAATAAGGTAAGTATATCTAGATTTACTGTGGATAAATAAGGTAAGTATAAGGTAAGTAAATAAGGTAAGTAAATCAGATAAATAAGGTAAGTATAAATAAGGTAAGTATATCTAAAAGTAGATAAATAAGGTAAGTATATCTAGAAAGCAGGGATGGAGAAGTGGTCACGGCGGCAGCGTACAGCCAGTGGGTGCATGCTGTCAGGAAGATTCGTACTACAGTGCATCAATTTCAGTGCAGCCAATGGTGCCTCAAAACGTCATCATCATCATACTCTATCCACTAATAATCCCCTCGGTAATGCGGAGTAGTTAATTAAACATCTGTCGGCCTGCATATGCTGCTCGTATCGCATAGGGATTAATTACCACAGGGGACGAGGCAATAAATTACTGTAGTTTACTTTTCTGTTTGAATAAGATGGGTTTAATCTTAATTTGTACTACGAGTATGCATGCATGGAAATGCATGGGGAGGTGTACATATGCTGCCCGCGTGCCGTCATCTTCCTCTGTCTTCAAAAGTTAAAAAAAAGTTAGAAATGTAAAATGCCTTCAAGAAAGAAAAAAGTTGATACATATGTACGACTGTACGTATGTAGATATACCCTCCTTTCCGACTCCCAAAGCTCTCGTTATGGGGGTGTCCGAAAGGCCCCAGATAAAGGAACAAATTTGGACACTATCATCATACTCCCTTTCCTTGTCTCCAACGGCATGCGTGCTTTCAGTAATATTCATTCGCATGCAGGATTTGAACGTAGAAATAGGGAAAAGCAGGGGTATGTATGTCACATGTGGTGGATTTCTATAGCATCTTATACGTCGAATTTCTGTAAGAAGTTTCTTTAGAGGTGCTTAGAGGAATTTGAAAGAGTATGAGTTTGGCGAAATATGATGGATTATTATTGAGCCTCATGAGCGAGTATATATATAGGCGTACATGGGATCATCTTGGAGTACAAATCAAATTAGGATTGTACATAAGCAGATCCTAACTCTATCTAAACTACATGACAACCGTATATGTTTAATATTCTAACAGAATCAAACACATGAATATAGGATTGATGAGAGAGAGTAAGGAGAGATGATGTGAAAGCATTGGGTTTCTCAAAGGAAAATAAATCATATTTAATCTAATGTTGAGATTCCTACAAAAACGGATTACATATGAATTTGGCAGGCCCAATCCTACGATGTAAGGGCCTTTCCTAGGAAAAAATCATTACGATTCAAATCCTCCAAAATTCGGTTGAAAATTACGTACTATCTAAAGAGACCCAACACGAAGTAACGTTGCGGGACCAGTCTCTATTTCCCCATGCCATCTCTTTCTTTGCTGTAGTAGTCAGGAGCTCTCTTCACTGGACCGGGCAGAACCCGAACCTCTCTGGCGTCTTTCACTACTAGAAAAAACCTTATGCGAGGCGCACCTAAAATCATATGCGAGGCGCATAGCTTTGAGTCTCGCCTATTTTTTATGCGAGGCGCATATATGCGCCTCCTATACTTCATATATGCGAGGCGCATATCGATATGTGCCTCCTATATTATGCATATGCGAGGCGCATATTGATATATGTGCCTCCTATACTCTGCATATGCGCCTCCTATATTGTCCATATGCGAGGCACATATTGATTTGAATGCGCCTCGTATATTATTTTTGAATTTCAAAAAAAAAGGCCAGATCTAGATCTAGATCTGGCCAGAATTTCGTCGGAGCTCGTCGGAGACCATGCCCATGGCCACAACCTACCACCGAAGGCATGTGCGAGAGGCCATGTCCATGGGTATCACCGCAGATGGTGGAGGAGGATGAGGCCACCGGAGTTCGTCGCCGGAGGTGGAGGAGGAGATGGTCGGTGTGGTTGTGGAGGCCATGGCCGGAGTGGTCGCCAGAGGAGGAGAAGGTCGCCGGAGGAAGAGGAGGAAGAGGAGGAGGAGAGTGGAGGAGGAGAGTGGAGGAGGAGGAGAGTGGAGAAGGAGGAGGAGAAGGGGAGAAGAAGGAGGTGGGGAGAAGGAGAAGGAGGAGAGGTGGTAGGTGTTATATAGGTGTGGTAGGTGGCTATTTTGAATTTGAATCCGGCCAGGTTATAGGAGGCGCATTTTGCTCCATATGTGCCTCCTATACTTCGAACTATAGGAGGCGCATATGACCATATGCGCCTCGCCTATGCGGCCACCTACCTCCACCCGGGCCCACATGAGTTACTTGAGGCGCACTCTAGAGGAGCAAGAGACCTCACTTACATATGAGTGTCAACAAATGGAGGTTGAGCGAGCTTCTATGGTGAATCAATGGGGGAAATGTGGTGGGGAGGAGGAGGGGGGCGGCCAGATTTGTCTTGGTGGAGGAGGAAGAAGTGAGACAAGTGAGTGGGGTGGTAGTTGGCTCCATGTGCAAAAACCTGGAAAAAGGTGGTGCCAGGTTATAGGAGGCGCATATTGCACAATATGTGCCACCTATAATTCAAACTATAGGAGGCGGCGGCCACCTACCTCCACCCGGGCCCGCAGGAGTTACTTGAGGCACATATGACCATATGCGCCTCGTATATTATTAAATATAGGAAGCACATATGACCATATGTGCCTCGCATATTCGAGCACCTACCAACACGCGGGCCTACACAAATTATGCGAGGCGCATTCTGACCATATGCGCCTCGTATATTATTAAATATAGGAGGCACATATGACCATATGTGCCTCGCATATTCGAGCACCTACCAACACGCGGGCCTACACAGATTATGTGAGACGCATTCTGTGCATATGCGCCTCGCCTATCTGATATATAGGAGGAGCATATGCTAGAATGCGCCTCGCATAATCTGGGGATACTTGATTTCGTCTGTTCAGGGATTATACGAGGCGCATTCTTATCATATGTGCCTCGCCTATTTTTATACTAGAGGCGCATGGAGAAGGTGCGCCTCGTCTATTTATAGGAGGCACATATGGTCTAAATATGCCTCCTATAAGCATGTCTCCTATAGCCTTTCTCTAGTAGTGTTTGCCAGCCGGAGATGGGGGACGGGAGGCACCGGGAGTAGTTTAGGGTAGGGTTTTTGGGCTCCTTGCCCGTAGTTTGGAGCGAGGTGCAGATGTTGGCCAGATCTGGATCTTAGGGTTCCTGTCGCTGCCGGTTTCTCCTTCGGCCGGAGAAGTTAGCATCGGTGAGGGCTGACGTCTCCTCTTCAATAAGGCGGCCGTGGGCCTCCCTCTGTTGTGGATCCGTGACCCAGCGTCCTCCGCCCCTGGCCGGCCATGGTGGCGAGGAGGTGCGGTGGTATGGGTGGTGTGTGGCATCGCCTCCTGACGGCCGTGGTGGCGAGGAGGAGAGATGGTGCCCCTGCTTCTTCTTCCGCGGTGCGGAGGCGGTTCGTTGGCTTCTTCGTCGATTCATGGAGACTTACCCGCAGGTGGCGGTCCCTGCGGCGGTTCCTGGCGGAGAAGCAATCTGGGAGCATCTATCCGGCGGCTTATAGCGGCTTGATCCGTGGTCCTGCTGCAGCAATAGACTGAAGGGCAGTTGCTCCCTGCTGCTTGCTCCGTCCCGACTGGTTCTCTGGCAGTGCTCCGATCCGGCTTGCCGTGGTCGTGGGCGTCGTCGGTGTTGGGCTGGTGCGCATGAAGGAATCCATCTCCTTTTTTGCGGTCTTCTCGGGGTTCCTTCTATAAATTGCCGGGCTATGTTGTATTTTCCTACTTCTCTGGGGTTGTTCCTGTAATATGTACCGCCACCATCGATTATCAATGCTGCTTGTCGGGTGCTTTGCACCCGTCGGCCATCTTCGTTATCAAAGTATTTTGAAAGTATTGAGGAAATACTTTAGTTTCTGAAAAAACGCGACTGGTCAAATTTTCGCTGTTTGAATGAAAAAAATCGTCGCTTTAAAAATGCTAGTGGAGATAAGCACTGCGTTCACTCGTTTCGTGCCTAGTACTGCTTCGACACCGCAACGTATCTGATTCGTTTCGATCGAGTGACGAGGTGGCCGATTCGGCCGGCGCTGGCCGTGTCAGTTCGGCCGAATGATCGACGCATCATCATGCCGTGCGTTAATGTGTTTCGCCTCCGTCGTTTTCGCCAACTTGTTGCTACGCAAGCCGACATGGGAACAACCGAGCAACATACTAGGCCTACTTGGACGGGACCAAGTCAGTACCGTAACCACCGCAGCTTACTGCTTATTACGGCTGCTTATACCACTCCAATATATCCATCGCTCGCATGCACTCTGATTCTTCTTCCTTTCAATGCGTCTACACACAAATCATGCATGTACAACACGTTCATGCATGATTTACCGAACCGTCACTGACTGACTGTGTGTCACGCCCATTCAATCACCTCGCTGTGCCTCCGTCTTCTGTATCTCTCCCTATACTTCAACATACACAATACAAGCTCCTGCATGCATATACTCTCTATCTCTAGCTAGCTGCGTATACATGTGGTCCAGTTGTATTTTTTTCTCTCTCACTCTACTCTCAATGTAGCTTTGCTTGTCACGTGCATGCATGCATGCATGCATGCCACACGGAATAATAGGAAGGAGTACAAAAGGAAGAGAGGAAGTTAGCTCACAACGGAAGGCCTACTACCTACGTAGCTGTCTGTCGTCACACCCTTGCTGATCACAAAAGCCAGCGCCGGCACATCAACTTAGCCAGGTCTCGTCTCGTCTATCACAAGTCGCGAGAGGTCAATCCATGCATGTTTGTCTGGCCGCCGGCCTCATTCTCTCCCGTCGCCGTACGTTCGCGTACATACAGTAATACGTCCTAGACTATAAATCACATGCTGTCCTGCAGCATACATATCGCTGCGACCATGCCTATAAATGCACGTACAAAGCAAAAATTGCACGCCAGACTTTGAATCTTTCCCGCGTAAAAATTGGGTCTAGGATTAATTGACTGCTGGTGGGACGGCGGGGCACGCACGCACGGCCCGTGAGTAACATCGTCATGAGTTATGGCCCTATGCACCCTACGCGCACACGCAACACGACACACTTGCACTACAGGACACGTGCGCTACGCCGAGGACAAAAAGCCATCGGCGTAGCCAAATTGCCCTCGGCGTATGGTACGCCGAGGATTGCCCTTGACGTAGCCTTCTCGGCAAAGGTCTTCCTCGGCGGAGCACATTCAGGCCGTCGGCGTATAGACATGCCGTCGGCGTAGCGGCTGTCGGCATAGCCTGTCGACAGGTTGCAAAAATATATTTTTTAAAATTTTTATTTTTATTTTTTTCTCAATTTTTTTATTCTTTGAATTGTTTGACTTGTTTTAACACTAATTATACTTAATATTTGATTAAATTTCAGTCTTAGTCAAACTTCTCGACCGGTCACCCATCCTAATATTACTCCAGCTCCAGCATGCTTAACTTCCTCGTTCCTTCAGAATCCATTTCCGCAAAGTAATTCATACATTGTTGTCAATACTATGATATCAATCCTATTAACTCTTATATCATCATATCACATGTTTGTATTTTTTGAAATTATAAACAATTATTTAAGTAAACATTAATGAATAAGTAAAAATATTACTGAATTCAAATAAAAATATAGTATTTTTTTTTTGCATTTCTCTATTTAATATGGAATAATTAATATCTTTAAATCTGTAAATCGGAATTCAACAAATAATATGTCTAAATTGATCAAAAAATGAGAGGAATCCAAATATGATATCCATATCAACTAATCACAAACCCTCTGTTTTTGAATTAGCTATTTGGTGGTTGCTTTAGAAAATCCCCTTTTTGCGCTCGGATAATGAAAAATGGCTTTTTGGTGCGATGAAAAGGAAAATTTGCATTTGATATTTGATAAAATAGCATATTGTGAACCTGAAAATGATTTGTGTCAAAAAACATGAGCATCGGATCATGTACCTGTAATTCATATCTGACCCACTTCCTATTGATTCGGCAGGAATTTGTATTTTTCATCAGAGGTGGACGGAAAGGTTTCGGATCCCCCTGTTGGGACATTGTACATATAAGGTGGTATAGTATTTTTGTAAAATGTGGTGGTAGAATTTTGAATTAACCATTTGGTGGTTGCTTCACAAAACCGTCCATTTTTTGTGGTCGGAAAATGGGAAATGGCTTTTTGGTGCAACCAAAAGGAAAACTTCCTCCTGCAAGCCATCCCATGATGCATGTGTATACACAATATGGGCATATTATCACAAACTACGACTTGATTCTAGCCATAACATTGATCATTTGACCTGAAAGCCAAGAAACCTCAAATGAGATAGGTCCTTTTGTGAAGGTTTTTTTGAGACACAATCAATATACCAAGTTTGATATTTTTCCTTCTAACTATGTCACATAATATAACGCCACGCAAAGGTTTCACATTGTTTCGATCGTTTTTGAAATTTTTATGCTCGTTTTAAACTATCGTCAAACTTTGTCGAACGGCGGGCATGAAAATTCTTAGCTCGGGGCCGAGCCTCGCTAAACTTGCATTGAATATTTGATAAAATATCATATTGTGAACCTAAAAATGATGTTTGTAAAAAAACATGAGCATCGGATCATGTACCTGTAGTTCATATCTAACCCACTTCCTACCGATTCGGCAGGAATTTGTCTTTTTCACCAGAGGTGGACGGAAAGGTTTCGGATCCCCTGTTAGGACATTGTCCATATAAGGTGGTATAGTATTTTTGTAAATGAAGGGTTCGCAGCATAGAAAACAAAAAATTTCCTACGATGTGAACTATATACCAAGATCTATCTACTAGATTCAAACAACGGGCGGATGTATATCCGTACAGAACATACCCTTGAAGACCGACAAAGCTTAACGAGTTCAACTCGTGGTTGATGTAGACGATCTCTTGCCGATCTCAAGATCGAGAGGAAGTCCTAGCGCCGCAAATCAGCAAGCATCCGTTTCGCACACGCTCGAGGAACCGAGCAACCTCCGCCTCCTCGCTCCAGCGATGCAGCGGAAGCACAACTCTTTCTTGCCGAATAGCCACCGGGAACATGTATTTCGCTAGTCCGAGACCATGGGGGATAAATTCTAGAGGGGGAGAGAGATCCTTCACGAGGAGGTGTGAGAGACAAGTGAGGAGGGGGGCTCCTTTTATAGGAGGAGGGGGGCACCCAAGGGGGTGGCCGCCGGCCATGGGGGCTGCCCCCTCCCCTCCTTCATTCATGTGGGTGGACACTCCACTCACAAAATGCCCTTTAAATTCCCTCCACTCAAAAGTCCACTCAAATTCCCATTAAATTTCCACCAAATTTAATGCAAACTCTCATTAAATAAAACTCTTTTATTTTATTCAGAATTTTGTCAATTACTTTAATGACAAACATTCACAAATAACCCCTTGCTAGAATTCTATTTCACATGCATAACCACTTTATGCAATTTCACCCAAAAACCTGTTTTGGTATCTAGTGAAATAAATTCTGCGCTTGTTCATTCTTTCGGCATGAAACATTTGCTCCAATTGGATGTCGGTGTCTCTTAAGTGTGTCACCCTACGGTTCGTGAATAATGCGGACATGATCGAGACCCTCTCGGATCAATAATCGAAGCGGATCTGAGACCCATATCGACTCCCACACATTCAACGATGACTTTCTTGTGATCGTGAACCTTTTATGCTAGTATCTTAATCCCTTTGTTTCACGATATATTACATGTCCGAGATTCGATCATCGGTATCTCCATATCTAGTTTGATCTCTATCGACATGCACTTTTCTCGTTCTGTGATATAACATTCTAGTGATCAAATCACTTGCTTGCAAGCTAATCAATGTGATATCACCGAGAGGGCCCACAAGATATCTATCCTTCATCGGGATGAATAAATTCCCTCTCGATCCATGAGCCTCAACATAACACTTTATTAGTTCGAATCCATCTTTATAATCACCCCATTACGGTGACGCTTGATGTTATCAAGAAACTCTTCCGGTGTTAGTGATTGACATGATCTCATGGTCTAAGGATTAGGATCACTTCGTAAGTTGTTATAGCAATATAAACTCAATGACTTTGATCGTAATGCTATACTTCGGATGAATGTTCATCACACCATTACACTAATGTTGTGATCCCGTTATTAACGACATCCAATGTCCATGATCAGGAAATCTTGATCATCTTGTTAATCAACGAGCTAGTTTATGAGAGAGGCATAACTAGGAACTTTCTGTTTGTTTATTAAACACACATGTATTAACGTTTCCGTATTAATACAATTATAGCATGCAAAATAAACATCTATCATATACTTGGAATACACATAATAAACACTTTATTATTGCCTCTCAGGGCATATTCCCTTCAGTAAAATGTGGTGGTAGAATTTTGAATTAGCCATTTGGTGGTTGCTTCACAAAACCGTCCATTTTTTTTGCTCGGAAAATGAGAAATGGCTTTTTGGTGCGACGAAAAGGAAAACTTACTCCAGCAACATTGTTCTGCATCCCATGATGCATGTGTATACACAATATGGGCATATTATCACAAACTATGTCTTGATTCTAGCCATAACATTGATCATTTGACCCGAAAGCCAAGAAACCTCGAATGAGATAGGTCATTTTGTGAAGGTTTCTTTGAGACATAATCAATATACCAAGTTTGATATTTTTCCTTCTAACTATGTCACATAATATAACACCACGTGAAGGTTTCACATTGTTTCGATCGTTTTTGAATTTTTTATGCCCGTTTTAAACTATCGTCAAACTTTGTCGAACGGCGGGCACGAAGATTCTTAGCTCGGGGCCGAGCCTCGCTAAAATTGCATTGGATCTTTGATAAAATATCATATTGTGAACCTAAAAATGATTTTTGTAAAAAAACATGAGCATCGGATCATGTTCTTGTAGTTCATATCTGACCCACTTTCTAGCGATTCGGCAGGAATTTGTCTTTTTCACCAGAGGTGGACGGAAAGGTTTCGTATCCCCCTGTTAGGACATTGTCCATATAAGGTGGTATAGTATTTTTTGTAAAATGTGGTGGTAGCATTTGGAATTAGCCATTTGGTGGTTGCTTCACAAAACCGTCCGTTTTTTGTATTCGGAAAATGGAAAATTGCTTTTTGGTGCGACGAAAAGGAAAACTTTCTCCTGCAACATTGTTCTCCATCCCATGATGCATGTTTACGCACAACATGGTCATATTATCACAAACTATGCTTCATTCTAGCCATAACATTGATCATTTGACCCGAAAGCCAACAAACCTCGAATGAGATAGGTCATTTTGTGAAGGTTTCTTTGAGACATAATCAATATACCAAGTTTGGTATTTTTCCTTCTAACTATGTCACATAATATAACACCACGTGAAGGTTTCACATTATTTCGATTGTTTTTTAAATTTTTATGCCCGTTTTAAACTATCGTTAAACTTTGTCGAACGACGGGCATGAAGATTCTTAGCTCGGGGCCGAACCTCGCTAAACTTGCATTGGATCTTTGATAGAATAGCATATTGTTAACCTAAAAATGATTTTCGTAAAAAAAATGAGCATCGGATCATGTATCTGTAGTTCATACCTGACCCACTTCCTGCCGATTCGGCAGGAATTTGTCTTTTTCACCAAAGGTGGACAACAAGGTTTAGGATCCCCTGTTGGGACATTTTCCGTATAAGGTGGTATAGTATTTTTGTAAAATATGGTGGTAGCATTTTGAATTAGCCATTTGGTGGTTTCTTCACAAAACTGTCCGTTTTTTGTGCTCGGAAAATGGAAAATGGATTTTTGGTGCGTCGAAAAGGAAAACTTCCTCCTGCAACATTGTTCGCCATCCCATGATGCATGTGTATGCATAATATGAGCATATTATCACAAACTATGCCTTGATTCTAGCCATAACATTGATCATTTGACCCGAAAACCAAGAAACCTCGAATGAGATAGGTCATTTTGTGAAGGTTTCTTTGAGACATAATCAATATACCAAGTTTGTTATTTTTCCTTCTAACTATGTCACATAATATAACACCACTAGAAGGTTTCGTATTGTTTCGATCGTTTTTGAATTTTTTATGTCCGTTTTAAACTATATATAATGTTTTATGTTTTACTTAATTTTTTTTATAAATGTGTAATATTTTAGTGTAGATAGATAGGTCTTATTTTTCTGCAAATTTTGATATATTATTTGTATTTTTCCGAATTAGAATGATTTAGTTATGATTTTTCAAAGTTTAATGAGATAAAATAAAAAATAGCTACGCCGAGGGCAGCCGTCGGCGTATGATACGCCGAGGGAAGCCATCGGCGTAGCATAGGATATGCCGAGGGCAATTCTACGTCGACGCCTGCTTGGCGGGACTGGCCTGGACGATGGCTACGCCGACAGCCCCGACGTTTGGCCTTCGGCGTAAAACCCGGCCATTGGCGTAGCTTCTCATTCCTGTAGTGTTGCTGCTATCTCTAGCTACAAATAGTACTTCATATTTCGAAATACAACATGATTACCTTTTCCAAGTCATCCCAAATCATAATTGGTGACAATCTATGCCTACACACCTAAGCTGGAGTAATTATTGTCTACTCTCTTGGTTCCAAGTAGATATTTTTCTGGGTCGTGGTAAATGGATTAGGAGTGTCGGTGAAATGTTACATCCTATCTATTAATTGCCCTTTTTGTCGGTGAAATATATATCCTATCTCGTCCTTAGAATTGCCCTTTTTGTCGTCTAACAAGTTTTGCAAGCATTGGAGGAGCTATTTTTTTACGAAATTCCACCAATCTATTAATAATCATCAATATACAAAAGACTGAAAAAGTAATATAAATTACAAACAGGTCATTTGACCACCTACCAACGATAACAAACACTAGCGCGAGCCGAATGCGTGCCACCATCCTCGCCCTTCCATCACCGGAGCCATGTGAAACTTGTCGTAGTAGAACTTATTGTAGTAGATAGAAGAAAAGTCGTTGTGTAAGGACTCTAAGGACCAACGCACCAGACTAGCAACCATAGAAAATGATAACAACCGTAGATCAAAGAGACTGGCCTAAAAACAAACCAATGAACACAAAAACGGATCAGATCCCAAAAAATCCATCGGAAAAACGACTCCACACGCCCTCCGTTGGTGTTAGATGCACCACCTGAGCGAGGATAGATTGAGGAGAACCTTATTCTGACTTCAGGATATAGCTGCCGCCTTAACATCCTGAAGAAGACACTAAAATGGGCTAAACAAAACACAAAAAACCTCCCGTCGGCGAGAGGTCATGGTATGTCACACCTCCAAGGCCCCAGGGCCACCAGAGGCGGAGCGGACCGATGTCATCGCTGACAAGGGCAACGAAACCCTAGAAGGTTTTTAGATAGCTCCCGATTTGCCTCTCTCCTGGCAGCTACGAGTACCAGTCAGGTTTTATTTGGAGGAGCTAATTAGCTCTATTTATAACATTAATTCATGTAAATCCAAAATAGCATAACCAAAATTGCATTAGAATTCTTTAAGAAAATTTGAAGAGCCTAAAAGGAAGTTTATTATGATTTTTTTAAAAGAGTATATATTAATATCACAGGGATACCAATTACACCTAGTCTCTGCAACAACGCATGACCTAGCGGCCCTACGGATGCACGCAGTCCAGAAAAAAGAAAGAAGAATTACAAAAAAGAAAAATGTCTCGCTACAGAGAACTATTCCTCAAAGCAACAACACTGACACCATCAGAACAACACGAGTAGTCCTCAGCTCCAATAACAACGCCTTCAAGAAGGATACAGTGCCCAAGCGCCGTCGTTGCCCGATCAAAGATCATAGGTTTTCACCCTGGAGAAAGTCCTTGCTCGCAAAACAATGCCTTCAACAAGGCCATTGCCAGGCACAACCAGTTAAGGCCAGACCTTGGATTTCCACCCTGCAAGGTAAGACTGGGAACTCCTTCTGTGTTGTCTTCCCGCACCAACAATCGTTGCTACGAGTAACGGATCACACAGCCAGTTCTCCGCCGCCACAAAAACTAAAATCACCATCGCTACCCTCATATTTCTGCTTTCCTGGCATTCTCCGCATCTGACTTCACCATGGCTCTAAGAATGGCGCTTGGTGGGAACAAACAACAGAGCTTCGCAACGCTCCCGCTGAAACCAAACGGCCAGAAAAACAAGGAACACACGACCGAATACCTTCCAATCCAGCAATCTCCAGGCATGATACGCCCATGGGAGTTCGCCGGCGGAGCCTTCCAGAACTCGCCTCTCCAGCCAAGAGCCACGAGGGCCAACATCAAGCAGATCTTCTTCTTCGCGCGGGAGGAACCCTACGACCGCCACCATTATTCAAGCACACCAGCAGGCCCCCACGCCGCCGAACAGAACAGCGAAAGAGAAGGCAAGGCAACGCCGAGAGGAGTATCAGATCGGACATAGAGGACCAGATCTAACCCATCTCACATCGTGCCCCACGACCTCACTCTGCGGCTCGGCTCGCGCCACCATGGCAGACGGACCATGGCCACGCTGAGCCCGCCGTCAATCGAGGTTAGATGGCGATCTAGGTCTTCCAAAGGAATCCCCAATTCCGCCCACCACCAGATCGCCGCCACGTGGAACCGCCATCTCCACCGACGCAGGACGCCGCCAGGTCGCAGCGCAACAGCCTCGCCACCGCACGGCAGCGCCAACGATCACGCCAGAGGGCGTGAGGGGAGCTCTCATGCCACCACAACGCTGACAGAGACCGACAGCCCGCCAGACCAGATCGGGCCCAGCCGCCATGCGGGACTAGGGCTAGCGAGCAGCCACCGCACGCGCCAGTCTGCGCCGTGCCCTCCGCACCGTCCCGACCTCCCCGCGCCGCCATACGCCGCCGCGCCGCCATGGATCAGCAGATGCCGCCCTGGCCGATATCCGTCATGACGAGGCATGCAGGAGAGAGAGCCCCTGCCTCCATCGTCGGCGGCGTGAGCTTCGCTCGACCGCGTCCTTCGACGGAGGCGGCGGGGAGAGAGGCGGAGGGAGACTCCCGGCGGCTAGGGTTGGTCCTCCGGTGCCGCCCGAGCAGGGAAGACACGGGAGGAGTTTTAGTTCGTTGGCACTTCAATTAAACAAACTATACTTCAGTTTATTATGAATTAGAGGACATTTATATATATTACTCAGCGAGGTGTTAAATACTATGGTACAATGCTCACCGGATGTTAAAACAAGGTAGATGAGTTGTTTTGTTTAGCTAACACTATCCTTCTCCAGCCAAGCCCCATTTATATGGAGTCTTTATGTCAAGCCGCCGTCGTGAGACCTCATTTCCGATCATTTCCGATGCTTGGCATTGGCAGACAAAACAACCAAATTTTGTACCTCACTGAAATATCGAAAAAATTGAACATCACTGAAATATAGAAAGTTCAAAAACTCAGAGTTCAATCCCAAATTAGCCAATTTTTAATGCATGTTCACCTAATTTTAAATTTGGTTTGGAATTAGTTTGAACCCGGCAGAAATTTAAGCTTACAAAATATTTCAGCATCTGGTTAAATTGCCAAAACTTCGCTGAAGTTTTAAAACCCTGTGTAGTAATTAAGTACATCCTGTCATCTCACCACCTGCAAAATTAATTAATCGGCCGATCGATTCACTGAATTCCTGGCGCATGTGCTGATGGAACCGGTGGTCGCATGCGTTTCAATTTTCAAACCATGCACGGCAATTCAAATCCCTAACGTATACTACTACTCGACACAACAAATCTATCATCTCCAGCTACACGGACGGGTAGATCTAATCTACGGACACATTGATTAATCTACCGCCGGTACAGTACCAGTACTACTCCATGCAGCCTACCACAGCACGCACGTATTTCTGTTGCTATGCAAACAAAAGAAGAAACAAGGCTCGTTGCTTGTGATTTGCCGTTTGCGGCAAAATATTTATCTTAGGCCGGTGCCAATGCATCGTCTCTAAATGCCATATCCAGCTAAGGAACAGATGTGTAAGACACTACCACCACAATGCACCGTATCTATCTCTTGTATCTTAAGGATCTACTAGCAGATTAATTCGTGGCATAGTTAAACTATATATAGCCTACTTTGTGGCCTCAGCAACCCGGCAGCTCACCCAATCGGACGGACGTGCAGTAGTCTATTCGAGGTGTGAGAGACTATATTGGAGCATTGGATCAATTTTGCATTAAAGTCATCTCGGTTAGTGAGCTAAGAGCCGGTTCTTCACTCACATACAGCAGCTCTCTCTTCCCTCATTAATTAGACTGCCACGTGAGCATTTTGCCTATGAAATTGTGTCAAGAAACGCCCATTGTCACCGGTCTTATACTTTCTCTGTTTTAAATTACTTTGGAGCGCACGCTTACCTATGTGGACTAGTAAGAATTTTGAAATAGATAGTATGTAATGTGTACTAAGTATTTCAAAAATTAAAAGAATTTTTTGGATGAAAAATAAGAAAGTACTAGCCCACATACATAAAGTGCGTGCAGAGTAAATTGAAACAAGTGAAGTGCAGATAGAAAAATATTTACCGAGGGAAAGGATAAGGAAGAAGAGCAGGTGCGGAGAGTCGAGAGAAGTGGTCACGGCGGCAGCGTACAGCCACATTGGTGCATGCTGTCAGGAAGATTCGTACTACAGTGCATCAATTTCAGTGCAGCCAATGGTGTCTCAAAACGTCATCATCATCATACTCTATCCACTAGTAATAATCCCCCTCGGTAATGCGGAGTAGTTAAACATCTGTCGGCCTGCATATGCTGCCCGAATCGCATAGGGATTAATTACCACAATGGAAGAGGCAATAAATTACTGTAGACATGTACATTTACTTTTCTGTTTGAATAAATAAGATGGGTTTAATCTTTGTACTGCAATGAGAGATGCATGACGAGTATATGCATGGGACTGCATGGGGAGGTGTACATATGCTGCCCGCGTGCCGTCATCTCCGTCTGTCTTCAAAAGTTAAAAAAAAAGTTAGAAATGTAAAATGCATTCAAGAAAGAAAAAAGGTGATGGAGGTGCAAATGCATTGTGCGTACGTATGTAGATACCCTCCTTTCCGACTCCCAAAGCTCTCGTTATGGGGGTGTCCGAAAGGCCCCAGATAAAGGAACAAATTTGGACTATCATCATACTCCCTTTCCTTGTCTCCAACTGCATGCCTGCCAAGTTTGAGTTATATTCATTCGCATGCAGGATTGGACGTCGAAATAGGGAAAAAGTAGGGTCTGTATGTCACATGTGGTGGATTTCTATAGCATCTTAAGACGTCGAATTTCTGTAAGAAATCTCTTTAGAGGTGCTTATAGGAATGAAAAACATGAATATAGGATCGATGAGAGAGCGTAGGGAGAGATGGAGTGAAAGCATTGGGTTTCTCAAAGGAAAAATAAATCAGATTTAATCTAATATTCAGATTCCTAGAAAAACGGATTACATATGAAGTTGGCTGGCCCAATCCTACGATGCAAGGGCCTTTCCTAGGAAAAAAAATATTACGATTCAAATCCTCCTAAATTCTGTTAAAAATTACGTACTACTCCCTCCGTTTCAAAATATAAGATGTTTTACGTTTGTAAAAGAAAATGTATTTAGACTTGTTTTAGTGTGTAGGTTTACTCATGTTTGGAATGAACCTATACACTAAAACAAGTCTAGATACATTTTATTTATAAAGCTAAAACATCTTATATTTTAAAACGAAGGGAGTACTCCCTCCGTTTCAAAATATAAGATGTTTTAGGTCTATGAAGAAAATGAATCTAGACTTCTTTTAGCATGATTCATCCAACTTTGGGATAAACCTACATACTAAAACAAGTCTAAATTCATTTTCTTCACAAACCTAAAACATCTTATATTTTGAAACGGAGGGAGTACAATCTAAAGAGACCCAACACGGAGTAATGTAGCTGGAGTATTGTATTTCTATCAAATGGTAATTAATTAAGGAAGCTGGCGTGGTCAAGCCAAAGATTGAACAAGGATGCATGTACACAAGCTCGAAGGGATTTAAATTTAGAAATGTGGGCCCATCAAGGAGCAGGCCAGAGTTAGCCGTAGGAGGTGTTAAAGTGTATAAGTGGATTGCACTAGCCCTTTTCATCAGTTCGGACTGCTGGTTGCGTTGGCTAGTGCATGAAGCTTGACATGATATCAGAGCCTAAGGTCTCGAGTTCGAGTCCTGGCTTTCGCAATTTATCCTGAAATTGCTGTTGACCCCTCTATGTCCACGTATAGGCCTCTTGAGTCATACATGAGTTTCGCGCGCCATCGCTCCTTCCGTTTGCGTCTTGACTTCTCCCGTCACGTGAGAGGGGTAAAGTGTATAAGTGGATCAGACTAAATTTCTTTTCATCGGTTCTGACTGCATTGGTGCATTTAAGCTTGACAGGAGAATCCTTTTAAAAAAGAAAAAAAAAAGGTATAGTAGTGCAGAGCAGCCGTTGGAGAGTGAAAAGTGTATAGTAGGTGCGCTGCATCAGGTGCCGGTGTCCCTCTGAAACCCAGTCAGCCTGTGTGCAGTGTGCAGTGTGCGTGATAACAACTTTCCCCTGTTGCATGATAACAGCATTGCCCAGCTCGATTCGTCCACTTCACTCCATTGCCCATCCCCCGATGCATCACGTGGTGCCAACGGCTGCTGGTACACAATCTCTTTCTCGCTATAGCCTACTACCTTGCTGTCCTCCTGACCTGAAATCGGTTTCTCCTCGCACTGCAGATCGGCTGAGGATCCGGATTCCTAGGTATCTCTCCTACTCCTCAGAGTATACGGGAGTAGTAAGAGCAACTCGAATAGGTTATCCATATTTTGGATAAGCAAAGTGCTTAGGTAAGGGAGAGAGAGAAGGTATCTCTTACTCAAAATTTCTTTTGCTCCAATAGCTTATCCATTTTTAACTACTTAAAACATACTTGGCCCTCTGAAATTTACAAACTACACTTAGGTCCCATTTTTTACACCAAGGGCCTTGAACATACATATAAAAAGGGCCATACTAGGCGTCCCCGGGGGATTTGTGGTTTTTATCCCCCGGGTCCTCAGCCAACCACGTGTCCCCTATTTTCTGTCAAAATCCCGCTTTTGCTATAAATAACCCATTTTTGCGACATAATGTTTCGTTTTTGCTACATGTAGCAAAAAACGATTTGGTCCAGAAAATAAAAAAAATATACTGGATCTCGCTGGAGATCTCGCCGGCGATCATGTAGCAAAAAAGAATTATGCTAATGTAGCATATCCGACCTCGCTGGAAACTTGCCGGAGGCTTTCGCCGATAGACCTCACCAGAGACCGTGTAGCAAAAACTTTACGCTATTATAGCAAAACCACAAACCGTATGTAGCAAATAATTTTTTCTATTGTAGCAAATCCGATCTCGTCGGAGATCTCGCCGGAGATTTTATAGCAAACAATACATACTATTGTAGCAAAATAAGAAAGCCTTTGTAGCAAAAAAAATATAGCAAAAATTGATGCTGCGCAAAACCAATGCTCGCTTGTAGCACCGCCACCGACCGCATGTAGCACGCGTAGTCAACCTTGGAAGGGGCGGTGATGGCCATGGGACTCCGGCAAAGGTGCTGAGAGGCGTCGACACCGGCGAGGTGGGCGACACGAGGGCGGCGACGGCATGAGCTCTATGGACGACAGCGGCGCGAGCAGCTGGGCGCGGCGGCACGAGTAGCAGAGCGCGATGGTGGGAGGTGTAGGCGGCGGTGCGAGCAGCAGGCGGCGGCGGGAGGTGCAGCGGTGGCGGCAAAGCAATCAGCAGAGCAGGGGCAGAGCCCGGCGGCGCGGGCGCGACAGGCACAACTGGGTGACGCAATCGCGGGTGCGAGCGCGTGGCTTGGCAGCGCGTGGCTTGGCAGCGCGTGTGCGCTAGTAGAAAAATGGACGCGAAAGCAGCAGGAATACGCGTGCAAGGCAACCGCAGGAAAACGAACGCAAAAGTAGCAGGAGCAGCACACATGCAAAAAAAAAAAAAGAGACAAGCCCACACACACGTTGGTCACCCGCCCACCCGGAGGATAAAATCACGGGATCCCCCGGGGGAAGAGTATCATTTTCCATATAAAAATGCAGCAGGAATCACTCATCCCTCACCTAAGCTACACACGCCACACCTCGGCCTCCACGGAGCCGGTTCCTGCTTAGGCGTCGTCCGCGTCACTGCATGCCTAGGACTCGCCCGCGCCGCCACCCGGGAACTGTTGCCGGAATCGTGGCCGTTGGTCGACGGGGAATACAGTCGAAGCTTGGATCGGGAGCTCGCATGTGAGGGGCACTGGAGGGATCGCGGTCCTCGACGGTGGGAGATGGGTGGCGGAGCTCGCATGTGGGGTGGCGGTGGAGCTACATGTGGGCATCGAAGGGCCCCCGCCATGGCAATCCGACGTGGGCGGCCGCTGCGGCTCGCTCAGGGCCAAATCAAACGCCGCATGGGAACAAAGGAGGTTCGCCGGTGGTGGGCAGGAGGAGGCAAGCGGATGTCAGCGAGCGGGTCAGTCGTCGGCGAGTGGAGGGATGGCGGTGACCCACAACGACATCGGGTGAGGTGAAAGAAATTTCCGCACGGGCAATTAGAGGACTCCGCATGCATTTTCGCTGGCGTGCCAACATATAGGTAAGAGTTGTCTCTTACCTAGAATTTATGTCCATTTATCCATCTATGGGTAGGAGGTGTCACAACACGAGTGATCTCTAAAAAAAAAATTCACGAGGTATCACGGATAGGTAAGTTATTGGAGGTAGATTTTTATACCTCTTAACCATAAAAGGGGTTTTGATACCACTTACTCAGCTAATCCGTTGTAGACTTGTAGTTGCTCTAATGCTGCATGCTTGTGCGTTCACGCCGTCTCATGCCTAATACCACTTCGACACCGCAACATACCTGTGTACACCATGCCTCCATGGACGCCTTCATATTGGCGCATTGTATGCACGCGTGGGCGAACGGTAGATATCTCATTTGATTCGGTTCGATCGAGTGACGAGGTGGACGATTCGGCCGGCGCTGGCTGTGTCAGTTCGACCGAATGATCCATGCATCGTCACGCCGCCCGTGTGTGCATGCATGCATGGATGACTATGTCAAGAATGGACGCCCTTTTTTTTCCAATAAAGGACGTCTTTATTACTTAGAAAGTAACTTACACCTAGCCTCTGCATAACTAGATACACACAGCCAACATCAATCCACATGGTCCGACATAAAAGAAAAGATACAGGCGAATTACATATGAATCTGAGCAAATGCAATAACGCCTAGGGTGCATAGGGCAAGTCTATGCCTCCGTGTCCGTGTCCATGTATGGCTCCGCGCCCGCGTCCGCCTCCGACGGCGCCTAGCGCCGGCTCGTCCACGACCATGACGAGCTCATATGCCTCCGCGGGCACTTCGGCGACCGGATTCGACGGGATGAGGTGGGGAAGAGCAGGGGTGAGCAGAGTTCTCGTGCTATAGCTAGGGACAAAGGGGAGCGACGAGGTTGAGATAGATACTTGGGAGTAAGGAATGGGAAACGGCGGGAGACATGGGCTACAGCTCACGGCGGTCGGGATGTAGGTGACGGGTTTTTTTTTTTTTAGGGAGACGGGGTGGTTTTCTTTAGCAATAGATTATGAGATCGAGTCAGTGAGTATCACCGTTATCCACTTTTTTTCTATTCAACCATCAATCTTTTTGTAGATAGGGTGGGGTGCGTGCCACGAGGCCATCGTTTCATCAATAAAGCTCATGGATTCAAAAAAAAATACTTCCTTTCTGTAGAAATAACTGACTTGAGTTTGTCTATATAGAAATATATCTATACACTAAAACGTGTCTAGATATATTTGAATTTAGACAAATCTAGTCAGTTATTTTTGGACGGAGGGAGTAGGTGACTTATATTCGTCTAGATTCACATTTATCCAGATGTGATTCAGTGTATAGATACATACTCCGTTTGTTTTATAATATAAAATGTTTTGTCTTTTGTGAAATAAATGTATCTACATGTTTTTTAGTGTGTAACTTTATACAAACCTACACATTAAAAAATATCTAGATACATTTGTTTCAAAAAACTAAAACATTTTATATTTTAAAACAGATGGACTATCAATCTAGAAAATGAGACTCGGTTAATTTAGGAAGGATGGAGTAGTACATATATAATCATGCGTGTTATTCCTTGGTCTGTGGTTGTTAAGTTTGAATGAGTGCTTCACCGGTAATTTTTTACCCGACACTTCTAAACAGGTGTATTAGCTACGTGTCTTGTTACTTATTGTATGACGTAGGATCATATGTCACTACGGGACAAGCGCGCTACGCCGAGGGCAAAAGGCCGTCGGCGTAGGCCAAAATGCCCTCGGCGTATGTTACGCCGAGGGCAGCCCTCGGCGTAGCCTCCTCGGCAAAGATCTCCCTCGGCGGAGCACACTCAAGCCGTCGGCGTATCAAAATGCCGTCGGCGTAAAAGCCCTCGGCGTAGCGGCCGTCTGCATAGCCTGTCGACTGGTTGCAAAAATATTTTTTTTTTGATTTTTTTTTGAAAAATAATATTTTTTTATTTTTTTTATCAATTTTTTTATTCTTTGAATTGTTTCACTTGTTAATCTCCTACTTTGAACATTTTTAACACTAATTATACTTACTATTTGATTAAATTCTAGTCTTAGTTAAACTTCCCAGCAGGTCACCCATCCTAATACTACTCCAGCTTCAGCACGCTTAACATCCTTGTTCCTTTAGAATCTGTTTCCGCAAAGTAATTCATACATTGGTGTCAATACTATGATATCAATCTTACTAACTCTTATATCATCATGTCACATGTTTGTATTTTTTGAAATTACAAACAATTATTTAAGTAAATATTAATGAATAAGTAAAAATATTATTGAATTCAAATAAAAATATAATATTTTTATTTTTTTTGTATTTTTCTATTTAATATAGAATAATTAATATCTTTAAATCTGTAAATCGAAATTCAACAAATAATATGTTTAAATTGATTAGAAAAATGAGAGGAATCAAAATATGATATCCATATCAACTAATCACAAACCCTCCATTTTTGAATTAGCTATTTGGTGGTTGCTTTAGAAAATTTCCTTTTTGCGCTCGGATAATGAAAAATGCCTTTTTGGTGCGATGAAAAGGAAAACTTGCATTGGATCTTTGATAAAATAGCATATTGTGAACCTAAAAATGATTTTTGTAAAAAAACATGAGCATCGGATCATGTACCGTAGTTCATATTCGACCCACTTCCTCCGATTCTACAGAATTTATCTTTTCACCAAGGTGGACGGAAAGGTTTGGATCCCCTGTTGGGACATTGTCCATATAAGTTGGTATAGTATTTTTGTAAAATGTGGTGGTAGTAGTTTGAATTAACCATTTGGTGGTTGCTTCACAAAACCGTCTGCTTTTTATACTCGGAAAATAGAAAATGGCCTTTGGTGCATTTAAAAGGAAAACTTCCTCCTGCAACACTGTTCGCCATCCCATGATGCATGTGTATGCATAATATGGGCACATTATCACAAACTATACCTTGATTCTAGCCATAACATTGGTCATTTGACCAAAGCCAAGAAACCTCGAATGAGATAGGTCATTTTGTGAAGGGTTTTTGAGACATAATTAATATATCAAGTTTGATATTTTTCCTTATAAATATGTCACATAACATGACACCACGAAGGTTTCGCATTGTTTCGATCATTTTCAATTTTTATGCCCGCTTTTAAACTATCGTTAAACTTTGTCAAACGGCGGACATAAAGATTCTTAGCTCGGGGCCGAGCCTCGCTAAACTTTCATTAGATCTTTGATAAAATAGCATATTGTGAACCTAAAAATGATTTTTGTAAAAAAACATGAGCATCGGATCATGTACCTGTAGTTCATATCTGACCCACTTTCTACCGATTCAGCAGAAATTTGTCTTTTTCACCAGGGGTGGACGGAAAGGTTTAAGATCCCCTTATTGGGACATTGTTCATATAAGGTGGTCTAGTATTTTTGTAAGCATTTTGAATTACCATTTGGTGGTTGCTTCCCAAAACCGTCCATTTTTGTGCTCGGAAAATGGAAAATGGCTTTTGGGTGCGACAAAAAGGAAATATTCCTCCTGTAACATTGTTCGCCATCCCATGATGCACATGTATGCATAATATGGGCACATTATCACAAACTATGCCTTGATTCTAGCCATAACATTGGTCATTTGACCCGAAAGCCAAGAAACCTTGAATGAGACAGGTCATTTTGTGAAGGGTTTTTTCAGACATAATCAATATACCAAGTTTGATATTTTTTTCTTGTAACTATGTCACATAATATGACACCACGCGAAGGTTTCGCATTGTTTCGATCTTTTTAAATTTTGTATGCCCGTTTTAAACTATAGTCAAACTTTGTCGAACGACGGGCATGAAGATTCTTAGTTCGAGGCCGAGCCTCGCTAAACTTTCATTAGATCTTTGATAAAATAGCATATTGTGAACCTAAAATGATTTTGTAAAAACATGAGCATCGGATCATGTACCGTAGTTCATATCTGACCACTTCCCGATTCGGCAGAATTTGTCTTTTCCACGAAGGTGGACGGAAAGGTTGGATCCCCTGTTGGGACATTGTCCATATAATGTGGTATAGTATTTTTGTAAAATGTGGTGGTAGTATTTTGAATTAGCCATTTGGTGGTTGCTTCACAAAACCGTCTGCTTTTTTATGCTCGGAAAATGGGAAATGGCTTTTGTGCGATTTAAAAGGAAAACTTCCTCCTGCAACATTGTTCGCCATCCCATGATGCATGTGTATGCACAATATGGGCACATTATCACAAACTATGTCTTGATTCTAGCCATAACATTGGTCATTTGACCCGAAAGCCAAGAAACCTCGAATGAGATAGTTCATTTTGTGAAGGTTTCTTTGAGACATAATTAATATACCAAGTTTAATATTTTTCCTTCTAACTATGTCACATAATATGACACCACGCGAAGGTTTCGCATTGTTTCGATCGTTTTTGAATTTTTATGCCCGTTTTAAACTATATATAATGTTTTATATTTTACTTAATTTTTATTTATAAATGTGTAATATTTAAGTGTAGATAGATAGGTCTTATTTTTCTGCAAATTTTGATATATTATTTGTATTTTTCCGAATTAGAATGATTTAGTTATGATTTTTCAAAGTTTAATGAGATAAAATAAAAATAGCTACGTCGAGGGCAGCCGTCGGTATGTTACGCCGAGGGCAGCCGTCAAGTAGCATAGAATATGCCGAGGGCAATTTTACGCCGACGGCTGCTTGGCGGGGCTGGCCTGAACGATGGCTACGCCGACGGCCCCGACGTTTGGCCGTCGGCGTAGCGACCGGCCGTCGGCGTAGCTTCCCAGTCCTGTAGTGTGTCACATTTAGAGGCAAAATAGCTGTTATTTTAATGGATTCGAAGTTGAGCGATAAGGATATAAAAAACAGATACTTGGAAGTCAACGAAAGCAACAAATGTCCCATGATTTGTGTGTCGTGAATAGACCTCCTAAAATACTCAAAAGATCAATCGGACTCATCATCGGAAGTTAAGTTTACCTTTCAATCATTTTTCTATTTACCATCCGCCAATCCAACAAATGATTATACGTGTGTCGTATACTTAATGTTAGGCACGAGTCAAACTTAATATCTCAGTAAAAAAACTCGCTAAAAAATCAATAAGATTTAAAATAAATATTTTATTATAGATTATGACGTGTTGCACGTGCACGCTTACTAGTTACTTAGAAAGTAACTTACACCCGGCCTCTGCATAACTAGATGCATACAGCCGACATCAATCCACACGGTCCGATATAAAAGAAAAGATACATGCGAATTACATATGAATATGAGAAAATGCAATAGCGCCTAGGGTGCATAGGGCAAGTCTATCCGAAGATTATGCTGTCATCCATGTCTGGTAACAAGATCCCGTGCCGTATCCTTCAGCCTCGTACACACCTCTATGAAGAGATCGCGATAATCCGCACGATGCAAAATCGACCAAGCCCGAAGGGTATAAGTACACCTGTAAAGAACCTGCAGAACATAACAGTTTATATCATCAAAAACCTTATTATTTCTACATAGCTATAGCGACCATATAATGTCTATCGCTTCGACCCTAAGAAGATTTTTGTACTTGTTATCAATACCATGTAACCAATTTCCAAAAATGTTGGCAATACTACGTGGTGGATACAAGCCTGAAGCTGCTTGGGTGATTGACCATATAGACCGGGCAAAACTACATTGGAAAAATAGGTGTTTGATTGTCTCATCATGGTGACAGAACACACACCCAGGATTTCCATACCAATTTCTCTTAATAAGGTTATCTTTTATAAGGATAATCCCACGACGAAGATACCAAACAAAGATTTTGTTTTTTAAGTGGTATCTTCATCTTCCAGATCATCCTATTATCTACCACTGGAATAGCTGGCTGGATTAAAGCATTATACAAAGAGCTAACAGAAAAGGACCCGTTCTTAGTTAGATTCCAATGAAATTCATCTGGCTCTTCCAACAATTGTACATGTGCCAGATGTTGTAGCAACATGATCCAAGAGTCAAGTCTAGAACCAATTAAATCCCTTCTAAACGTTATATTTGGCGGGAATGATTCGAGCATCGTGGCAACCGTTTCCTCCTTGTAACGGACAATGGAATATAACGAAGGATATTGTTCTCGAAGGGTAAGAACCTTATCTGCGTCCCATTATTAATAGAGAAAGTCCCAAAGCGTAAAAAATATTTTTTTGACGCCATCAGACCAGCCCAAAAGTGAGAGTCACCAGGTTTCCAAACCATTTGGAACAAATCCTTTGAACCAATATACTTTCTATTAATAATAGTTTGCCAAATCCCTTCCTTATTTAATAACTTATAGATCCATTTACTAAGGAGGGTTGTATTCTTAACCTATAGATCATGAATACCAAGCCCACCCTGTTCTTTTGGTCTACATAAAACACTCCATTTAGCCAGCCTATATTTCTTTTTTTCATTATCTCCCTGCCAAAAGAATCTTGATCAGAAGTAATCCAACCTTTTTAAGACACCTTTTGGTAGTTGAAAAAAACAAAGCATATACAAAACCATATTACTAAGGACTGAGTTGATGAGTACTAATCTTCCCCCTATAGAGAGAAGTTTGCCTTTCCAACTACTCAAACGTATCTGTAATCTTTCCTCGACAATTTTCCACCCTGCATTTGTAAGTGCACCGGAATGCCCAAATACCTGATCGGAAAAGTGTCGTGATAACAACCGAAGAGTTCAGTATAAAGACCAACCTCCATCTGGGCCTCGCCGAAACAAAACAATTCACTTTTATGGAAATTATTTTTTAATCCAGAAAGCTACTCAAAAGCCGAAAGTATGGGTTTCAGATTCTTGGCTTTTTCAAGATCATGCTCCATAAAAAGAATTGTATCGTCTACATATTGAAGTATAGATAACCCCCATATACAAGGTGGGGATCACACCTTCAATTTGTCCATCAGACTTAGCCCACTCAATCAAAATGGATAACATATCAGCTACTATATTGAAAAGCATTGGCGATAATGGATCTCCTTGTCTTAGCCCTTTCTTAGTCTAAAAGTAGTTGCCAACATTGTCGTTGACTTTTATGGCAACACTACCTCCGACTACAAAGCTTTCAATCAAGGAACACCATTCCGCTGAGAAACCTTTCATTCTAAGAGCTTGTTGTACAAAAGACCAATTAACTTTGTCATAAGCTTTCTCAAAATCAATTTTTAGAATTACCCCATTCAGTTTCTTTCTATGGAGTTCATGAACCGTTTCATGCAAGGTAGCCACACCGTCCAAAATGTTTCTACCTTGCATGACGGCAGTTTGTGAAGGCCTAACAACATGATCAGCTACAGAGTTCAACCTGATAGTGGCAACCTTGGTAAAAATCTTGAAGCTAACATTAAGAAGACAGATCGGTCTATATTGTTGAATCCGTTCTGCTTCATTAACTTTAGGCATTAAGATGATTTCACCAAAGTTCAACCGAAATAGTTCAAGTTGACCCTCATGTAAAGCACTAAACATGTTCAAGAGATCAGGTTTGATTACATCCCAAAAAGTTTGATATAACTCAGTGGAGAAACCATCCGGACCAGGTGCCTTATTATGCTCCATTTGGAAAACAACTAATTTGACTTCTTCCTCAGAATAAGGAGCAATAAGATAGTTGTTTTCCTCCACAGAAACTTGGGTTACATCGTTAATTTGGGATTCATCCATTGAGAAAGTGTCTTTCTCCGGATCCCCAAACAAACCCTTATAATAATTCGTAATGTAAGACTTTAGTTGCTTGTGTTCTTCAATCAACTCATCATTATGCCTTAAGGAATGAATATGTTTCTTCTTGTGTCTGCCATTGTCTACACTATGGAAGTACCTAGTATTCGAATCCCCATGCAGAATAAATTGTGATTTAGAACGTTGATACCACTTGAGTTCCTCCTCGCGTAGTATCTGGGCAATCTCCGCATTTGATTGGCTTTTTAGCTCAATTTCCTGTGGAGTAAGCAACCGGATTTCTACTAAAGCTTTGAGTTCATCAATAGTAGCTAAAAGTCTAAGTTTTTCTTTTTTGAGAATACCAGCGGTGTGACGCGCCCAACCCCCGAGATGTTTCCGTGTCAAACGCACTTTATTATTCCATCTCTGGATTGGGTTATCACCAGCAACCGGCCTTTCCCAAACTGCTTCCACCATATCGTGGAAGCCATCACGAAGCATTCAACCAAGCTCAAATTTGAAAGGATGGCCATAACATGGTGATGCCAAACCAGTGGTTAGCAAAATGGTAGCATGATCAGACAGAGCCTCAATACGTTCTAGAGCGCGTACCGAAACTAGAGGGAAGTGGTCTTCCCAATCTGAGTCCATCAGTACACGATCAAGTTTTTCGTATGTTGGTTCCGGTAAAGAATTAGCCCAAGTAAATTGTCTACCAATCATGTTTACTTCCTTCAAGTCAAGACTGTCAATGACAGCGTTAAAAAGGAAGGGCCAATGATCGTCGAAGCGGCCTTTGCTCTTCTCAAATGGGAACCGAAGCAAGTTAAAATCCCCCTATTAGAATAGGGTACGGATTATCTTTTGCTAAGTTCACCAATTCTCGAAGAAAATTGGCCTTAAAAGCCTCTTGAGTCAAGACTACATACAGAACCGACCACACGAATTATCAGCTTTGTTACGGATGTGTAGTTTAATATGAAACTCCCCTTCCGCAACAACTAATATATCCATGGTGTCTGCCCGCACGCCTAGTAAAATGCCCCTAGACCGTCCCCTGGGTGGATGAGAATGCCACACAAAATTTATACCACCTGATAGGCGATCTAGTATAGTTTGTGAGAATTCTCGTCTCCCCTTTTCGGAGATAGCCACAAAATCCAAATTGTGTTCTCTAGAACATAATGCAATGTGTAAATGTTTAGCCAAGTCTCGAAGACCTGTGCTATTCAAAAACATGTCATTCATTGGGAAACAATAGTAGATTTAGGTGCAAGATCTCGTTTGCGAGATTTATTACATTTTTTTCCAGAAGTTGATTTACGACCAGAAGCAGTTAGCTCATAGATTGAGCTTAACCTATCCTCGTCCGAACCAACTTCAAGAACTTCACCTACTAGATGAGATAGAATCTGACCATCTGTTGAGATGTCTGTATCCTCATCATCAGAGTAGGTGGGAATGTAAGAACCCGAGGCTTTTGGAACAACCGTTAACCGGTCAAATTCCATCCGCTTCAAGACCTTAGCAGAAATAGAAACATCATTTGCATTCTTTCCTAAACTAATACCAACAGAATTAAGCTTAGAATTAATGCAAGTTTATGAAAAAGGAATAAAAGACTTGGAAGAAGAGGGATTACCAGTCGTGTCAAGATTCTTCTCCGCCTTCCTGCGCATGGCCTTCTCCAAAGAGTCCATATCCGTAGCCGAAGCACCGTCGGCGCTCACCGGATGCCTTGCACTCCTGCGCAACACCGGCACCGCCGAGACCATGAGCGAAGTCGCCGCAATGAACTTCTCCACAGCTGAATTCGTCAGTGAAACCAGCTCGACCAGCGTCATATCCGATCCTGGGGTGACTCGGAATAAAAGAAAGAAGAAGAAGAATGTGCAGGTACCTCAGTCGCAGCCACCGACGGTGCCTCCGCAGCAGCTTGTTTAGCCTCAGTTTCAGCCTCCGCAGATGCCCGAGGTACCGGGCATGATGTTTGTGCCTCCTACCGTGAGTATGCCACCGCCGCTGTTTTCTGCTGTCTCAACACCCGCAGTGGCTGTAGTGGATTCTTCTGGTCAGACTGATCCGAGCAAGACAAAGAAGATGGTGAAGTGCTGGAAATGTTCTGGAGATACTCATGCTTCCAAAAACTGCCCGGTTCACCATTACTGCTTAGTTTGTAACAATTCTGCTCATCCCACTACCAAGTGTCCGACGCTGAAATTGCCCAAGCCTTCGATGACCGTGGCTGGGAATGGGACAGAAGATACTCCTTTCAATCAATTTCCTGATAGCATTTTCAAGGCAGAGTTGGCTCCAAAGTGTACACCGACGGCTAAGGTGACTATGGTGGGTGCGGTGGTGCCTGCGGCGGTCATTGAGTCTCAGATGACACGGATATGCCCTCTCAGTACTCAGTGGAAATGGGAGGCCCTCCCGCATGGTGATGATTCCTTTCTTGTATGCTTCCCTTCTTTTGCGGATTTGCAGCGTGTCGACGGCATTCAGATGCCAGTCCCTTCTCACAATGCTCGGATTATTATCAGTGTTTGGGAGATGCAGGATATTCAGCCGAAGTTTGCTCTACCTCAGGTGTGGGTTCATGTGGAGGGTGTTACTTATACCATCCGACACTTCCATGGCTTATGGGCGGTTGGCTCTCTTCTGGGTACGACAGTGGATGTGGATTTGCCGACGCTGTATAGTCGCAATATTGTGCGTATTTGTGTGGCAATGATGAATCCAAATGCGCTGCAGAAATGTGTGGATGCTATAGGTCCTTACATTGGTACTACAGCTACTCTGAAGCTGAAGGGTATGACTTTACTTTTCGCCCGGAGTCCCCTGACTTCGTCCCTGATCCTACTTTCATCCCTATGTTCTGGAGGCGTAAGGGAGATGATTCAGGTGAGGACGATGGTACTGGACAGAAGGAGAGGGACCACTCTATTGATGATACTACCACTCGGTCTCAGGGGAATCAGATGGAGATTGATAATGCGGGTTCCCAGTCAGCTGTGGGAGGTCCTCAGGTCAACAAGGTTTCTACTATGCCAGTGGTTGCGGTCACACCTTTCAATCCTAGTCCTCAGACTCCACGGGGTAAAGCCATTGTTGTTGTTGCACGGTGCTCTCGCTCTTACTTTCAGTGGCCTGGTCTGATATCTACTACAGCATCTTTGGCCTTGGGTGGTCTGTCTGGCGACGCTGTAGCGTCCGGTTCTGATGAGTATCTTTCGCTGGCTGCACCATATGCGGTGCAACCCTCTTCACCGGGCATCTCCGTCGCATCAGCGCTTTTGAGTGCGGTGACGCTCACGGACTCGCCTTCCGCGGGCCAGTCAGCCTCGCCTCCTCCGACTCATTCGGCCTCGCCGACTGCGGCTAGGTCTTCTTTGCCATCTGTCGGGCGGACGTCACCCCCTCAGGAGTGTTCGGCGATGGGCCAGGATACCGATAGTCTTGGGCCACATCATGGCCAGGGCGGTCGGTCGACGATGGATATGACGCTGGTCGAGCTGGGTTCACCGACGGATTCAGGTTGTTCCAAAAGCCTCGGGCTCTTACATTCCCACCTACTCTGATGATGAGGATACAGACATCTCAATAGATGGTCAGATTCTACCTCATCTAGTAGGTGAAGTTCTTGAAGTTGTTTTGGACGAGGATAGGTTAAGCTCAATCTATGAGCTAACTCCTTCTGGTCGTAAATCAACTTCTAGAAAAAATGTAATAATTCTCGCAAATGAGATCTTGCCCCTAAATATATTATTGTTTCCCAATGAATGGCATATTTTTGAATAGCAGAGGTCTTCGAGACTTGGCTAAACATTTACACATTGCATTATGTTCTAGGGATCACAATTTGGATTTTGTGGCTATCTCCGAAATGGGGAGACGAGAAATCTCACAAAACTATACTAGATCGCCTATCAGGTGGTATAGATTTTATGTGGCATTCTCATCTACCCAGGGGACGGTCTTGGGGAATTTTACTAGGCGTGCGGGCAGACACTAGCTAGTAGAGAGAAAGCATCGAAGCCCAATTTGATTCTATGTCCCCTGCGTGCATTGTACTTACTCCGTTTCAAAATATACGATGTTTAAGATTTTTGAAGCAAATATATATATACTACTTTTAGTATGTAGGTTCACTAAGGTTTAGAGTGAATCTAGACACTAAAACAAGTCTAGATACATTTTTTTCATAAACCTAAAATATTTTATATTTTGAAACGGAGGGAGCAGGACGCTCCATATTCAAATTCGTTAGGACGTCTTCACCGGGGCCGACCTAACCCGTTCTCGCGCGTACAAACTCGTCCGACGAACTGGCAAACAGTTGTGCAGTGGCACAGCGAGGCGAACCATTCAGACAAACGCGCGCAGACCGACCCATCCATGCACT
This sequence comes from Avena longiglumis, assembly GCA_030063025.1. Classification (NCBI taxonomy): domain Eukaryota; kingdom Viridiplantae; phylum Streptophyta; class Magnoliopsida; order Poales; family Poaceae; genus Avena; species Avena longiglumis. The sequence goes on from CP125974.1 coordinate 14,024,171, forward strand.
AAATTTGGGCCTCGGTTCGATCGGCCCGGATAGCGCCCTTGTCCTCGCGTGTCCTTCCTTTACCTTTGGGAGTCCCTCCGCCAGTGACACACAAACCTGTAGGGGTTCGTAGCATGGAAAACCAGAAAATTTCTATCGCTTGAACACACAAAAGCTAAGATCTAATCCACGAGATCAGTGCAACGAGTTCATAGAGTACCAACCCTCGAAGACCCAAAGCGTTTAATGAGATCGGATTTTTGTGGTTGATGTAGTCGTTCACTTGCCGATCTCAAGATCGCGAAGACGATCCTTCCGGTGCCGCATTCTGGCAGCGCTTCTAAAGTCGGTCACACGTTCGGTACTCGATGAAGGCCTTCCTCTCCTTTGTTCTAGCAGGCAGCGGAGATTGTAGATCTCCTTGCGATTCCAGCAGCACGATGGTGTGGTGGTGGAGGAGTAGATCCTGCAAGGCTTCGCCTAAGCAGGAGCAGGTATGGTGGAGTAGAGAGGGTCTCGGTGGCTAGGGTTTAGACGCTGTAACATCCCAGTATTTAGGACCTAACAAAGGGTAGATTTAGGAATATGTATTCTTGCATGCATTCATTTGTGAAAATGTGGGTAAAATTTTCGCCAAATAAAAACTTTGAGTGATCAATGTTTCTTTCTTACTTTGAGAATAGGTTTATTCTTAAAGGAGGATTGCTATAAACTTTGATATGAACTTAAAGGAATTATGTGTGTTTTGAAATGAGTTTGGATTTTAAAACTTAAGTGTTTTATAATTTAAATGATTTTGATATAAGATTTGAATCTTAAACTATTTAAGAGAAAATTATTATAACTTAAATCTTATTTAAAAGCAATATGGTATATGAAATTCATTTCTTATTCATAAACAAATTACAAAGAATAACTTATTGAAGTTATTCCAAACTTCACAATTCACACAAGAGTGAAGAATAAAATATTCTTTATTAATAAATATATAATCTTTGTTACAAATGAACCAAATAAAGATTACAAGAATTATAAGAGAAAAATTACAAAAGATTAAGAAAAGTACATTTGTATCTCTACTAACTATCCTATATCTAAAACTACACTAAATCTTCATCTTTATCTTTGTACCTGCAAAACAAAGATTAAATAGAAAATAAAACAAGATTAGTGCTAGTAGATATTTCTCTCAGATATGTCAGTGAGGTGCACTTGACAATCTCATCATTGAGAATTGTGGAAAAAGGGGCAAGTTTCACCAATCTGAAAGATTTTATCTTTCATAAATACAAAGCCATAATTCAAATGACAGCTAAAAGGGACCAATTTACCAGCCAGGTAAGAGTATTTTGGTAATAGCAAGTTCAAACTTTCTGAACTTATCCACATGTGCATAGCAGGCACACAAGCTGCACACACACAAGCATGCAAGGGGGTGTGTTGTCGACCTCACAAGCATAGCCATTATCACAAAACCACAGCCCAGCCATGGAGGAGCACCTCAGTGCATCTCTCCACTACACAATACACCAACATAGCCAGGATGAACAACAGTTAAACCAAGAACAGCAACCAAACCAACCACCTAGATCAACCCAAACATCACCAGGATGGTGACATAAGGAGAGGGATGGATCTGGTGGACAGCAAGGTCAAGACCAGGAGCTAGGAGGAGCAGGCAAGCTCAAGAGCAAGCTCAGGAACCCAGAAAAAGCAGATCAAGATCAATATCATCATCAATCTACTACACCAACATCAAATCTTGTGGTGAGTCTCATAAAACCATCACATGCTTTCATCAGAATATCTAAACAAAAGCATGTGTTGTTTTATGTAATGATCTCTCAATAAGCACCCCAGAGGGGTGAATTTATCCTAGAGATTTCAAGTATAAGGATCAGAAATCAAGCTAAACCACAAGCACTAAACCCTCAGACCAGCATCACTGGGTTCAGTGTTATTTTTTTGCAACTAAGATCATTTTCATTTGATCTTATCAGATCATGGCACATCTTTCAGAGAGAGTAGCACCTATAAACCTATAAGTTTCAAACAAACTATTGCCCATATAACTAGGAATTACATCCTAGAGCCTCAGACCAACATCATAGGCAGGAAAGTTAATAAAAGCTTCAATATCATCTTATCAGTTTTAATCACAAGCATAAGCAAGCTAAACCCAGAAATAAAAAAACCAATCACTTGTGTGCCAGAATACAATGGTATCACAAGGACAAGTTCTTAATGAGCTAACACCAAGCTTCACTTAGCTTCCACAGATAAAAAGGGACAACCACTACATATCATTTTCCTGAAGCCAAATGCCAGAAATCAACATTTAAATGAATCTATACATCCACAGAAGATCATTACATGTAATGATTTGATTCAGAATGTATAATCTCAAATAAGCCCACATTATAATTGCAGTAAGCAACTACTAAGAGAGAGACTACTGTCAGTATAAGCCACCTGACAGTAGAGAAACTTCTCAGATCAAAAACATAATCCAATCAAGGATTTTATTAAGACACTAGCATGAATCATGGTGGATTACCACTAGAATTAATCTGACAGGCAATTATTATCAACAAAGCTACTATCAATCATCAACCACAGCAGACAATCCTTTTCCATGATCAAATATGATCAACACTAGATCTAAAGCATCATAGATATGATCAATAGGCGGTTATGAATCCTAATCAGAGCAAGAACCCTAATCCAGAGATGAACTCAACCAGCACATAGTCACTCGGCATGAAAGCCACTAGATACACACAGAAAGAATCATGGCAGTAGTAGGGACAAACACCACCACGACAACTTACCCGAGGTCCTGACTGACGAATCGAAGAGGAAGCAGAGGGGCCGATTAATCGCATGCACAAGGAGCACCAGGGCCAGGCAACTGCATTCGCCACGGCCAGGCACGCATGAGACAAAGACACTCAAGAAGCGGGATCACAGCGGCGACGACAACATCTTTTCTGAACCCTAGGGTTCAAGAATGGGGAGGAACTGACCACGGGGAAGCCCAGAGTCAAATCCAAGTGGATAGAACGAACGAGCATCGTCGACAACCCCAACTCGCACCACGGCGGCGGCCAGAATGGCCGACGACGGCGAGAATCGACGGTGGCGGCATCGCCGGCCACGGGGGCGAGTCAGAGGAGGAGGAGATAAGGTCGAGGGAGAGAGAGGAGGCAGAGTGGGCTAGGTGGGCCAAAACCCTTCGGGGTAGTCATTTGACCCTGCCCTATTGGGCCACCCCTAACCAATAAGCCCAAGGGGCCAGCCCAAGTTATTTAATAAAGTTTTTATCAATTAAAAAAAGACCAAAATGCCCCTGGCCTCATTAAAATTTTTAGAAAATAAAATAAAAGTCCAAAATTTATAAATGAAAGATTTTTGGATTCACAATAATCCACTCTGTCCAAAGAAAATAAAATATCAAATTTTGGACATTTAATTTTTTATAAGAATTTTGTAATTTATATATTCCTTATGGAATTTTACAAAATTATTGAAAGATGATAAAAAAAATTCACTTTTATTATTTATTAATATTATAGCATTTATGAAAAATACTAAATAAAAATTTAGTAATAAAACTTTAATAATTCATATTCCTATAATGATAAATGTTTATAATATAAGTAAAATGCCAAATATCTTGGAAAAATAAGAATTCTAATATAATCATGTATTATTATTATTTCACTTAGTTAAATATTTATTATTTATTAAATAATTATAAAGTAATAATAAAAATCATAACTTATTATTTATTAATCACAAAAAATAAATATACCAAATTATCATAAAAAATAATATATACATGATAAAAATCTCATATTATACTTTGAATTAATTAAAATTTCAAATATTTTAATAACTCAAATTTAAACCTAGTCACTTCATTAATAATTCATAAAAGGATACATAACATTTATTAATATCCTTAAAATGAGTAAAATAAGTTTAATATATAGTACAAATCTTAAATATTAATGAAATGAAACTCTAATGGTTTCAAAACATTATCAACATCTTTATATTAAACTATCTTCAACTCTAAGTGAAGATTATATTCTCAAAGGATTCCAATTCATAATAAAAAAAACCTTAAAGAACATCTTGTGAATAAATCAGATCCTTTCCATTAACTTTAAATTACCAAATTTCAACAATTACCAAAACACTATAGAAAGTTCAAGGGCAGTTAAATGAAAATATATCTAGAATTATAAACTCTACTCACTTATCTATAAAAGATAAATGATACTACTCTATCATAGAATTAAGAAACCATTATCTCAAGTAACGGAACAAACATTCTTAAAGAAAAAATTTCAGATATACAAGATACCAAGGTGTAAGTATCATACTTTCAAAACTATCTATATTTTAAAGTTAACTTTAGTCTCCAAGAGTCTAAATATAATACCATACACATTACTACATGTTTTATAGTTAAATTTGGTATGAAGTAGTTAATCTATAAAGTAGCTCAAGCCTAAACCATTTGATCAAAACAAATAACATCAACCATCACTAATTAACCACAAGGTTTGTTTAGACCTTAGAAGAGAAACCTTTTCTTCGAAGGTTATCCTTTTTGCCACTTAAAATAAGAAACCTTGTACAAGTAATCCTAACTAGTATGCCATAAGTATGTATACTTTATTCCTACATATGTGTTGACTCCAACTACTCATGAAGTCTAATAAAAATACAACTACGAAATTTATCCAAAAGGACCAGACATTCCAAAGTAACTACTTTCAAAATCTAAACCTCAGGACAACGTTGTTTCTGGGATTTATGCTTAAAACGTGCATCACACTACTTATGCATAAAAGCATATTGGTTCTTTAAACATTAGTCCTTACCGGACACATGATGCTGATTTCAGATTTTTGGATCTTATACTGACTCGAAGACCGTGAGTGCATAATCTTGCAACCACAAAAGGCAAGTTCACACTTGCTCATGTCCTTTGTTTATTTTCTGTAAAGTATTTTACAAATCCAGTGTTGTCTTCACCTGCATTTGAAAAAGGTCAGAAAACACTATTTTCCAATAATAATGAGGACTATTGATTATTGATCTAGGGTGATCAGTTAATCTATTAAATCGGACAGTTGGGATACCACTGTTCAGAACTATACCACCTAGGACTTAACAACCAATATCGCCAGTGATTCTTGCATCATATATTACGCGTTGACCATGAGATTTGGAATGGGACGGAGAAGTCAGCTGTATCTTCTTCCTCTCGCATGAAGCCAGATGTGCAGGTCATGGTTGTTATCCTCGTAGCATGCATTTTAATTGGTAATTCGTAGAGGATATGCAACATATGGGTGGGAACCCTCAACGTCCCACGATAGTTCGGACATCTAATGGTTTGTACAAACCTGTTGGAGATATGCCCTAGAGGCAATAATAAATATAGTTATTATTATATCTTTGTGTTTATGATAAATGTTTACATTCATGCTATAATAGTATTAACAAGGAAACATTAATACTTGTGTGATTTGTAAACTTAATTTGAAGTTCCTAGTTAAGCCTCTATATAATACTAGCTTGTTGGTTAATAGATGATTGTGGTTTCCCTATCATGAACATTGAGATGTTATTAACAACAAGATAAATATCGTTAGGAGAATGATATGGTGGACATACTCCTATAGATAAGCGTAGCATAAAGATCAAGTCATTTTAATAGTTCAATTGCTATATGCTTTCTGATACATAGTAATCTAATTCCTTCGACCATGAGATCATGCATATCACCTTTACCGGATGGATGCTTTGATGACATCAAACACCACACCGAATCGGGTGGCTATAAAGGTGGCATTGAGTGTTAGGAAAGTATTGGTTGAAACACATGGATCAAGAATGGGATTTGTCCATCCATATGACGGATAGATATACTGGGCCCTCTCGGTGAAATGTCATCCATTTAGCTTGCAAGCATGTGATGGCTCACAAGGGATCACATATCACGGGAGCGAGAAAAGAGTACTTATCGGTGAGGTTGAACTAGGTATGCAGAGATACCGATCATAACCTCGGATAAGTAAACTATCGTGAGACAAAGGAAATTGATATCGTATGTAAGTGGTTCATTCGATCGCAAGTAATCGTGAAATATGTGGAGTCATATGAATTTCCAGATTCCTCTATTGGTTATTGATCGAAGTGTCTCGATCATGTCCGCATAATTCACGAACCGTAGGGAGACACACTTAAGGATTCGACGTTGTTTGAGTAGTTATGGAATGATGAGAAAGAGACCGAATGTTGTTGAGTCTCGAATAGGATTCGGATATCACGAGGAGATCCGAATGGTCGGAGAATAAGATTCATATAAGGAAAGTCCCGTTTCGGAGTTGGAGAATGGTTCCGGTGTTTTCATCGGGAATGTTCTAGAAGGTTCCGGAATGTCCGGCACTCCGGGGGGAAGGGTACATGAATGTGTTATATCAAGTTGGTATGATTGCATCATGTACTCGGTGTCATCGCTGATCAAAATAGAGGGTTTATTCAAATCCTAGTTTGAAAAGTCAAACGGCTAGTTTGAAAGTCAAACGGCAGTTTTTGGAAAGAGGAGGAGGAGTGGGAAACCGAGTTGGGGAGGAGTTCCCTCCTCCAACCGGCGGCGCCCATGTAGGGGTTCGTAGCATGGAAAACAAAAATTTTCTATCGCATACAAACAAACAAGCCAAGATATATCTATTAGATTGTAGCAACGAGTCGATGGAATAACTTACCCTCGAAGATTCCAAAGTGTTTAACGAGAGCGGATTCTCGTGGGTGATGTAGTCGTACTCTTTCCGATCTCAAGATCGTGTAGACGATCCTTCCGGCGCTGCGTTAAGAAGCGCTCGCAATCGGTCACACGTTAAATTTTCGGCGAAGACCTTCCTCTCCTTGTTCCAGTGACAGAGGTTGTAGCACTCTCCTCGATTAGGCACCACAATGGCGTGGTCTTGAAGTAGAGGGAAATCCTGAGGCTTCGCCTTAAGTCGGCGGGAGTATGGTGGAGTATGAGAGAGGGCTATTAGTGGTCTAGAGATTAGACACACCAATTAGAAGGCTCTAAACCGCAGGCTAAAGCAATTAGAAGCTCTAAACCAAAACGGCTCTAAACCGGAGATTAGAGGATAGGAACTTGTGTGTTGAGGAGGCCCCCCTCCTTTTATAGGTGGAGGGCTGGCCTTGAGGGAGGAGGAGTCCCTCCCCAACTCGCCTAGGCTGGCCGGCTTGGAGGAGAGGGACTCCTCCTCCAAGTTGGTTTCAACCTCCTCTTGCTTGTTTCCCAGTTTCTGCTTTCCACAGTTTCCTGTTTTCCACAGTTTCCTGTTTTAGCCGTTTGACTTTCAAACTGGAAGTTTGACTTTTCAGTTTTGGAACAGCAAGAACACTTAGTACATGATGCAATCATTCAATGACACATTCATGTACCCTCCCCCCCGGAGTGCCGGACAATCCGAACCTTCGAACATTCCCGATGAAAACACGTAATTATTCCCGAACTCGAAAGGACTTTCCTTATATGAATCTTATTCTACGGACCATTCCGGATCACCTCGTGATATCCGGATCCCATCCGAGACTCGAACAACATTCGGTCTCTTTCTCATAATACCATAACTACTCAAACAACGTCGAATCCTTAAGTGTGTCTCCCTACGGTTCGTGAATTATGCGGACATGATCGAGACACTTCTAACAATAACCAATAGAGGAATCTGGAAATTCATATGGCTACATATTTCTACAATTACTTTGATCGAATGAACCACTTACATACGATACCAATTTCCCTTTGTCTCACGATAGTTTACTTATCCGAGGTTATGATCGCGGTATCTCGCATACCTAGTTCAACCTCGTTACCGATAAGTACTCTTTTCTCGTTCCGTGATATGTGATCCCTTGTGACCCAGTCATGCTTGCAAGCTAATTGGATGACATTCCACCGAGAGGGCCCAGAGTATATCTATCCGTCATATGGATGGACAAATCCCACTCTTGATCCATGTGTCTCAACCAATACTTTCCGAACACTCAAGGCCACCTTTATAGCCACCCAGTTACGGTGTGGTGTTTGATGTCATCAAAGCATCCATCCGGTAAAGGTGATATGCATGATCTCATGGTCGAAGGAATTAGGTTACTATGTATCAGAAAGCATATAGCAATTGAACTATTGAAATGACTTGATCTTTATGCTATGCTTATCTATAGGAGTATGTACACCATATCATTCTCCTAACGATATGATCTTGTTGTTGATAACATCTCAATGTTCATGATAGGGAAACCACAATCATTAATCAACCAACAAGATAGTGAAGTATAGAGGCTATACTAGGGACTTCAAATTAAGTTTACAAATCACACAAGTATTAATGTTTCCTTGTTAATACTATTATAGCATGAATGTAAACATTTATCATAAACACAAAGATATAATAATAACTATATTTATTATTTCCTCTAGGGCATATCTCCAACAGTCTCCCACTTGCACTAGAGTCATCTAATCTAGATTACATGGTAATATACCGAACACCCATGGCAGTTTGGTGTTGGTCATGTTTTGCCCTCGGGAGAGGTTTAGTCAACGGATCCGCCACATTCAGATCTGTGTGTACTTTGCAAATCTTTATATCCCCATCCTGGATATGTTCTCGAATAGCGTGAAAACGCAGCTTGATGTGCTTCACTTGTGTGACCTTGGTTCTTGCGCATTGGCTATGGCGCCCATGTTATCACAAGAGATAGACATTGGGTCCAAAGACTAGGAACCACACCCAGCTCAGTAATGAACTCTTTCATCCATATCGCTTTGAAGCCTCCGGCGACCATGTATTCCGATTCGGTTGAAGATCTCGCCACAACGCTTTGCTTTGCACTCCTCCACTAACCTTTGCACCATTCAAAATAAATATTATCCAGTTGTGATTTAGAATCATCGGATCGGTTCCAACTAGCATCGGTGTAACCATTAACAACGAGTTGTTCATCACCTCCATAAGAAAGAACCATATCCTTAGTTCTTCTCAAGTACTTAAGGATGTTTTGATCACGTCCAATGATCCACTCGGATCACTTTGATATCTGCTAGTTAAACTAACGACATATTCAATGTCGGGTCTAGTACATAGCATGGCATACATTAGAGATCCTATGGTCGAGGCATAGGAGTCTTACTCATCCTTTCTCTATCTTCGCCGATGTCGGACTTTGAGTTTTACTCAAGGTCGATTAGCAACATGGTCAAGAACCCTTTCTTGCTTTCTTCCATTCCAAACCTCTTTAGAACTTTGTCCAAATATGTACTCTGTGACAATGATATTTGCTTCGATCTATCTCTATAAATCTTTATGCCTAATATGTAAGCTGCTTCGCCAAGATCCTTCATTGAAAAACTATTATTCAAATATTCCTTGACACTATTAAGAAGGTCTACATCATTCCCGATCAACAATATGTCATCCACATATAGTATTAAGAATGCTACAGAGCTCCCACTCACTTTCTTGTAAATACAAGCTTCTCCATAAGTTTGTATAAAACCAAAACTTTTGATCACCTTATCAAAACGTTGATTCCAACTTCGGGATGCTTGCTTCAATCCATAGATGGCCGGTGAAGTTTGCATACCTTGTTAGCATCTTTAGGATCGACAAAACCTTTGGGTTGCATCATATACAACTCTTCATCAATATCTCCATTGAGGAATGCTGTTTTGACATCCATCTGCCATATCTCATAATCATAATATGCGTGATTGCTAACATAATCCTCACAGACTTTAGCTTCGCATCGGTGAGAAAGTCTCATCGTAGTCAACTCCTTGTATTTGTCGAAACCCTTTGCGACAAGTCGAGCTTTATAGACAGAACATTACCATCGACATCTGCTTTCTTCTTGAAAATCCATTTGTTTCGACAGACCTTCGCCATCCCAGAAGTCCACCAAAGTCCATACTTGGTTTTCGTACATGGATCCAATCTCGATTTCATGGCTTCTTGCCATTTATTGGAATCTGGGCTCATCATCGCTTCCTCATATGTCTCGGGGTCATCGGTGTTGTCCACCAACATGACACTCATAACGGATCATACCAATCAGAGTGGTACGAGTTCTCGTTGACCTCCGAGGCTCTGAGCAACTTCAACCAAGTTTCATGATCATCATCATTAGCTTCCTCTCTAATTGGTGTGCACCACAGAACTTCTTCCTGCGCTACTCGCAATTTCGAGAGAAGGTTCGACAACCTCGTCGAGTTCTACTTTCCTTCAGTCACTTCTTTCGAGAGAAATTCCTTCTCTAGAAAGGATCCATTCTTAACGAAGATTTTGCCTTCGATCTATGATAGAAGGTATACCCAATAGTTTCCTTCGGGTATCCTATGAAGACGCATTTTTCCGCTTTGGGTTCAAGCTTGTCCCATTTAACTTCTTTACATAGGCTTGATCCCCAAACTTTAAGGAACGACAATTTAAGTTTCTTGCCAAACCATAATTCATACGGTGTCGTTTCAACGGATTTAGACGGTGCCCTATTTAAAGTGAATGCGGTGTTTCTAATGCATAACCCCAAAATGATAGCGAACTGTAAGTGACATCATAGAACGAACCATATCTAAGAGAGTTCGATTCTGACGTTCGGACACACCATTCTGTTGTGGTGTTCCCGGTGTCAATCATGAAAGTATTCCGCATTTCTTCAAATGCTCGCCAAACTCGTAACTTAGATATTCTCCACGATCGTAACGTAGAAATTTAATCTTCTTGTTATGTTGATTCTCTACCTCACTTTGAAACTCCTTAAACTTCTCGAAGTTAGGACTTATGTTCATGAAATAGATATACCCATATCTACTCAAGTCATCCGTGAAGATAAGAACATAACGATAACCACAAGCGATGCTACAATGATTGGACCACACACATCGGTGTATGATTTCCAATAAGTCCGTAGCTCGCTCCATCATACCGTAAAATGGAGTCTTAGTCATTTTTCCCATCGACATGCTTCATCTTTCAAGTGATTCAAAATCAAGTGATTCAAGAAGTCCATCGGAATGGAGTTTCTTCATACGCTTCACTCCAATGTGACCAAGACGAAGTGCCACATATAGGTCGAATTATCGCTGATTTCAAGCGTTTAGCCTCAATGTTGTTGATATGTGTATTTCCACTATCGAGATTCAATAAGAATAGACCATCTATCAAAGGTGCATGTGCATAAAACATATTACTCATATAAATCGAACAACCATTATTCTACGATTTAAACAAGTAACCGTCTCGCAATAAACAAGATCCCGATATAATGTTCATGCTCAACACGGGCACTAAATAACAATTATTTAAGTATAAAACTAATCCGATGGTAGATGAAGGGTAGCGCGTCGACCGATCACATCAACCTTTGATCCGCTTCCACGCCGCATCGTCACCTCGTTCTTCGCTAGCTTCCGTTTATTCGCAAAGACTGTTTTGAGTTACAAATATGAGCAACCGAACCAAGATCAAATACCGTGCACTACTACGAGTACTAGTGAGATACACATCAATAACATGTATATCGATATACCTTTCTTCTTGATGTTGCCATTCTTCGATCCGCCAAGTACTTTGGGCAATTCCGCCCAAAGGACCTTCTCCCTTGCAAGAAAGCACTCGTTTCGGGCTTGGGTCCAGCCTTGGTCTTCTTCGGCGTGGTAACTTTCTATCCACCCTTCTTGAAGTGTCCCTTTGCTTAGACTTGCCTTTCTTGAGTTTGGTGGTCTTATTGACCAACAACACTTGGTGCTCTTTCTTGATCTCCACTTCAGATTTTAACATAGCAAACAGTTCGCAACTCTTTGTTCATGTTACGCATGTTGTAGTTCATCACAAAGTTCCTGTAACTTGGTGGCGGTGATCGGAGGACACGGTAAATCCCCAAAGCATTAGGAATCACTATACCCAACCTTTGAAGTTTGTTTGCGTGCGACATCTTAAGAACATGCTCACTAACGAGCTCCCTCTTCCATCTTGTAGTTAAAGAACTTTTCGAAGCCTCATAGCTTTCAATTGCCGCATGAGTCTCAAAAATCAATTTGAGATCCTCGACAATATCATATGGGTCCGAATCTTCAAACCTTTTCTCAAGCTCCGATTCTAAACCATACAAGATAGCACTTGAACTATGTAGTACCGATTCTTCCGAGCGAGGTAAACATTCTTTACTTCATCGGAGCATCATTGCCAGTGGTCACCCAATGCATCCAAAGACATAGGTCAAATTACCAATTGTGAGGACAATCCTCAAATTATGGAACCAATCCGAAGTTGCTTACATTGTTTTCAACTTTTCTTTCTCTAGGAACACATTAAAATTGATGGTAGGGGCTGCCATTGATCTACAACATATTTGCAATAGTTTAGACTAAGTTTATGACAAATTAAGTTCAAATTAATTAATGAAATTAAAATAGGTGAACTCCCACTCAAAACAACATCCCTCACATTGTTTTAGTGATCACACGAACCAAATCCACTACATCAACACCGATCATCACGAGAGTTGATATAGTTTCAATGGCGAACAATCGTCATGTTCATCATATCTACTATATGATTCATGCTTTACCTTTCGGTGATCCGTGTTCCGAGACCATGTCCGCATACGCTAGGCTCGTCAAGATCAAACCTTAGTTTCGCATGAGCAACTGCTTGCTCACGTTGTATACACTTGCGAATCTAACACACCGATCATCACGTGGTGCTTGAAACAACAAGCTTTAGCAGGCGCTAACTAAGGGTGAACACTTTATGAATTGAAATTGATGTGCATGAGGGATCATCTTATAATGCTACCGTCGTCTACCAAGCAATACAAGATGCATAAAGGATTAACATCACATGCAATTCATAATATGTGATATGATATGGCCTTTCTTCTTTGTGCTTCCGATCTCCATCTTCAAGCACGAACATGATCTCCATCATCACCGGCATTGCATCAAGGTCAATGATGCTTCACCATGGTTGTCGTCCACCGGCTTCAACTATTACAACTACTTTGAATAGACACGCTGGTAACATAAATTAAAGACAACCATATGGCTCGCCGTTGCCAACTTACAATAAGGAACATTGCATACATCAAATATAATCACAATCATGGCCATATCACATCAAGACACCCCGCAAAACAAAGTTAGGCGCCTCTACTTTCTTTGCATATTTTACGTGGTTTGGGGCTTTCAATAAGTGTCGTTCTAACTACGAACAAGAACCACAACATTGATACTAGCATTGTTGATCACCCTGTAAATTGGATCTTAACTATGCTAGGAGAAAGCAGCACCCATAAAGCCACTTATGCAATACAAGTTGCATGTCAAGCGTGGAGCAAGTCTCATGAACGATGTCATGTAAGGTTAGCCCGGCCGCTTCATCCCAACATACCCCAAGATGCAAAGTACACAAAAGCAATCGACAATAAAGCATCAACGCCCACAATGACCATTGTGTTCTACTCGCAACAGATCTACATATAGACACGGCTCTGATACCACTGTAGGGGTTCGTAGCATGGAAAACAAAAATTTTCTATCGCATACAAACAAACAAGCCAAGATCTATCTATTAGATTGTAGAAACAAGTCGATGGAATAACTTACCCTCGAAGATTCCAAAGTGTTTAACGAGAGCGGATTCTCGTGGGTGATGTAGTCGTACTCTTCCGATCTCAAGATCGTGTAGAGCGATCCTTCCGGCTGGCTCCGTTAATAGCGCTTCATGATCGGTCACACGTTCGATACTCGTGAAAAGACCTTCCTCTCCCTTGTTCCAAAGAAAATGGAGGTTGTAGCACTCTCCTCGCGATTCCTAAAGACAACGGCGTACCTAAGTAGAGGAAATCATGCAGGCTTCGCCTTAAGCCGAGCGAGTATGGTGGAGTATGAGAGAGGTCTATTAGTGGTCTAGAGATTAGACACACCAATTAGAAGGCTCTAAACCGCAGGCTAAAGCAATTAGAAGCTCTAAACCAAAACGGCTCTAAACCGGAGATTAGAGGATAGGAACTCGTGTGTTGAGGAGGAGGCCCCGCCTCCTTTTATAGGTGGAGGGCTGGCCCAGGGAGGGAGGAGTCCTCCCCAACTCGGCCTAGCTCAGCCCGGCTTGGAGGAGAGGGACTCCTCCAAGTTGGTTTCAACCTCCTCTTGCTTGTTTCCATAGTTTCCTGCTTTCCCACAGTTTCCTTTTCCACAGTTTCTGCTTTAGCTTTGACTTTCAAACCGGCGGTTTGACTTTTCAGTTTTGGAACAGCAAGAACACTTAGTACATGATGCAATCATTCAATGACACATTCATGTACCCTCCCCGAGTGCTTGGGACAATCCGAACCTTCGAACATTCCCGATGAAAACACTAATTATTCCCGAACTCAAACGGACTTTCCTTATATGAATCTTATTCTCGACCATTCCGGATCACCTCGTGATATCCGGATCCCATCCGAGACTCGAACAACATTCGTCTCTTTCTCATAATACCATAACTACTCAAACAACGTCGAATCCTTAAGTGTGTCTCCCTACGGTTCGTGAATTATGCGGACATGATCGAGACACTTCTCCGAACAATAACCAATAGAGGAATCTGGAAATTCATATGGCTCCCACATATTTCTATGATTACTTTGCGATCGAATGAACCACTTACATACGATACCAATTTCCCTTTGTCTCACGATAGTTTACTTATCCGAGGTTATGATCGTCGGTATCTCTGCATACCTAGTTCAACCTCGTTACCGATAAGTACTCTTTTCTTGTTCCCGTGATATGTGATCCCTTGTGACCCACTCACATGCTTGCAAGCTAATTGGATGACATTCCACCGAGAGGGCCTAGAGTATATCTATCCATCATATGGATGGACAAATCCCACTCTTGATCCATGTGTTTCAACCAATACTTTCCGAACACTCAATGCCACCTTTATAGCCACCCAGTTACGGTGTGGTGTTTGATGTCATCAAAGAATCCATCCGGTAAAGGTGATATGCATGATCTCATGGTCGAAGGAATTAGGTTACTATGTATCAGAAAGCATATAGCAATTGAACTATTGAAATGACTTGATCTTTATGCTATGCTTATCTATAGGAGTATGTCCACCATATCATTCTCCTAACGATATGATCTTGTTGTTGACAACATCTCAATGTTCATGATAGGGAAACCACAATCATTAATCAACCAACAAGCTAGTGAAGTATAGAGGCTATACTAGGGACTTCAAATTAAGTTTACAAATCACACAAGTATTAATGTTTCCTTGTTAATACTATTATAGCATGAATGTAAACATTTATCATAAACACAAAGATATAATAATAACTATATTTATTATTGCCTCTAGGGCATATCTCCAACAGCCCACCCAAGCCGAGTTGGGGAGGGACTCCTCTCCCTCCCCTTGGCCGGCCGGCTCCCTCCACCTATATAAGGAGGGGCAGGGCTCCCCTCCTAGACACACAAGATCCTCTCCTCCAAACCCTAGCCCCAAGCCGCCGCCGCCTCCATAGCCGCCGCCGGCCCTAGGGCAAACCGCCGCCGCCTAGCTAAACCCTAGTCGTCGGCTTGCTCCTCCTCGGCGTGTCTAAACCCTAGATCGTCGAGGGACTCTCTCATACTCCACCATACTCGCTCCGGCTTAAGGCGAAGCCCTGCGAGATCTCCCTCTACTTAGGTATCACGCGTTGTCAGCCGGAATCGCGAGGAGAGTGCTACAACCTCCATTGCCTGGAACAAGGAGAGGAAGGTCTTCGTCGAAATTTAACGTGTGACCGATCGGAGCGCTTCGAACGCAGCCTTAGGAAGGATCGCTCACGCGATCTTGAGATCGGGAAGAGTACGACTACATCAGCCATGAGAATCCGCTCTCGTTAAACACTTTGTAATCTTCGAGGGTGAGTTATTCTATCGACTCGTTGCTACAATCTAGTAGATAGATCTTGGCTTGTTTGTTTGTATGCGGTAGAAAATTTTTGTTTTCCATGCTACGAAACCCTACAAAACCATTGCCGTAATTCTTTATGTGGGCATGGTGTACACCAAGGAGGCATGCGGGGTCGCGAAGGGGGCAGTGATTGGCTTGGATCATCTTCTGGGCCCCACATCATGGAATTGTGGACGGGAATAAGCTGCCCGGTTGTGCAACAAAGAGTTGATCTCTCATGGGTAAAGTAACACACCTCTGCAGAGTGTAAGAATCAGAACTTGTTACCCCTGTTCCGGAAGGAGCTGACAGCATGAAAGGAACCCCATGAAGGTTCTGGTAAACCCATGAAGGCTGACGGACATAGCTTTTCAAAATAAAAGCAATCTTTAAAGAAATGTTTATGAAAACTTGCATTGCCTACGACCTACGATATGTGGCTGTAGTTATAGTACATCAAACACTCCTTTTCTAGTGAATTTGCTGAGTACGCTCGTACTCAAAATATCTTCTTAACCTTGCTAGATTATGAAGCCATTAAAATGATGACTACATCAAGATATAATCCAGGACTTATCAAGACCAGCTAAATCCCTTCAATGAAGATAAGTAAGTCAACATATACCTCAACTCAAGTGAAGACGAAAGTTACCGATTAGATAGGAATATTGTCTCTAGCCAAAGAACCTGTTTCCGTAGAACATTGCAATAGCAGCAATGCCAACCTCTTAGCCGGAGTATTAGATTTAAAAGTATAATCATTCTGGCGTTGTTTAAACTTTGATTCTTCTCCGTCAGAAATTCTTTCTCTCTCTTAAATCTAGAGTGTTCTCTGAATCTTATGTAAAGAGTGAGTTGTAACCTTTAGCCATGTATTGGACCCGCTGTGTTTCTGTTGTGCCATTCCGAGGGATGTAATACTAGTGAACGGTGTTTCATTGGTGTTATGTCAACGACTATAGTATACTACATCATGCAGTGGTATGCTGGGTCACCGGAGACGCAGAGGGGGAGGGCACTGGCGGCTTGGGCAAGGCGGCGGCGGTTTAGAGGGTCTAGGGCGCCAGCGACTTGGGAGCAAGGGGCGGCGGCCTAGGTTTTTGGGGTAAGATCCAAGGGTGTTGCACCCCTCCTTTTATGGGTGGAAGAGGCAGCTAGGGGGAGGCCGAGTCCTCCCCCCAACTCTCTTCTGGCCGGCGCCTTGGGGAGGGAGAGGGAAACCTCTCCCATGTAGGTTTCCTTTCCCTCCTCCACTAGGACTTTGACTTTTCAAATTGGGATTTGATTTTTCAAACTAGAGTTTGACTATTCAAACTAGAGTTTGATCCACACTTCCTAGTCTTGGCTGACTTGACCTAGGGCATGATGACGCCACCCCACTTTGGTATGGCGCATCCATGTGCCCCCCCTCCGGGGTGGTGGACCTTCCAGAACATTCTATAAGCTTCCGGTGAAAACACCGATAACATTTCCGAACCTCGGAATTAGACTTTCCTTATATAAATCTTATTCTTCGGACCATTACAGATCTCCTCGTGATGTCATGTATCCAATCTGAGACTCCGAACAATATTCAGTCTCCAACTCATATTCCATATCTACTAAACAACATCGAATCCTTAAGTGTGTCTCCATATGGTTCGTGAACTATGCAGACATGATCGAGACACTTCTCCGATCAATAACCAATAGAGGAATTTGGAAATTCACATGGCTCCCAAATATTTCTACAATTACATTGTGATCGAATGAACCATTTACATATGATACCGATTCCCTTTGTCGCGCGATACTTTACGTATCCGAGGTTTGATCGTCGGCATCTCTGTACCTAGTTCAACCTTGTTACCGATAAGTACTTTTTACTCGTTCTGTGATATGACATCCCTTGTAACCTAGTCACATGCTTGCAAGAGAATTGGATGACATTCCACCGAGAGGGCCCAGATTATATCTATCTGTCATATGGATGGACAAATCCCACTCCTGATCCATGTGCCTCAACACATACTTTCAGAATACCTAATGCCACCTTTATAACCACCCAGTTACGGAAGTGGTGTTTGATGTCATCAAAGTTTCCATCTGGTGATGGTGATTAACATGATCTCATGGTCAAAGAATTAGGTTACTATGTATTTGAAAGCTTGTAGCAAACGAACTCTAAATGACTTGATCTTACGCTACGCTTACTATAGGAGTGTATCCATCATATCATTCTCCTACTAGCATGATCTTGTTATTAATAACATCTAATGTCTATAATCAGGAAACCATGATCATCTATTAAACAACAAGCTAGTTTCAACAAGAGGCTTACTAGGGACTTCTTTTATGTTTACAAAACACACAAGTATGAATGTTTCTGGTTAATATAATTATAACATGGGATGTAAATATTTATCATAAACATAAAGATATAATAATAACCATTTTATTATTGCCTCTTGAGCATACCTCCAACAAAACCACTCCACTTATCCCTTCAAAAACTCTCTCCCAAATTTCCACTGGCGGGAGCGGGATAGAATGCGATGGGTCCTGCCACCATGGCTGATGTTGCGCCCTCCAGCGTTCCCACCGCCAAGGAGCGCGGCCGACCGAAGAAGCTTGGCAAGGACCTGCCGGCGGAGGAGCGGAAAGTTGAGTCGGACAAGCGTGCTGGCTGGCGGGTAGCGGCAAGATCTTGACTCGTTGCTTCCAAGCTCGAGAAGGAGCACCGGGAGGAGAACAAGTGTTTCCTTGCCGCGTAGAATAGGGTCGACAACAACGAGATGGCAGTGAATGCTGCCAAGCATGCCGTCAACATGATCAAGTAGGAGGCACTGACCGCCGGTTTGTGTGGCATCGTCTGTTTCCATGGCATCGTCACTCTTCCCGGCCTGGCCATGGCCGACACAACCTCTACCAGCTCCGTCACTTCCATGCCTAGCGGCCGGCCACCAGGTCAGCCTAGGACGCACGACAGGCCTGCACACGCCCTCGCTTGGAGGCCACACTAGGATCGTGACCTTTCTCTCTTGGTTCGTCCACCGGTTGACATGGTAAAACCTCTTCTTCTCTTTGTTGATGTCTTGCCTATGCATTTAGCCATTGTTGGTATCCATATGTGTAGGTCATAAAAGCAACGGAGCACTTTAAGAAGGTGAATAATAACAAGGCCTTCGAGTTGTCCTATTGTTGGACGTTGATCAAGGACTGCAAAAAGTGGGAGACTATCTATACCCTTTGGAAGAAACTTGACAACAAGAAGAAGGGCAATGCTTCGACGGGCAGTGTCATCAACCTAGAAGATGGCAATGACGAAGGATTTTTCAACCCTGCAGGCGACTGGACTGCCGCCCGTACCCGCCGGTCTGGTGGCCACACGGCTACGAAGGCCGACATTGCCCGCCAGGCTGGTTCCTTGGCATTCCAGGAGACCTTAAGTAACATCTTGGAGAAGAAGGAAGAGACCATCGCCGAAAGGGAAGAGAGGCGGCGCAAAGAGAAAGGCCACCGCCAAGACCTTTGTCGAGCTACAAACAAGACGTCTATCGAGGTGGAAGAGGCCAACGCCAAGGCTAGGCTAATGGAGATCGACGTCAAGGCAAAGGCAAAGGCAAAGGCAAAGGCAAAGGCAAAGGAGGCCAAAGCCAAGGCCAAGGAAGCCGAGGCTAGGTCTAGGGTGGTGGAGGCAGAGGCGAGGCCAAGGAGGCCGAAGCCAAGATCATGGCCGAGGAGAATGCCATCATGATCCCCGACCTGGATACCATCGCTGACCCCGATCGCAGGGCTTGGGTCGCGAGCAGACAGTAGACCATCCGGGCTCGTGATGCTTGAACGGCAATGACGACGGCGAATGCAACTTTTTGGGCGGAGAAGCTGTCTTTTTTGGACACTATGTGTATGACATTGTTCCTTTTTGTATATTTCAGATTTAGTGGTCACTTGTTAACTATGCCCCAAAAAGGATGACATACGTCATTCGTATTATTTGATAGTCAATTGATTGGCAAAGTGTTGCCCATGATGGCCCTAGCCAGGGCCGGCACACCAACCTAGCCAGCAGGGGCGGAGCTAGGATTTGTACATTAAGGGGGGCGAAGATACTGATGATCATATATAAGATTTTTTCTCATGAAGACAACAACTACCTATCATTTTGTGTTGGAAGAACTATTTGGATAAAAATATAACAGTATATCAAAGTATTGGCATAGAAATGATATTAATATGTAGCACTAAATCTTAGACAATACAAAACAAAAGATTAGTTTATATTGGACCAACTTCATCTCTACGAGTATAAAGCCTGATAATTCCATTGCAGGTGACCTTCCTATTATTATTTCTCAATTATTATGCAATAAGTTGTCGTCATCACCGAGCAAACATCAAACAAAAGACACATATTTTTTTGTAAATTAATCAATTAGACTATAGGTTATGCAATCTATCAACAAAATACTAATGATTTGGTACTTCAATCAGAGCGAGGAAGATTAATTCCTATACTCAATGGCACAACATGCTTGTTGCTGGAGTTGTGGCATGATTAACAAAGGTAGAAACTAGAAAACAACATGGCTGACTAGCATGGTGCCATGACATGACATCGCGTGGCGTATGGCTACTGAGTAGGAGCGAGCGATGGTGGCAGTCATCCAGTCAGTTGATCTGAAAGATTACATATGTTGCTAGCCATTAGGTCTAGTTACACAAACGAATAATGTTGGGACATGTTACTACGGTTGACTAATAAAACGAATTCATGGGCTACATTTGGCTTTTGGTATAGAGAAGCACGACAAATCAATTAAATTTAGGATTAGTATTAATTAAGCTTATAAGACCATTAGTTTAGTACTAAAAGCTGCACCTATATATTAAGGGGGGCCGATGGTTAGGTACATCACGATTCACAGTCGCGGGTCAATCCACGTTTGTCTGGCCGGCCGGGCTCATTCTCTCTCATCGGCGTTCGCATACGTACGTGTACAACCTACAGTACGTCCTAGACCTTCAAACCACACTTTGAATCTTTCCCGCGTGAAAATTTGGTCTAAGATTGACTGACTGATGGTGGGCCATCAGGGCACGCACGCACGGCCCGTGAGTGATGTCGTCCTGAGTTATGGCCCTATGCACCCTACACACACATGCAAGTACACAATTCGAAATACACCTTCACTTGCTAGCTTTTCCAAGTCATCCCAGATCATAATTAGCGACAATCATCACAATAAGCTAGACTAATTGTCTACTTTCTCTCTTGGTTCCAAGTGGATGTCTTTCTGGGGTCGAGCGAGGTAAATAGACTAGGAGTGTTGGTGAAATCCTTACATATATCCTACCTTGTCCTTAGAATTACTCTTTTTTGTCTCCTCTAAGCAAGTTATGCAAGCATTGGAGGAGCTAATTAGCTCTATTTACAACATTGATCCATGCAAAGCCAAAATAAAATAACTAAAATTGCAATGCTTTGAGAAAATTTGGATAGGCAAAAAGGAAGTTTATTACTGCAGTATTAAACTAAAAGAGGATATTATTATATAAACAAGTCGGCGAGGTGTTAAAACAAGGTAAGAGGAGTTGTTCTTACTAACGTTCTCCTTCTGCAGCCAAGCCCCCTTTATATGGAGCCTATTGTCAAGCCAACGCCATGGGACCTCATTCCTGATGCTTGCCACCAGCAGATAAATTAGCCCAATTTCAGGCGTGCCCATTACTACCCTACTCTCGACAACTATATGGGGGACTTCTTTTGGACTTGTGGAGCAGCTTCGTGGTCCACCACAGCACAAGCCCAAAAGAAGGGTCCGGCTCCTGGTATGCTTATTTCCACCACGAATCTCAAACGACACGGAAATTCAGAATCGGCCGACGACTTTCTTCCGAGGAGATTCCCGAGCTATTCGCTTTTGGGCCGAAACGGTATCCACAGTTTCCACTATTGTTGCATAGATTTACATCACAATGCCACCACACAGAATATTGGAGAAGTAAAAAAGGAAAAACTTTACGCCACTAGAGACTTGCTCGCTCGCTCATGTCGAGAGTTCGAGACACACTCCCTCGCTTGTGTTCAAATGGTTCAGTTACTACTAGTACTGGTGTCCAAATGGTAGTACTGCAAATACTTGTGTTCAAATGGTAGTACTAATAACACTTTTCAGTTACTGCTTGTATTAGTGTCAAGTTTACCTATTGATACTACTTGTATTCAAATGGTTCAGTGTAAGCTAATTTGATTGCTATTGCTAATACTTGTGTTTAAATGGGTGCGACAAGACAGAGAATTGCCGAAAGTTTCGTTGCACAAGGAATTATTGTTATTGTAACTAGCATACACATGGTATTATCATTTACTTAATTACATATGGAATTTAGGGGCATTATAGACATTTCAAAACTCAACAAATAAAAAAAGGCAAATATCTAGAAGCCAAATAGAATGGAAGGTTCTAGATTCTATGTGCTTCTCCCCACCGTTTTTCAAAAGCTAGCTTCTCTAGAAGTAGAATCCCAAAAGAAATCGGCCTATATAGTATCTAATAGTTGGACGACACACCCAAATTCACCTCCAATAGATTTTGCCACGGTTCTTCTCGTCCACCGGCCCTATGGGACCAACTCATACCTGTCACTAATTACTATAGTAAGCAATGCTTAGAAGTTTGAGAACAGGAAATTCTTGCACCTCGCTAGAATATCGAAAGTTTGAAAACTTTTTCAGAATTCGATCTCAAATTACCCAACGTTTAATGCATGTTTCACGTAATTTAAAATCGGTTTGAAATTACTTTGAACCCAGTGCAGAAATTTAAGCCTACAAATATTCCAGCATCTGGTTGAATCGGCAAAATTTCGTTAACATTTTAAAACCTGGTATAGTAATTAAGTAGATCCTGTTGCCTCACCACCTGCAAGATGGATTCACAGAAATCCTGGTGCATGTGCGGATGGAACCGGTGCATGGTCGCATGCGTTTCAATTTTCAAACCGTGCACGGCAATTCAAATCCCTAACGTATAGTACCTGACACAAGCAAATCTATCATCTCCAGCTACACGGACGGGTAGTAGATCTGCCACATTGATTAATCTACCGCCGGATCAGTACCAGTACTACTACTTCGATTAGTTAATTCAGTGATACTGTTAGCATGCAGCCTAGCTATTTCACAAATCAGCTCGCAAATAAAAAAAACAAAAAAAAAACAAGGCTAGTTGTGATTTGCCGTTTGCGGCAAGAATATTGACTTTGTACAAGTAGAAAAAAAAAGGTAAGTATCTATATTTACAGTGGTCAGTGGGTTGGATGGAGAGTCGAGAGAAGTGGTCACGGCGGCAGCGTACAGCCAGCAATGGGTGCATGTCAGGAAGATTCGGACAGTGCATCAATTTCGGTGCAGCCAATGGAGCCTCAAAACGTCACCGTGATTCTCTATCCACTAATAATCCCCTCGGTAATGTGGAGTAGTTAAGCATCTGTCGGCCTGCATATGCTGCCCGTATCGCATAGGGATTAATTACCCCAATAACTATACGGGAAATAATTTACTACTACTAGTACTGGTTTACTTTTCCGTTTGAATAATAAGATGGGTTTAATCTTTGTACTCCTGTGATGAGAGATGCATGACGAGTGGAATTGCATGGGGAAGTGTACACGTGTTTTGGCCTGTTCTCTCCTATCCTCCTGCCGTCATCTTCCTCTGTCTTTAAAAGTTAGTAATGTAATAAAATGCATGCCTTCAAGAAAAAGAAAAAGGTAATGGAACTGCAAATGCATTACGCGTACGCCCTCCTTTCCGACACCCAGAGCTCTCGTTATGGGGGTGTCCGAAAGGCCCCAGATAAAGGAACAAATTTGGACTGTCATCATACCCCTTTCCTTGTCTCCAACTGCATGCGTGCCAACTTTGAGTAATATTCATTCACATGCAGGACTCTAGTACCATGAAAAAGTAGGGTTTGTGGTGGATTTGTAGAGTATTTTAAAACATAGAATTTATGCAACAAGTGTTTTTAGATGGTGCTTAGGAATCAAAACATATGAATTCTGGACAGATGAGAGAGAGTAGGGAGAGATCGATTGAAAGCATTGGACTTCTCAAAGCAAAATAAATCAGGTGTTTGCGTAATATACTATCAATTCATTATAGAAGTAGACGGGATACGATGTTTGGTAACCCATTTCAGCGGTAAACGCCTATATTATCTGCGAGGCATACCTTATGGGCGCTCATCCCTATGTACCGATCATAGTACCGTTCGTCGATAATAAGACCTCCGTAGTGTACATACACATCATATCTGCAATGCTCCATGATGGTCCAACACCCCTTCCATGGACGTCGGACGATCCTCAAAAACACGACCCTATGTCTAACATAGTCCGCTCGTAGTCTATTTTGGCTACACCCTCTATAATTTTGTATATTAGTCTAGGTTACAAGTGTCCGACTCAAACACGTAACCTCCGCGTAATCCAAGCCCAATGGTAGCTTGTACACATGTTCGACACGGCTGCAACATCATGTTTGATATAATGTTGAGAAACCTATGAAATGGGGTCGAGGGAATAGAAATGGATCACATATGAATTTGGCGGGCACCAACCCTATGATGCAAGGGGCTTTCTCTTTTTTTTAGATCAAGTAGCTGTCTTTTATTACTCAGCCACATCCCGGTGCATCAAATTCATTACAAAATCTGGGACAGAGCCCAACCAAGTTCTACATAATTTATTTTTGCATCCCTCTCTTGCTAGATGATGAGCCACGGCGTTCCTGAATCTTCAGATATGAAGGACAGAGAACTCCTGAAAGTCCCTAAGCATATACTTGATCTCTTCTACCAGAGGTCCCTAGACAGATCTATCAACCTCCTAACTACAAAGCTTGCTGACTGCCCCAGCACAATCCGTTTCCAGCGCCAACTTCACAACCCCCACATCTTTTGCTAGTTGAGTAGTTCGCCTATTGGCCAGAAGTTCTACATGCTCAAGATCAGCAATAGAAGAGAAAACATGGCAGGCACTAGCAATAGCACCCCCATGGTGATCATGTATGACCACGCCCCCACCTCCTTCGCCGCCCTGAGATAATGCTCCGTTGCGGTTTGCTTTGATCCAGCCTATATCTGGAGAATGCTCCCACACCCTGAATATGTCATTATTGGCTTGTGCTTGTGTTTTGCCACTCATCAAGCAGGGCCACCACCCGGTGTGCAATCTTCTCTAGGTATTCGATCATCAGTTTGTCCCTAACATCATTCCAATCCAAGCATAAATGGTAGGCTCCCATCATCACCACACTTTGCTCTCTCTCTCTCTCTCTCTCTCTCTCTCTCTCTCTCTCTCTCTCTCTCTCTCTCAGTGTAGTAATCCAAAATCCAGCAGCCATGCTTGCAATTCTCCATGCGAGCGACAATCATGCGGAGGGATTTGCAAATTCTAAGTGTGGTTATTCCTAATCCAGCTCCACACTTGTTCAGAGTGAGGGCACGACCAGAACCTATGGTGAATAGTCTCATATCTGCCACACACAATGCATTTACCTTCTTTCGATTTGTCGTCTATCTAGCTCGGCGCCGACCGCTAAGCCATTCTTGCAGAGGCGCCAAAAATGCACTTTGGCCTTACTCGGAACATTGGAAGTCCACAAAGAGAGCCACCCTTGGTGTTCATAACAGGATAAGGAGGTAGTAGCGCTGCCCGCCGCCAATATTTTCAACTGTTGCTTCAGGTGGTATGCCGACCGAACACTGAATTGACCATTTTTGGTGTAATTCCAAGCAATATAGTCATCTGATCCAGCCCTACCCACTGGTATCTTCAGGATGTCCCGTACATCCACCTCAAATAACACTTGATTTAGCCCTACCCATAGGTATCTTCAGGATGTCCCATACATCCACCTCAAACAACACTTGATTTAGTTTGTGAATATTCCATGCACATCCTCCCGGTAGTAGGAAATCTTTCACTTTGTCCGCCGACGTGCCAGGCATGTGCCCAACGCGTCTCTAAAGTGACGGACGAGTATCCATTTGTGTTGGAATTATGCCCTAGAGGCAATAATAAAGATGTTATTATTATAATTCTTGTTCATGATAAAGTTTATATTCCATGCTAGAATTGTATTAAGCGGAAACATTAATACTTGTGTGGTTTGTGAACAACACCGTGTCCCTGGTACGCCTCTAAGGACTAGCTCATTGATCAATGATGGTTAAGGTTTCCTAACCATTGACATGAGTTGTCAATTGATAATGAGATCATATCATTGGGAGAATGATATGATGGACAGACCCAAACTAAGCGAAGCAATTAGATCGTTTCATCGTGTTCATCTTTGCGAAGCTTTTCCTATGTCAAATATTGTATTCCTTAGACCATGAGATAATGCAACTCCGGTACGGAAGAAAGCTTTGAGGTCATCAAACGTCATCCTATGAGAGGGTGATCATAAAGGTGTCTCGTGTGATCGGAAAGTATATGTTGGGTTGTATTTATCGAGATGGAATTTGTCCCTCCCAAGTCGGAGAGATATACTGGCCCACTTTAATCGATATCAACACCGCTTGCAAGCATGTGGTTAAGGAGTTAATCACAAAGTGATATCGGATTACGGAGCGAGTAAAGTACTAGCTGTGAACGAGATTGAACTAGGTATGATGCACCGACGATCGAATCTCGCAAGTAAAATATCGCGAGACGAAGGGAATATATATATGGGATTGATTGAATCTCGCATCGTGGTTCATCCGATATGATCATAGATGAATGTGTGGAGTCAATATGGGTGCCTGCACCCTGTTGATTATTGATAGAAGATCATATGCATATTCTCGAACCCAGGGTCACACACTTAACGTGTCTTGACGCTAGGATAGATTGGATAATTGGTTTATGAATTTTTGTTCGAGTCTCGGATGGGATCCGGACATCACGAGAGGTCCCGGAATGGTCCGGAGAATAAGATTCATATAAGGCAAAGGCAGTTTTGGAGTTCGAATTGTTCAAGGTTAATCGGTATTGTACGGAAGCTTCTAGAACCTTCCGGAAGGGTACCAACGTGGCCCCACCTTCCGGGAGGGGCATGGGCCTATGAGGGAGTGTCCTGCGCATTGGGCGGGCACAAGGCCCCATAGGGCCCAGCCGATCCTAAAGAGTTTAAATCGTTTAAACTAGAGATAGGGTTTCTAGAAGAGGAGAGTCCATGCCCCCACTCCTTATCCTTTGGGCTTGGGGAGGGCTAGGGCTGCGCCCCCTCTATATAAAGAGGGTGGGTCGCCAACCCCCACACCTCTCCTCCAAACCCTAGCCGCCTTGCTAGCTTTCCTCTCCTCCCGATTGTTTGTAGGCGAAGCCTGCAGAAATTCTTCACCATATACACCACGCCGTGTTGTAGATCCAATCTATCTCTTCACCATACTTGCTGGTGCGAGGAAGGAGGATACGTCGAGGTGCGACGTGCATCTCACGGAGGCACCGCCACTTGTGGTGCTAGATCGGATCGGATCGCGAAGGAGAAGCGAGTACGACTACATCACCCACGCCCGATTTAACGTTCACCGCGCGAATCTTCAAGGGTATGAAGATCTAATCCAATCTCTCTCGTTGATTGCATCTCCTAGATTAGATCTTGGCTTTCCCTCTGTTCGCATCCGTAGAAAATTTTGATTTACTATGCCGTGAAACCCTTTAGTGGTATCAGAGCTAGATCTATGCGTAGATGTGTTTCACGAGTAGAACGCAACATGGTTGTTGCGGGCGTTGATATTTTCTATTGCAAGCCTCTTGTTTGTGTTCTTCTTATGACGCGGGATAGTGAGATTGAAGCGGTCCAGGCCCACCTTATGCGACGTCGTTCGCGAGACCGGCTCCGCACTTGACGTGTGGCTTGTTCCACACATGCGGTGGATGTCGATTTCTCTCACTATAGTTGTCATGGGATTAACACCGGAGTTTGGCAACCATAATATCACCGTTGTGGCTTTCCGTAGGTAAGAATCGTTCTTAGCATCTACTCGCATAAGCCACGTAAAACATGCAACAACAAAGTAGAGGCGTCTAACTTGTTTTTGCAGGGAGTGTTTTCTGTGATATGGTATGGCCCAAGATGTGATGTGTATATTGTATGCGATGATCATGTTTTGTAATGTTTCACGACTTGCATGTCGATGAGTACACAACCGGCAGAGCCATATGGTTGTCTTTATAATTGTGTATGACCTGAAGTCAACTTCTTATACGCCATGTAATAGCTTTACTTTATCGCTAAGTAGTTAGCAATAGTTGTAGTTGCTATTCGTGGTGGAGGCAATCATGGTGGAGTGATGGAGATCATGCGAACGCACAAGATGGAGATCATTGCGAGGATTGGCTATACCATGTCACATAAAGTTATATGCATGTGATGTTTATCCCTTTATGTATCTTATTATGCTTAGATCGACGGTAGCATTATAAGATGATTCCTCACTTAAAGATCAAGATAAAAACGTGTTCTCCCAAGTATGCACTGCGAAAGTTCGTCGTGTCCAAGCATCACGTGATGATCGGGTGCTATAGACTCTACGCTCACATACAACGGGTGCAAGCCGGTTGCACACGCAGAAATATTTGGGTCTAGCTTGACGAGCCTAGCATGTATACATGGCCTCGAACACAAGAACCGAAAGGTTAAGCATGAGTCATATGAGTGATATGATCGACACTTTGTTGTCCACCATTGAAACCACATCTCTTCTCGTGATGATCGGATTAGGTGTGGTGAATTTGGATCGTGTTCACTAAACAACTTGAGGGATGTTGAATTTAGTGGGAGTTCATCTAGTAATTTGATTAAATTGAACTATTTATCATGAACATAGTCTAAATTGTACTTGCAAATCTGTAGATCACATGGCCAAGTCCAACTTCAACTTCAACGTTTTTTTGAGAAGGAAAAGCTTAGAAACAATGGGTCTAACTTCACCAATTGGTTCCAATCTAAGAATCATTCTGTTCATGGACAAAAGGACTATGTCCTTGGGAAAGCGTTAGGTGACCCCCACTTGCAATCGCCCGGCTAATGAGAAAGTCTATCAATCGCGCAAAGATGATTATGGTGTGATTAAGAGGACCATGTTGTTTGCTATGGAACCGAGCTTCAAAATCGTTTTGAAGAGTATCCTGCCCTTTGAGATTCTCGAGGACGAAAACCATGTTTCGACTCGGGCCGCTCGAGAGATATGAGATCTCCGAGAAGTTCTTTAAGCGCAAGATGGAGGAAGGGAGTTCCGTAGTGAGCACGCCATAAAGATGTCGGGCTACACTCAACGCCTTGAGCAACCTGGAATGCACGATTCCAAAGGAGCTCAAGATTGTGGTTCGCAATCACTCCTCCCAGCTACAAAAGTTTTGTAGTGACTCATAATCGATTGGTTCCATCGATATCACCGAGCTCTTCGCAGTCAAGGCTGCAGAGGTGGACATCAAGAAGGATAATCATGTGTTGATGGTCAACAAGCCCTCCTTTAAGAAAGTTAAGGAGCAAAGAAACCCTTCAAGAAGGGCGGCAAGCGCAATGCCCTCGAGAAGAAGCTCAAGTACGGTCCTAAGCCCGACATCGAGTGCTTCTATTGCAAGGACAAGGGTCATGAAGGCAATCGTCCAAGTACTTAGCGGACAAGAAGGTGGCACCATCAAAGGTATATTTGATATACATGTTATTGATGTTTTCCTTACTAGCCCTCGTTGTAGTGCACGGGTATTTGATACCGGTTCGGTTGCTAATATTTGTATCTCGAAATAGGAGCTACGGAATAGCGGCTGACTTGCGAGGGATGAGGTGACGATGCGTTGGCAACGGATCAAGAGTTGATGTGATGGCCGGCACGCCTCCTTAGTTTTACCTTCGGATTAGTTTTAAACCTTAATAAGTGTTATTATGTGCCCGTTGAGCATGAACATTATTTCCGGATCGTGTTTATTGCAAGACGGTTATTCATTTAAATCGGAGAATAATGGTTGTTCTATTTATATGAGTAACATCTTTTATGGTCATGCACCTCTTGTGAATGGTTTATTTCTTCTAAATTTCGAAAGGGATGAAACACACATCCATAACATTGAGGCTAAGAGATGCAAAGTAGATAGTGTTAATACTACTTATTTGTGGCTTGTCGTCTAGGTCATATTGGTGTAAAGCATGAAGAAACTCCATTCTGATGGACTTTTGGAGTCTCTTGATTTTGAATCATTTGACACATGCGAACCATGCCTCATGGGCAAGATGATCAAAACCCCGTTCTCCGGTATGATGGAGCGAGCAACGGACTTGTTGGAAATCATACATACCGATGTATGCGGACCGATGAGTGTTTCGACGCGCGGTGGATATCGCTATTTCCTCACTTTTACCGATGACTTAAGTAGATATGGGTATATCTATTTAATGAAACATAAATCTGAAACATTTGAAAAGTTCAAGGAATTTCCGAATGAAGTGGAGAACCATCGTAATAGAAAGATTAAGTTTCTACGATCCGATCGTGGAGGTGAATATTTGAGTTATGATTTTCTCACGCATCTTAAAGCAAGTGGAATCGTTTCACAACTCACGCCACCCGGAACACCACAGCGCAATGGTGTGTCTGAACGCCGGAATCGAACCCTATTAGATATGGTCCGATCAATGATGTCTCTTACTGATTTGCCGTTATCATTTTGGGGTTATGCATTAGAAACCGCTGCATTCACTTTAAATAGGGCTCCATCTGAATCCGTTGAGACGACACCGCATGAACTGTTGTTTGGTGCTAAACCTAAGTTGTCGTTTTTTAAAGTTTGGGGATGCGAAGCTTACGTCAAGAAGTTGATGCCGGACAAGCTCGAACCCAAAGCGGAGAAATGCGTTTTCATAGGATACCCTAAGGAAACTATTGGGTATACCTTCTATCACAGAACCGAAGGCAAAGTGTTTGTCGCAAAGAACGGTTCCTTTCTTGAGAAGGAGTTTCTCTCGAAAGAAGTGAGTGGGAGGAAAGTAGAGCTAGACGAGGTTATTAAACCTTCTCTTGAATTGGAGAGTAGCGCAAGACCGAAGTGTTCCATGCCGCGGCAACAATAGAGGAAGCTAATGACAAGGATCATGAAGCTTGGACGATCTTTGCATCTTGAGCGTCGCAGTCGACAAGGTCGCGTGCCCTCCCGAGTGGTACGGCAACCTGTCTTGACTGTCTTGTTGGTAGAAGACGGTGAACCCACGAACTATGAGGAAGATGATGAGCCCAGACTACGAGAAATGGTGAAGCCATGAACCAATTGGGATCCATGAGAAAACCAAGTATGGACTTTGGTGGATCCTCCTAGCGACCGAAAGGCCGTTGAGTGCAAATGGATATTCAAGAAGAAAGCAGACGCAGATGGTAATGTTACCATCTATAAAGCACGACTTGTCGAAAAGGTTTTCGACAAGTTCAAGGTGTTGACTACGATGAGACTTTCTCTCCGTAGCGATGTTTAAGTCCATTCGGATTTTATTAGCAATTGCTGCGTTTCATGATTATGAAATATGGCGATGGATGTCAAGACTTCTTTCCTCAATGGGAACATTGATGAAGAGTTGTATATGATGCAACCCAAGGTTTTGTCGATCCTAAGGATGCTAGTAAAGTATGCAAACTTCACGTTCCATTTATGGTGAAGCAAGCATCTCGGAGTTGGAACATTCGTTTTGATCAAGTGATCAAGAGCTTTGGATTTGTTCCAAATTGCTACGAAGCTTGTATCTACAAGAAAGTGAGTGGGAGCTTCGTGGCGTTTACAGTGCTTGTATGTGGATGACATATTGATTATCGGAAATGACATCAACATGCTTAACGATGTGAAGAGTTATTTGAACAAGTGTTTTTCAATGAAAGACCTAGGTGAAGCTGCTTATATATTGGGCATCAAAATCTATAGAGATAGACAAAGACTGATAGCTTTAAGCGGAGTACATACCTAGACAAAGTTCAAAAGGTTCGTAATGGATAAGGCAAAGAAAGGTTCGCCTATGTTGTCGTAAGATATTGAGCAAGGCTCGATGTCCAGCTACGGTAAATGATAGGAAGCTATGAGCAAAGTGCCTTATGCCTCGGCCATAGGTTCCATCATGTATGCCATCTTGTGTACTAGACCGGATGTGTCCAATGCTCTTAGTTTGACGAAAGATATCAAAGTGATCCAGAGTGGAACATCGACATCCGTGAAGAACATCCTAAAGTACCTAAATAGAACTAAAGAAATGTTCTTAGTCTATGGGGTGATTAACGACTTGTCGTAAAGGTTACGTCGATGCTAGTTTCAACCGACAAGGATGATTCCAAATCTCGAACGTGATACGTTTATATTTTTAATGGAGGAGCTGGAGCTGGAGAAGCTGCAAGCAAAGCGTGATCGCGGATCTACAAAGGAAGCGAATACATGGCCGCAGAAGCGCCAAGTGAAGGAGTTTGGATCAAACTTCATCATCGAGCTTGGCGTGGTTCCAAGTGCATTGGACCATTGGAGATATTGTGTGACAACACCGGGCGCCATAGCACTCGCTAAGGAACCAAGATATCATCCAAAGACCAAGCATATCAACCGCAAGTTTCATATAATCCGAGATTATATAGCAGATGGAGATCTGAAGATTAGCAAAGTACATACGGATCTGAATGTCGCAGATCCATTGACTAAACCTCTTCCACGTGTAAAACATGATCAACACCTCAATGCCATGGGTGTGAGATTGTTGCCATATGTAAACTAGATTATTGACTCTAGTGCAAGTGGGAGACTGTTGGAATTATGCCCTAGAGGCAATAATAAAGATGTTATTATTATAATTCTTGTTCATGATAAAGTTTATATTCCATGCTAAAATTGTATTAAGCGGAAACATTAATACTTGTGTGGTTTGTGAACAACACCGTGTCCCAATGCACGCCTCTAAGGACTAGCTCATTGATCAATGATGGTTAAGGTTTCCTAACCATAGACATGAGTTGTCAATTGATAATGAGATCATATCTTGGGAGAATGATATGATGGACAGACCCAAACTAAGTGAAGCAATTAGATCGTTTCATCGTGTTCATCTTTGCGAAGCTTTTCCTATGTCAAATATTGTATTCCTTAGACCATGAGATAATGCAACTCCCAGTGCGGAAGAAAGCTTTGAGGTCATCAAACGTCATCCTATGAGAGGGTGATCATAAAGGTGTCTCTCGGTGATCGGAAAGTATCTCAGGTTGTATGTATCGAGATGGAATTTGTCCTCCCAAGTCGGAGAGATATACTTGGGCCCACGGTAATCGATATCAACACCGCTTGCAAGCATGTGGTTAAGGAGTTAATCACAAAGTGATATCGGATTACGGAAGTAAAGTACTTCGTGAACGAGATTGAACTAGGTATGATGCATCGACGATCGAATCTCGCAAGTAAAATATCGCGAGACGAAGGGAATATATATATGGGATTGATTGAATCCTGGCATCGTGGTTCATCCGATATGATCATAGATGAATGTGTGGGAGTCAATATGGGTGCCTGCACCTTTGTTGATTATTGAAAGAAGATCATGTCGCATATTCTCGAACTCACAGGTCACACACTTAACGTGTCTTGACGCTAGGATAGATTGGATAATTGGTTTATGAATTTTGTTCGAGTCGGATGGGATCCGGGACATCACGAGAGGTTCCGGAATGGTCCGAGAATAAGATTCATATAAGGCGCAGTTTTTGGAGTTCGAATTGTTCCGTTAATCGGTATTGTACCGAAGCTTCTAGAACCTTCCGGAGGGGACCAACGTGGCCCCACCTTCCGGGAGGGGCATGGGCCTATGAGGGAGTGTCCTGGCCATATTGGGCCACAAGGCCCCATAGGGTCCAGCCGATCCTAGAGAGTTTAAATCGT
The DNA here is from genome assembly GCA_030063025.1 of Avena longiglumis. NCBI lineage: Eukaryota > Viridiplantae > Streptophyta > Magnoliopsida > Poales > Poaceae > Avena > Avena longiglumis. The sequence goes on from CP125974.1 coordinate 14,058,109, forward strand.
TTAAACTAGAGATAGGGTTTCTAGAAGAGGAGAGTCCATGCCCCCACTCCTTATCCTTTGGGCTTGGGAGGGGCTAGGGATGCGCCTCTATATAAAGAGGGTGGGGCGCACCCCCCCACACCTCTCCTCCAAACCCTAGCCGCCTTGCTAGCTTTCCTCTCTCCTCCCGATTGTTTGTGTGAAGCCTCTGCAGAAATTCTCCACCATATACACCACGCCGTGTTGTAGATCCAATCTATCTCTCCACCATACTTGCTGGTCCGAGGAAGTAGGAGAGGTCGAGGTGCTGCGTGTGCATCTCACGGAGGCACCGCCACTTGTGGTGCTAGATCGGATCGGATCGCGAGGAGGAGAAGCGAGCACGACTACATCACCCACGCCCGGCGAACGCTCACCGCAAATCTTCAAGGGTATGAAGATCTAATCCAATCTCTCGTGATTGCATCTCCTAGATTAGATCTTGGCTTTCCTCCGCTCGCATCCGTAGAAAATTTTGATTTACTATGCCGAAACCCTTCAAAGGGTATCGAGCTAGATCTATGCGTAGATGTGTTTCACGAGTAGAACGCAACATGGTTGTTGCGGGCGTTGATGTTTTCTGTTGCAAGCCTATTGTTTGTGTTCTTCTTATGACGGGATAGTGAGATTGAAGCGGTCCAGGCCAACCTTACGCGACTTCGTCGCGAGACCGCTCCGCACTTGACGTGGCTTGTTCCACACATGCGGCTAGTGGATGTCGGTTTCTCACTATAGTTGTCATGGGATTATCACCGAGTTTGGCAACCATAATATCACCGTTGTGGCTTTCCGTAGGTAAGAATCGTTCTTAGCATCTACTCCCATAAGCCACGTAAAACATGCAACAACAAAGTAGAGGCGTCTAACTTGTTTTTGCAGGAGTGTTTTCCGTGATATGGTATGGCCCAAGATGTGATGTGTATATTGTATATGATCATGTTTTGTAATGTTTCACGACTTGCATGTCGATGAGTACACAACGCAGGAGCCATATGGTTGTCTTTATAATTGTGTATGACATGAAGTCAACTTCTTATACGCCATGTAATAGCTTTACTTTATCGCTAAGTAGTTATCAATAGTTGTAGTTGCTATTCGTGGTGGAGGCAATCATGGTGGAGTGATGGAGATCATGCCGAACGCACAAGATGGAGATCATCGCGAGGATTGTCTATACCATGTCACATAAAGTTATATGCATGTGATGTTTATCCTTTATGTATCTTATTATGCTTAGATCATGACGGTAGCATTATAAGATGATTCCTCACTTAAAGATCAAGATAAAACTGTTCTCCCCAAGTATGCACCGTTGCGAAAGTTCGTGTCCAAGCATCACGTGATGATCGGGTGCTATAGACTCTCACGCACATACAACGGGTGCAAGCGCTTTTGCACACGAGAAATACTTGGGTCTAGCTTGACGAGCCTAGCATGTCAGACATGGCTTCGGAACACAAGAACCGAAAGGTTAAGCATGAGTCATATGAGTGATATGATCGACACTTTGTTGTCCACCATTGAAACCACATCTCTTCTCGTGATGATCGGATTAGGTGTGGTGAATTTGGATCGTGTTCACTAAACAACTTGAGGGATGTTGAATTTAGTGGGAATTCATCTAGTAATTTGATTAAATTGAACTATTTATCATGAACATAGTCTAAATTGTACTTGCAAATCTGTAGATCACATGGCCAAGTCCAACTTCAACTTCAACGCGTTTTTCTTTGAGAAGGAAAAGCTTAGAAACAATGGGTCTAACTTCACCAATTGGTTCCAATCTAAGAATCATTCTGCGGCGGACAAAGGACTATGTCCTTGGGAAAGCGTTAGGTGACCCCTAGCAAGCTGCGGTGATGAGAAAGCTGTCATCGATCGCGAAAAAGATGATTATGGTGTGATTAAGGGCACCATGTTGTTTGCTATGGAACCGGAGCTTCAAAATCGTTTTGAAGAGTATCCGGGCCCTTGAGATTCTCGAGGAGCTGAAAACCATGTTTAGACTCGGGCCCGTTCGAGAGATATGAGATCTCCGAGAAGTTCTTTAAGCGCAAGATGGAGGAAGGGAGTTCCGTTAGTGACGCCATAAAGATGTCGGGCTACACTCAACGCTTGAGCAAGCTGGAATGCACGATTCGGAGGAGCTCAAGATTGACAGGGATCTGCAATCACTCCTCCCAGCTACAAAAGTTTTGTAGTGACTCATAATCGATTGGTTCCTTGATCGATCACCGAGCTCTTCGCAGTCAAGGCTGCGGTGGACATCAAGAAGGATAATCATGTGTTGATGGTCAACAAGCCCTCCTTTAATAAAGGTAAGGAGCAAAGAAACCCTTCAAGAAGGGCGTGAAGCGCAATGCCCTCTGAGAAGAAGCTCAAGTCGGTCCTAAGCCCGACCTTTGAGTGCTTCTATTGCAAGGACAAGGGTCCTTTGGGCATGTCCAAGTACTTAGCGGACAAGAAGGCTGGCACCATCAAAGGTATATTTGATATACATGTCATTGATGTTTTCCTTACTAGCCCTCGTTGTAGTGCACGGTATTTGATACGGTTCGGTTGCTAATATTTGTAACTCAAAGCAGAGCTACGGAATGAGCGGCGACTGCGAGGATGAGGTGACGATCTTGGCGTTGGCAACGGATCAAGAGTTGATGTGATGGCCGTCGCACGCTCTCCTAGTTTTACCTTCGGGATTAGTTTTAAACCTTAATAAGTGTTATTATGTACTGCGTTGAGTATGAACATTATTTACGGATCGTGTTTATTGCAAGGCGGTTATTCATTTGAATCGGAGAATAATGGTTGTTCTATTTATATGAGTAACATCTTTTATGGTCATGCACCTCTTGTGAATGGTTTATTTCTTCTAAATCTCGAAAGGGATGAAACACACATCCATAACATTGAGGCTAAGAGATGCAAAGTAGATAGTGATAATACTACTTATTTGTTGCCTTGTCGTCTAGGTCATATTGGTGTAAAGCGCATGAAGAAACTCCATTCGATGGACTTTTGGAGTCTCTTGATTTTGAATCATTTGACACACGAACCATGCCTCATGGGCAAGATGATCAAAACCCGTTCTCCGGTATGATGGAGCGAGCAACGGACTTGTTGGAAATCATACATACGATGTATGCGGATGATGAGTGTTTCACGGCGGTGGATATCGCTATTTCCTCACTTTTACCGATGACTTAAGTAGATATGGGTATATCTATTTAATGAAACATAAATCTGAAACATTTGAAAAGTTCAAGGAATTTGAATGAAGTGGAGAACCATCGTAATGGAAGATTAAGTTTCTACGATCCGATCGTGGAGGTGAATATTTGAGTTATGATTTTCTCACGCATCTTAAAGCAAGTGGAATCGTTTCACAACTCACGCCGGAACACCACAGTAAGCAATGGTGTGTCCGAGCAGGAATCGAACCCTATTAGATATGGTCCAATCAATGATGTCTCTTACTGATTTGCCGTTATCATTTTGGGGTTATGCATTAGAAACCGTTGCATTCACTTTAAATTGGTCTCCATCTAAATCCGTTGAGGCGACACCGTATGAACTGTGGTTTGGTGCTAAACCTAAGTTGTCGTTTCTTAAAGTTTGGGGATGCGAAGCTTCGTCAAGAAGTTGATGCGGACAAGCTCGAACCCAAAGCGGAGAAATGCGTCTTCATAGGATACCCTAAAGGAAACTATTGGGTATACCTTCTATCACGACGAAGGCAAAGTGTTTGTCATGAAGAACGGTTCCTTTCTTGAGAAGGAGTTTCTCTCGAAAGAAGTGAGTGGGAGGAAAGTAGAGCTAGGCGAGGTTATTGAACCTTCTCTTGAATTGGAGAGTAGCGCGACACCGAAAGTGTTCGGTGCTTTGCACCAACAATAGAGGAAGCTAATGACAAGGATCATGAAGCTTGGACGATGTGCTCTTGAACGTCGCGGTCGACAAGGTCGCGTGCCCCTCCCGAGTGGTATGGCAACCTGTCTTGTTGTCTTGTTGGTAGAAGGCGGTGAACCTCGAACTATGAGGAAGCGATGATGAGCCGGACTCGAGAAATGGCTGGAAGCCATGAAATCCGAATTGGGATCCATGAGCGAAAACCAAGTATGGACTTTGGTGGATCCTCCTAGCGACCGAAAGGCCGTTGAGTGCAAATGGATATTCAAGAAGAAAACAGACGCGGATGGTAATGTTACCATCTATAAAGCACGGCTTGTCGCAAAAGGTTTTCGACAAGTTCAAGGTGTTGACTACAATGAGACTTTCTCTCCCATAGCGATGTTTAAGTCCATTCGGATTTTATTAGCAATTGCCGCGTTTCATGATTATGAAATATGGCAGATGGATGTCAAGACTTCTTTCCTCAATGGGAACATTGATGAAGAGTTGTATATGATGCAACCCGAAGGTTTTGTCGATCCTAAGGATGCTAGTAAAGTATGCAAACTTCAGCGTTCCATTTATGGACTGAAGCAAGCATCTCGGAGTTGGAACCTTCGTTTTGATCAAGTGATCAAGAGCTTTGGATTTGTTCCAAATTGCTACGAAGCTTGTATCTACAAGAAAGTGAGTGGGAGCTCGGTGACGTTTACATTCTTGTATGTGGATGACATATTGATTATCGGAAATGACATCAACATGCTTAACGATGTGAAGAGTTATTTGAACAAGTGTTTTTCAATGAAAGACCTAGGTGAAGCTGCTTATATATTGGGCATCAAAATCTATAGAGATAGACAAAAGACGCTTTGATAGCTTTAAGCGAGTACATACCTAGACAAAGTTCTGAAAAGGTTCAGAATGGATAAGGCAAAGAAAGGTTCACTGCCTATGTTGTCAGGTAAGATATTGAGCAAGGCTCAGTGTCCAGCTACGGTAAATGATAGGGAAGCTATGAGCAAAGTGCCTTATATATGCCTCGGCCATAGGTTCCATCATGTATGCCATGCTGTGTACTAGACCGGATGTGTCCAATGCTCTTAGTTTGACGAGATATCAAAGTGATCCAGAGTGGAACCTGGACGGCCGTGAAGAACATCCTAAAGTACCTAAATAGAACTAAAGAAATGTTCTTAGTCTATGGGGGTGATGAACGACTTGTCGTAAAAGGTTACGTCGATGCTAGTTTCGACACCGACAAGGATGATTCCAAATCTCGCAGAGGATACGTTTATATTTTGAATGGAGGAGTGAGCTGGAGAAGCTGCAAGCAAAGCGTGATCGCGGGATCTACGATTAAGCGGAATACATGGCTGCCGCAGAGCGTCAAGTGAAGGAGTTTGGATCAGAAACTTCATCACTAAGCTTGGCGTGGTTCCAAGTGCATTGGACCCGCTGGAGATATTGTGTGACAACACTGGCGCCATAGCACTCGCTAAGGAACCAAGATATCATCCAAAGACCAAGCATATCAACCGCAAGTTTCATATAATTCGAGATTATATAGCGGATGGAGATCGAAGATTAGCAAAGTACATACGGATCAGAATGTCGCAGATCCATTGACTAAACCTCTTCCACGTGTAAAACATGATCAACACCTCGATTGCCATGGGTGTGAGATTGTTGCGGATGTAAACTAGATTATTGACTCTAGTGCAAGTGGGAGACTGTTGGAATTATGCCTAGAGGCAATAATAAAGATGTCATTATTATAATTCTTGTTCATGATAAAGTTTATATTCCATGCTAGAATTGTATTAGCGGAAACATTAATACTTGTGTGGTTTGTGAACAACACCGTGTTCTGATGCGCCTCTAAGGACTGGCTCATTGATCAATGATGGTTAAGTTTTCCTAACCATAGACATGAGTTGTCAATTGATAATGAGATCATATCATTGGGAGAATGATATGATGGACAAACCCAAACTAAGCGAAGCAATTAGATCGTTTCATCGTGTTCATCTTTGAAGCTTTCCTATGTCAAATATTGTATTCCTTAGACCATGAGATAATGCAACTCACAATGCGGAAGAAAGCTTTGAGGTCATCAAACGTCATCCTATGAGAGGGTGATCATAAAGGTGTCTCTCGGTGATCGGAAAGTATCTGTTGGGTTGTATGTATCGAGATGGAATTTGTCCCTCCCAAGTCGGAGAGATATACTTGGGCCCACTCGTGTCGATATCAACACCGCTTGCAAGCATGTGGTTAAGGAGTTAATCACAAAGTGATATCGGATTACTTAACGAGTAAAGTACTTTGTGAGCGAGATTGAACTAGGTATGATGCAAGCGATCGAATCTCGGGCAAGTAAAATATCGCGAGACGAAGGGAATATATATATGGGATTGATTGAATCGCATCGTGGTTCATCCGATATGATCATAGATGAATGTGGAGTCAATATGGGTGCCGGACCCTTGTAGATTATTGATAGAAGATCATGTGCGCATATTCTCGAACCCGCAGGTCACACATAACGTGTCTTGGCGCTTAGGATAGATTGGATAATTGGTTTATGAATTTTTGTTCGAGTCTCGGATGGGATCCGGGACATCACGAGAGGTTGAATGGTGGGAGAATAAGATTCATATAAAGGCGGTCAGTTTTGGAGTTGAATTGTTAAGGTTAATCGGTATTGTCGGAAGCTTCTAGAACCTTCCGGAAGGGACCAACGTGGCCCCACCTTCCGGGAGGGGCATGGGCCTATGAGGGAGTGTCCTGGCCGCATTGGGCCAGGGCACAAGGCCCCATAGGTCCCAGCCGATCCTAGAGAGTTTAAATCGTTTAAACTAGAGATAGGGTTTCTAGAAGAGGAGAGTCCATGCCCCCTCCTTATCCTTTGGGCTTGGGGAGGGTCTAGGGCTGCCCCTCTATATAAGAGGGGTGGGCGCACCAACCCCCACACCTCTCCTCCAAACCCTAGCCGCCTTGCTAGCTTTCCTCTCTCCTCCCATTTGTTTGTGGCGAAGCCTGCTGAAATTCTCCACCATATACACCACGCGTCGTGTTGTAGATCCAATCTATCTCTCCACCATACTTGCTGGTCCGAGGAAGGAGGCGTCGAGTCTTTGCGTGTGCATCTCACGAGGCACCGCCACTTGTGGTGCTAGATCGGATCGGATCGCGAGGAGGCGAGAAATCGACTACATCACCCACGTTAACGAGCGTTCCATGCGAATCTTCAAGGGTATGAAGATCTAATCCAATCTCTCTCGTTGATTGCATCTCCTAGATTAGATCTTGGCTTTCCCTCTGTTCGCATCCGTAGAAAATTTTGATTTACTATGCCGTGAAACCCTTCAATTTGTCTGACCATACGTTGATATCTTGTCCATCACCTACTCGCCAGATTAGCCCCTCCTTAAGAAGCTCCCTCCTGTGAAGGATACTTTTCCACGTGTATGAGGCCCGTTTTGGGCAAGCGGCCTCCAAGAAATTTCCTTCCTCAAAATACCTAGCCTTCAACGCTCTAGCATAGAGGGAATTAGGCCTTGTGAGGAGCCGCCAAGCTTGCTTAGCTAGCAAGGCTTGGTTAAAATCCTCGTAGTCTCGAAACCCAATGCCACCCGAACTTTTAGAAATGCACATCCTTGCCCAACTTATCCAATGGACCTTCCTCTTATAGACACCATCGCCCCACCAAAATCGAGCAGAGATTGATGTTAGTTCCTGGCACTGCCCCTTTTTCAGCTAAAAACAGCCCATCGAATAGGTAGGAACAGCTTGAAGAACAGAATTAATGAGGATTTCTTTTCCTTCTATTGAAAGCCCATGCCCCTTCAACCCAGCCGCTTTCCCTCTTGCTCTATCAGGGAGATGTTTAAAAGCACAACTCTTAGATCGGCCAACATTAGTTGGGAAACCCAGATAACGTTCAGATAGTGCTTCACACTGGATACCCATTCTGGATTTCAGGTCCTCCTTCTCCTCCTGGGAGCACCCCTTCCCAAAGAAAATCGAGGATTTTTGAAGATTCACTTTTTGGCCCGAGCAAGGTTCATACTTCTGAAGAATCTCCTTCAAAACTTCCATATTACCACGACTCGTCTCTAGAAACACGACGTTGTCATCTGCAAATAGAAGGTGAGGTCACGTTAGGGCCATCTCAGCCAAAGCTAACACCGGCGAGCCTCCTCTCCTCCGAGGCCCTCTTGAGAAGAGCCGAGAAACCCTCAACACAGAAGAGAAACAAGTAAGGGGATAAGGGGTCTGCAAGAGGCATTCTCATATACTCTCTCTGTCCGCAAATAAGTGTACTTTTATAGGAAATTGTGCCAACATTCATAACACCAAATTAATATAACTAGGTTTTGTTTGAAATGTAGTTTCGAAATATTATATTCTGTCAAAAATTTGGTCAAACTTACAAATATTTGACTTGAAACAAACCTAGAAGCACACTTTTATTTGCCCGACCGAGGGAGTAGCCTCTAAAATTCTATTGCAAATTGTACTCCCTCCATCCGCAAATAAGTGTACATCTAGAAAATGCTAGACAAATTAGTTCTCTCTCTGTATTTATGAGGCTTTATCAAATATCAAGAAAAGAGAAGAATGAGGATTGGTGGATGATATGGGAAGAAGAATAGAGATTGGAGGATGAGGTGGGAGACTGATTACGAGGAGCTAATTGCATTTATTTAGTGTCTTGATATTGTAGATGTATAATTTTTTTAGGACAAATTTTAAGTGCTAGATGTACACTTATTTGCGGACGGAGGAAGTACAGTACAAAGAGGCCCAACATAGAGTAGCATTGGGTTCACCATGACCACCAACACCAACACTCTACTCCTTTCACATGGTGATTAATTAAGGAAGCTGACGTGTTCAAGCCAAAGATTTGAATATACTGAAGTTGGAAGGGCATTAAATTTGGAAATGTGGGCCCATCAAAGAGCAGGGCAGGGTAGCCGTAGGAGGATCCGGTTTTTTTGAAAACAAATGGTATAGTAATGCCGATGGAGAGCGACAGTCCAGCATGCTGCTACTAGGTGCGTGACTGCATGGGGGGTGCCGGTCGATGTGCTCTACCACAAGCAGGGAGGAATCCCATAATCAGCCACCTGCCTGCATGATAACAACTTTCCCCTGTTACACTGTCTCCAGCAACCAACGAACGAACGAACGGACGGACAATTCCCCAGCTACGAGCTCGATCCGTCCACTTCACCCCCATCCCGTCCCGTCCCCCGATGCAGGCTGCGTCACGTACCTCCACTTCGAATTCCCTCGCTGCAGCTCAGCTGCCCTTCTCCTGCTCTGAAACCGGCCGGGGAATTCCTGATTTCCCGGCCTCCATCCTACCTACTACTAGTAGCACTCCAGTAGTACCACTGCCTGCCTGCTCTGCTCCAGCCTCCAGGCTCCAGGCAGCCAGCCATCACTCCCCTCTTAACTACTCCCTCCCTCCCAGCCAGCTGCTGACAAGCACTTGCTCGAGCTTCAAACTCTCTCACTCTCGCTCTGTTCCCTCCCACCAGCAGCAACGCGGCAACAGCTCGTTGCTCAATCAATCAGGCTAGCTGCTTGCTGCTAGCTTGCTACAGGAGTGGAGGGTCCTCAGCTCGTGAGCTCGGTCGGTTCGTCGTCCTCAGGGCGGGAGATGAAGAAGCAGCACTGGTACTCGCGCAGCCGGTCCGTCCCGGCCACGCCCAGGGCGGGCCTCCCGGCGGACGCTATTGCGAGCAGCCCCGGATGCATGTCCATGGTGCACCTCATCTTCGCCCCCGGCGCCGGCTGCGTCGGACGCCCTCCCTCCGACAACCACGGCAACCACAACCACGCCGCAGCCTCCGTCGTGTCCAATTCCCACCACCGCCTCAATTCTACCACGCCTCCATCCAGCAAGAAAGGTGCGTACTTGACCGATTGATTGATTGACCGACTGACAACTCGAATTGCAATTTGCGGAATGGTTGCCATGCCATTGCCATGGCAGAGGCCTGTCCATGTACGGAGTTCTGAATTGGGACGTTGCGATTGCTGCAATGCAGGGGGCCTGGAGGCGCCGAGGAACAGCCTGGAGCTGGAGGGCGACGAGCTGCGGGACATCCAGATCGGCGTGCAGGTGGAGCCGGCCTTCGACGCGCTGGCCGTCTCGGGGCGGCGGAGCACGGGGAGCCGCGCCACGGCGCCGTCCTCGGAGGCCGGGACGCCCCGCACGCCCAGCATCGTCGCCCGCCTCATGGGCATCGACGGCCTCCCCCACGACTCATCCCCGTCCCCCGGCCTCAAGAAGAGCAACCCCAGAACGGCCGCGGTCGTCTCCAAGGAGAAGAAGAAGCGCGTCATCCCGGAGTCCATGAACCGGCAGCCGCTGCGGAGCCTCAGCTGCAACGTCGGCGCCGGGGAGGCGCGCTCGCTCCCCGACACGCCCCGCGCGTCCGCCTCGTCGGCGAGGTCCGCGTCCGCGTGGGACGTGGTGGACAGGCCGCGGCTGTCGCTGCAGGTGCTCAGGGAGAACGTGCTCGACCGGGCCGCGCAGTACATGTCCATGCCCACCTCGCCCACGTCCTCCTCGGCAAGGAAGAAGGATAAGGACGGGCAGCGGCGGCGGACGCCAGGAGCACGCGCGCGAGATCGTCAGGCAGGCCAAGGAGACCCTCACCAACCGCAACAAGTCCGGTGCCGGCAGGAAGACGCCGCCTCCCGCGACGGGAAGCAACAAGGAGAACGCGAGCCCGTTCCTGGTGGAAGACAAGAAGATGGTCATCCATGTCCAGGCCACAGCAGCTTCGGTAGTCAAGCCGACCGCGCCCTGGCGGCTAAAGCGCAAGGCGATCAGCAGCAGCCACACGCCCCGAGGCTCCCTCCGCCTCCGCCACCAATGCGCGCGAAGCCGTCGAGGCCGCCGCCTCCGCCGCCGCCACCGGATCATCCAGCACCGACCAGAGCGGCGCCGCTGTCGCCGCAGGCCGTCAAGTGCAAGAGACCACCGGACGGGTGCGAGCGCTTCGCGACGCGGATCAAGAAGCCCGGTCCAGGCACGGGTGCAGTAACAATACAGCAGGCGGCTCCGGTGGCAGCCCCATCTCCCGGCGTAGCCGCCGCCGCGTCGGCAAGCTCCTTCTTCCCGCTCGTCGACCACCAGCAACACCACCGCAAATCACACCCTGCCGTGGCGTCTACATCGTCGTCGACGCTGGAGGACGACCCGGAGTACAGCTACCTGCGGTCCGTGCTGGAGCGCGGTGGGTTCATGCGCACAGCGCCGCCGCCGTCGCACCGGCAGTTCAAGGGCCACTCCGTGTCGTCCCCGGTGGACCCGATCGTGTTCCACCTCCTGGAGCTGGCCCTCCCGACGGACGACAGCCCCCGGCTCGGCCCGATCCGACACCGGTGGAACCGGAAGCTCCTCTTCCACCTCACGCAAGAAATCCTCGCCGACTTCCTCCCCGACGGCACATCAACCGGATCATCACTGCACGGGCCGGCGCTGCTGGGGAAGGTGTGGAGCAAGGTGAAGGCGTTCCCGGCGGCGGACTGCCGGGTGGTGGGCGACATCGACGAGCTGGTGGCGGCCGACCTGGGGAGCGTGCGCGGGCTGGTACACCACCCGGCGGTGGCGGAAGAGGCCAAGGACGTGGCGGACGACGTGGCCGAGTGGGTCCTGGACGCGCTCCTCCGGGAATCTCTCTTCCCGTCCTGGTCGTGGTCGCCGTCACGTGCATCGAGGTAGCCGTTGCGGGAGGGTGACGGCGGGTGACGTCGCCTGATCCCAACGGAAACAGCGGGGGCGCTGACACCCATGCGGCGGTGGCCAGTGGGCAGTGTGGTACCAACCGACCGCCGCCTGTGGCTCCTCTGATCGCTGTTCAACGGCCTTGATGACGACGGGTGTCAGCCGCCCTGCTTTCAAATCCCTGTGCCCTGTGGCTTGTTACTACTCCTGGTAGTACATGATCACATCACAGTTTCTCTTCTCCCACCTTTTATTTCTCTTCTTTACTATATGGGATTTTGGGTGTATATACCGATCATGTGGTCTCATCTTGTAATTTTATCAGTATTACAATATATCATTTTTTTTACTTCAATGCGAGCTTTTCGTAAATCTCGGTCACCCTAAATAATGAGATTCAACAACATTCATAGGAGATCTTACTTGGTCAAAATGTATTATTGTACATTACTTTCCAAAACACATGTTCTCATTAGTTCTGCATAAATTGTTAGCTAGTACTAAATCATGCGAGATCTTGTATCTAAGTTGGTTTTCTATAAAGTGCGAGCTCACCCGCAACTCTAGAGAAGCACAACTTGGATCTAAATAAAGAGATAAGCGCAACCCAGGCCCATAAAATAATACATTAAGTTGCATCTTTCACTAAGCTGAAGTTGGACTTGTCTATGATGAAGTTACCCTTTCACAGTCGACTTAGACATGATAATCCCTACAGGTTTCAATGTAGGTGAACCCTTGTTTCAAATATTTTCTCTTTTTTCTTTCATTCCAAAAAGAATAATTTATTGGTGAAATTAACGAGTTGCTCATTTGGAGCAACATAAGGAAAGAAAATACTATCTCCGTCCCACAATAGATGTCTTAGATTTTTAGATGAATCTATATATTAAATAGTGTCTAAATTTATTTAAATTTTGCCAAATTTGAGACATCTATTTTGGGACAGAGGGAGTACTTCGAAGCAGAAAAACAAAAAGTGTACTAGTACATTCACAAAATTCGAAATGTAGATACACGAATTCGAGCTCAATTGCAAATACTCAAACGACCTATACTTTTATCCGGCAAAATACGTTTTCTTGTTGTTGTTTATTTATATCGTACGTACCTAGACATAATTATTTTTCACCGAAGCATATGCTCCTGCGGATCCCTGCAAGCATGCAATTGGATGGTTTTGAATGAATGTAGATCTCAACGGCCAGCATCGAACATCATAATGCGCGGCAGTGGTAGGGACAAATGAGGCAGATGGAGACACTCTCAAAATTAGTACTACTAGTACCGCCGCTGCTGCTGCTGCTACTAAATTAACATGCCCCCCCCCCCCTTTTGAACCCCCTCAGCATGCAGCAGGAGTGATCCGCCACCAGTATATATTAACCATCCCATCAGTGTCACCAGTAGCACTACATTTGTTTTGGCGATTCAAGAAAGGAGATCTAGTGCAAGTAGCACTAGCATCTTTGTGGGGAAACGGTATTCAGCCTAGATTAATTACTAACTAATCTCGTTTCAGCAAATTCAAGGACTGTCTGAAAAGCAGAGATGATGGTGATGATGATATTGTTGCTTGTTTAGTTTGCTGGTGCTGAATCATTTGTACTTTTGCTGGGAATGTCTTTTTCCCTGATCTGGGCGGGGCGCGTTCTGTTTTAGCTTGGGGACTTGTGGTAATAATCCGTACTACGTCGCGTCAGATTGTTTGTTCCTGTCCCACATCGTACGTACGCTCCTAGTTTTGTTGTTTTTCTCGTCTCTTTGGGCGTTAGTTTGCCTCCACCGGTTCTCGACGTACGTGCGTACACCCACGTGTGGGTAACATTGTTTTTCCTGTAGAGTAGGCCGAGGCGATGAGTGGCTTAACATTCAGTTTTAGGAATATTGCTGCAGAACTGAGGGCAATACTCTATTTAGAAAGCTATTTATTCTTAGTACATCTTACTACTTTATTTAGAAAGCTATTTATTCTTCAGCTGAAAAAGGTACTACAATATCCCTTCGAGGGTCCACGAAGGGAGTGCCAAGCAGAAGGAAAACCGAAGGCAAAACATATTTGATACTCATCGACCAAACTTTAAAGCTCCACCTCAATGCAGGAAGCTAGTGTCTTTGATTCCAGAACTCCGGTGCTCCTTGCACTTAAATAAAAAATTCATATTTACAGGTTTCAAAAAGAAAAAAACTATGCATACTCAGAACGATACTTTTTGTATTCTACGAGCATGCAAAGTCGCAGCCTGAAATTCTTTATGTCTTGGGAAATTTAGTGATTTGAAACTATGCATACTCAAATCCACACTTTTGTTATTTTTGTGTAGCTCATAATACAAAGTATTTTAAATTGATACTTTGCACGTTACTACGTCCATATTTTTTTCATATTTATTTTGAAATTCATAACTGTAATTTTATATTTAAAAAATAATCACTTATGCACATGTGCATCAAATCTCCACTCTAGCTCAACGGGTTTATCCAACGCACAAGTTAATTTGAAGTGAGAGCATCTCCACCGGCTGCCCGCCAACTACGTCGATATGCGCTTTGGGAAAGCCTGCCTAAACGGCCGGCTGTTTGGGGACGTCTTCCCACACCAGCGTCCCTCAACGATCAATTCCCCAAATCATTTAGTCGAAATTCCAAATCACCCAACTCCTTCAAAGTCACATAGAGCACACAAATAATTTCAAATTCACAGCCATAGTGGCCCAAAACATTATAAAAGTGTGGCAGTCTCGTTTTACAAACCAAGAGCAAATGGACGCGTCAGTCGCCACCGGTGTTGGCTCTGCCGATGCCGATACTGATGGAGGCTCCTCCGTTTCCCATGCCGGTGCCCACAGGTGTGTAGTTGGTGGTGCCCATGCCGGTGTAGATGCTGGTGGCGTTGCTGCCCTTGTTCCCCCCATCTCATCCAGGATGCGTGTGCGAGCATACGAGTACCAAGCCTTGGCATCCTCATTCAAGTTGGAAGTATCAGCCGTCAAGATCCTCGACTCCTCGGCCATTTTAGCGATAGCAGCTTGTGATGCCACATCCATCGCCTAGATCTTGTCGTCCTGGGCCGCGATCTTTGCGACTTCAACCTTTATATCCTAGAGTTTGATCTTAGCGTCGGCCTTGGCCAATAGTTCCTTCCACCTTGCATCGTTCTTGATATCCTAGCCTTGGTTATTCGATGTCACTTCGTCGATCATATTCTCGAAGGAGGCATCCATCAAGGTCGTCGACACCGCGCCATTCCAATCGGCCTTTGCCTTCTTGTTACCGATCGGGAGGTTGGTGAAGAAGCCACCGGTACGTCCACATCAAAGGGGTGTTTGTTGTTTAGTGCATACCATATTGTCTCCATTTCTTGCAAGTCTCAATTTTGTTGAAGACGTGCATAAAAGGAAACTCCTTTCCCCTGTTGCTAGCCTTGTATAAAGCCCTTTATCCTTCAACTAGCAAAACAAACAAAACATCAAGCAAAATGTACATGTCATATGTAACATCCCAGCATAAAGGACCTAACGAAGGGTAGATTTAGGAATAGAATTGTTGCATGCATTCATTTGAGAAAATGTGAGTAAAATTTTCGCCAAATAAAAACCTTGAGTGATCAATGATTCTTTCTTACTTTGAGATTAGGTTTAGTCTTAAAGGAGGATTGCTATAAACTTTGATATGATCTTAAAGGAATTGTGTGTTTTGAAATGAGTTTGGATTTCTAAAACTTAAGTGTTTTATAATTTAAATGATTTTGATATAAGATTTGAATCTTAAATTAATTAAGATAAAAGTATTATAACTTAAATCTTATCTAAAAACAATATTGTATATGAAATTCATTTTATATACATAAACAAGTTACAAAGAATGAACTTACTAAAGTTATTCAAAACTTCACAATTTACAAAAAGAATAAAGAAAAATAATATTCTTTATTAATAAATATATAATCTTTATTACAAATGAATAAAATAAAGATTACAAGAATTCTAAAATAAAAATTACAAAAGAACAAGAAAGTTACATTTGTATATCTACTAATTATCCTATATCTAAAACTACACTAAATCTTTATCCTCATCTTTGTACCTGCAAAACAAAGATTAAATAGAAAACAAAATAGAATTAGTGTTAGTATATTTCTCTCAGATGTGTCAGTGAGGTGCACTTGACAAACTCATCATTGAGAAATGTTAAAAAGGGGCAAGTTTCACCAATATGAAAGATATCATCCTTCATAAATTCAAAGCCAGAATGCAAATGACAACCAAAAGGGACCAGTTCACCAGCCAGGTAAAAGTAGTTTGGTAATAGTAAGTTCAAACTTTCTGAACCTATCCATATGTGCATAGCAGGCACACAAGCTGCACACACACAAGCATGCAAAGGGTGTGCTGTCGACCTCACAAGCACAGCCAGTATCACAAAACCACAGCCCAGCCATGGAGAAACACCTCAGTGCATCACTCTACTACACAACACACCAGCACAGCCAGGGTGAACAATAGCCAAACCAAGAATAGCAGCCAAAACCAACCACCCAGATCAACCCAAACATCACCAGGATGGTGACATAAGGAGGGATGGATCGGTGGGCAAACCAAGCCAGGGAGCTAGGAGGAGCAGGCAAGCTCAAGAGCAAGCTCAGGAGCTCAGCAAAAGCAGATCAAGATCTAGATCAAGATCAAGATCATCATCGATCTACTACATCCACATCAGAATCTATGGTGAGCCTCATAAAACCATCACATGATTTCAT
Source organism: Avena longiglumis (assembly GCA_030063025.1). Classification (NCBI taxonomy): domain Eukaryota; kingdom Viridiplantae; phylum Streptophyta; class Magnoliopsida; order Poales; family Poaceae; genus Avena; species Avena longiglumis. Next base: position 14,074,524 of record CP125974.1, read on the forward strand.
CATATTATCTAAATAAAAGCATGTGTTGTTTCATGAGATAATCTCTCAATAATCACCCAAGAGGAGTGCATCTATCCTAGAGATTTCAAGTATAAGGATAAGAAATCAAGATCAAACCACAAGCACTAAACCCTCAGACCAGCATCACTGGGTTCAATATTATTTTTGCAACTTAGATCATTTTCATTTGATCTTAACAGATCAGGGCACATCTCTCAGAGAGAGAGTAGCACCTCTAAATATATAAGTTTCAAACAAACTATTTCCCAACTAACTAGGAATTACATCCTAGAGCCTCGGACCAACATCATAGGCATGAAAGTTAATAAAAGCTTCCATATCATCTTATCAGTTTTAATCACAAGCATAATCAAGCTAAGCCCAGAAATAAAAACCAAATCACTTATGTGCCAGAATACAATGGTACCACAAGGACAAGTTCTTAATGAGATAAAACCAATCTTTACTTAGCCTTCACAGATATATAAAAAGGGACAACCAATAAATATCATTTTCCTGAAGCCAAGTGCCAGGAATCAACCTTAAAATGAATCTATACATCCATAGAAAATCATTACATGTAATGATTTGATTCAGAGTGTATAATCTCAAACAAGCCCACATTATAATTGCAGTAAGCAACTACTGAGAGAAATCTACTGTCAGTACAAATATTCTGAAAATAGAGAAACTTCTAAGACCAACAACATAATCCAATCAAGGATTTCATTGAACACTAGCATGGATCATGGTGGATTACCACTAGAATTAATCTGACAGGCAACTAGTATCATCAAAGCCACTATCAATCATTAACCACAGCAGACAATCATTTCCCATGATCAGATATGAACAATACTATATCTAAAGCATCATAGATATGATCAACAGGGGGTTATGAACCCTAATCAGAGAAAGAACTCTAATCCAGAGATGAACTCAACCAGCACATAGTCACTCGGCATGAAAGCCACTAGATACATAGAGAGAATCATGGCAGTAGCATGGACAATCACCACAGAGACAACTTACCCGAGGTCCTCATTGATGAATCGAAGAGGAAGCAGAGAGTCTTAATGGCAGCATGATACAGGGAGCACCAGAGGCGCAACGATGCCATGGCGGCAGCTTGCAAGACGAGACAAGCACACCACCGCAGGCGGGATCACGGCGGCGGCGACAACATCTTTTCCGAACCCTAGGGTTCGGGAATGGGGTTGAACTGACCATGGGGAATCCCCGGAGTAAAATCCAAGTGGATAGAACGAACGAGCGTCATCGACAACCCTAACTCGCACCACGGCGGCGGGCGAGCGACGATGGCGAGAATGACGGCATCGTCGGCCATGTCGAATCGAGGAGGAGGGGATAAGGTCGAGGGAGAGAAGGGAGGCGGAGTGGGCTGGGTGGGCCAAAACCCTTCGGGGTGATCTTTTGACCCTTCCCTAATGGGCCACCCTGGCCCAATAAGCCCAAGGGCCAGCCCAAGTTGCTTAATAAATCTTTTTTTATCAATTAGAAAAGACCAAAATGCCCCTGACCTCAATAAAATTATAGAAAATAAAATAAATGTCCAAAAATTATAAATAAAATATTTTTGGATTCACAATAATACACTATGTTCAAATAAAATAAAATATAAAGTTTTGAACACTTAAACTTTTATTAGAATTTTGTAATTTCTATATTTCTTATGGAATTTTACAAAATTATTGAAAAGTGATAAAAATAATTAAAAATCACTTTCATTATTTATTAATATTATAGTATTTTTGAAAAATACTAAATAAATATTTAATAATAAATTTTAATGTATAATTAATAATTATTAAATCAATTAAATTCAAATAAAATAAAATAATTCAATATATGCTATAAATTTAAAAAGCTAATATTTGTAAATGTTTTATTAAAAGGCACCTTATATAGGGAAAATGTATATAGAATTAGATAATGCATTACATTACCTGCATAATCATTTTGCTTCTTTAAATATTGTCCTTACCGAACAATAATGATGTTTTTTGTAGAACTAGAAGCTCAAGGTCCAGTGCAAGCATCAGACCTCACTACCTTGCCATCACAAGGCAAGTTCATCACTTGATCATGTCCTTTGAAGAGTCTTTATCAAAGTATTTGCAAATTGTGTGTTATCATATATGCTATAAAAGAAAGAAAATATTATTTTCATAAACAAAGAAATCATAGATATCATCCTAAGTGGTGATATAATGGAGCAATAGAACTTAGAGTTCTAATTGCAACAATGATGATCAAATAGGGACTTAATAACCCCTGACGTCAGTGATTCTAGCGTCGTATATTACGTATTAGCCATGAGATTTGGAATGGGACAGAGAAGTCAGCTGTATCTTCTTCCTCTCGCATGAAGCCAGATGTGCATGTCGTGGTTGTTATCCTCGTAGCGTGCATATTAATTGGTAATTCGTAGAGGATATTCAGCATATGGGTGGGAACCCTTATCATCCCATGATAGTTCTGGCATCTAACGGTTTGTACAAACCATTGCCGTAATTCATTATGTGGGCATGGTGTACACCAAGGAGGCATGCGGGGTTGCGAAGGGGGCAGTGATTAGCTTGGACCAACTACTAGGCCCCACATTATGGAATTGTGGACGGGAAAGTACGCCCGGTTGTGCAACAAGGAGTTGATCTCTCATGGGTAAAGTAACGCACCTCTGCAGAGTGTAAGAACTGTAACTTGTTACTCCCTCTTCCGGGAAGGAGCTACGAACGTGGCAGGAATGGAACTCCATGAAACTTCTGGTCAACCTGTGAAGGCTGATTGTCATAGTTTTTCGGAATAAAATGAACCTTTGAAGAAAGATTTACAAAAACTGCATAGTGCCAAGGATTTATAATCTGAGGTGGTAGTTAGAGCATCAAACTTCCCACCTTGCATATAATGAACTTGTTGGGTAACGCTGTTACTCATTCTTTCCTTTGATCCCTTGCTCAGACTCTGAGGATCCCGAAGACGTGCCAATGTATGCAGCCAAATGCCAAGAAGACGTGTTTTACGAGGAACCTGATCTATCCGGAGGAGTTGAAGGCGTGGATACGAGATCCGCTACAGTGTCGATGAGAACGAGTCCACTTAAGTGTCTAGTTAGTAGTATCTAACGGAGCCGAGCAGCATAAACTCTATAGAATAAGCTGTTGAGCCCCACTCCTAGTCGAAGTTGCTACTTTTAAATTTCCACTGAACACTATATATTTTGGTTTGTAAGTTGGATATTTTGGAAGTCCTGAATTTTCGGTATTGTAATAATAATAATGTGTGTACTTTTGTAATATGGACCCGTAATGTTTCTGTTTTACCACTCTGAGGGATGTGATATTTATGGAACGGTGTTCTGTGGATGTCATGTCAACGACTATAGTGTACTATACATGCAGTGGTATGCTGGGTCACCGCATCCTACGCATACTACATTGACAAAATAGAACATGTATGGGTTTGGGTTTTACTTGATCGGCCAAGTTTGTTCCACTTGATCCCCTTCTCCGAATGGTCTCCACACATCCATGAAATGTGTTGCACTCCTCTTGTATGATGCTCCACCTATGAGACAATGCATTTTGGTTGCGGATATGTGCTGTAAGATCCCAAAAATAGTAAACTAGAATCATCAAACTCTAATCACCAAATTTAGGGTTAACAATAACTTTTCTAATTAAAATATGAAAGCATTCATATGAGTGTGCATTAGAATTTGGATTCTTTTGAATTGCCTTGATTATGTGTTTCTTTGCTTCTAAAATGATTCTTAGGTGAAATAAGCATCATCTAAACAATCCGCACACTTTTCCCAAAGACAAATAAATCAAAACAAACAAAATAAGTGAATGGTCACTTTGGCCAAATTAACTCCCATGCCTACTTTGGCTATCTCTAACTTTCAGAACTTAAGAGAAACTTGTTTGGATCTTTGCACCCCTTGATATTACTCATAACAAGGTATCAAGGTCCACTTTGTGATCATCGAGAAACATTTAAATGCATAGTTTAAATGACAGTTTAAAATTGAATCTATTTCATATGGGAAGATCCCACTTTTTCAAAAACCACTCAAACCAACTCAACTTTCAAAACCCAAGCATCTACAGACTCACCAGCACATGCCTAGCACACGCACCAAAAATCTTTTCAAAATTCAAAACTTGAATTAATGTGGTCATTTCATCAAACACCTTGCTGATTCAAAACAAACAAAATCAAAACACTATAGTGAGCAGTGATTCTGGCCAAACTTGTTCCCTCTTTGTACACCACTAGCCTTAGTAGATCATCTAACAACCTTAACTAATCTCTAGCACCAATGTGACCTTGCCAATGCCATCAATGGTGAACAGCCGAGAGCACCCATGTCACCCCAGTGTGGACAGCAAGCTAGGAGAAGAACTATCCGTGCCAACCTTGTCTGGGAGGTAGCCCGTGTCTCACCGCCCCCTCTCGACCAGCCCTAGCTCAAAGACATCACCTAGAACATCCAGGAACGCTGCTCCCGTGCCGTTGTCGACCATGCCGACGTGCGCCGCAGAGCACGCACCGTTCCCACGTGACCCGACCACCTCGAGCCCTCGCCGCCCGCCAGCATGCTCCCCACCGTCCCAGGAGACCGCCAGACATGCCCATTTAACCGCATGTGTCCCATAGCCACCGCTCGTCATCGAAGACGCCGCCTCTGCCTCGCAGAACGTCGAACGTTACAGACCATTTGCCACCGCCCCTACACACGCATTAAAGCCATAGAGCATCGCCAGGAGACCACCGATCGATCGCCACCCTCGGCCATGCCTCTAGAAGCCCGTAGCCGTGTCGCCACCATAGTCTGCCCATCCCTTTCGGTCTCACCGTCGAGCGTATAAAAGGACACGACCCCCAGCCGAATTGAGCACACCATCTCACTCCCCTCACCTCACTGATCGTTCCACCCTGTTCCTGGAGCAAGGCGAGCAATGCATCGCCGGAATTTGGCCTGAGCCCGCCGTTGCTGGAGAAAAAGGAAGCCAGCGATTGGAGCCGCCCCAGGAGAAGCTGTCGGTACCAGGAGGTTCGCTGTCGTCGACTTCGTCATTCGCCGCCTCGACCGCCTGAGCCGGTGAGCCCCGGCGACCCCCATAGCCGCATTAGGTTTTCTCACCGCCGACGTGGACGATGAGTAGCAGTCGTTGGATTAGAACTAGATCCAACACACCACGTTGCCCCGTACCGATTCACACCCCCCGTCTCACTGACTTGTGGGGACAAAAACTTAACCAACCCGCGTAAGCGTTGTGCGTAGCAGGCCGGCCCATTTTCTCTTCCCGCGCAGCCCACTCGTTTGAATTTGGATTTTTCCATTTTCATTCAAACACGGTTCTGTACCTAGTTTCAAAAATCAACCCAGCTCGATTCAGTTAACCAAATTGAATGAAACCAATTTTGTTAGAAAGTTTTTGAAATGCTTAATCCAAGCCCGTTGGATTCAAATCATTTGGATCTGTAGATCAACCTTAGTAAAAATAACAAGGCAGAAGCTTTTCTGTATTCAGACATTTTTCAAATTTAAACCATAATAGCTTTTGAGTTGATTCCAACTCTCAAAAATCACATTTGATCATACCTATCAGAATATATAAAAACATATGCGTTTACTTAAAGAAATAATGTTCAGGTAATAAAATAATGCCACATAGGCATTTCTAGTCATTTATTTTTATTTGAAATAAAAGGTTAAATATTATTAAATTGTGACACCACTTTAAATCACATTCCCATGTACTGAAATATGTGGTGATGACATGTGTCAACATGATATCATGTTTGGTTTGGAGAATATTAAATCTTAAGTAGTTTTCAATGAGTAGAAATTACTTTTCTAAAAATAAAAGAAATTAAACCAAGCTTTAATCTTGTAATGTTAGTGATGATGCTAGATCATCTATAGGACCCTTGTGTGTGATGATTGTAAGTAGTTAAGTATTGTTTGGTGATTGTGTACCTCGTATTTCTTTATAGACGCTAGTACCGACCAAGGATACGAGGAAGAAGGAGGATACTATGAAGAAGAAGCCGAGGAGAACTTCAACCACTGCTCTGCACAAGGCAAGCCTTACTATACAAGTTAACCTTGCAAGCCAATACTTGCAAGCTAACACTTGCAATTTAGCAAGCTTATACTGATACTAATGCAAGCCTTACTATACAAGTTAACCTTCCAAGCTAACACTTGCAATTTAGTAAGCTTATACTGATACTGATGCAAGCCTAATACTATTAGTTGATTGAGCAAGCTAACACTTGCAAGATACTTTACCTATGCAAGCAAACACTTGCTTGTTACCATGCCCACTATATGTCTTACGCATATGTGATCATACCCACTTGATAACCCCAATCCTAGTTTTATCTGCAAGCTTTCTACTTTAGTTCTTTATCAAAGCTCTTGCTTAGAGTTTACTTGAGTAAATTGTAGATACTAGAAAGATAATTGAAGGTTGCATAAAGAGCATAAAATTTGGCCTAAGCTAGATAACCTTGATCTCACCCTAAGGCATGAGAATGTACTTAGTTGAAACTCCACTAGTTTACCACCCCTCATTAGTACCCACCCCCATTTGTAGATGCTAGTGCTAAGAATAAAACTTGATCCACTTTAGATGGGAATACTTGGTGGAAAATGGTTATGAAAACCTTGGAATGATGGATCATTCTATTGAGATGTTTTGACATGTGTTTCCAAAAACTAGATGATTTGGATGATGAAAATGTTGAGGCATGAGCCTTAGCCCTTTATAAAACTGATGGTTGTCTTGATGCGATACCATTCCAATTTTACCGTACAACCACAATACCCGAGAATTGGGTAGGGCTTGATTGGAAACTTATATACCTTAGTATTGGTTCCCTCATGGCCAAGGTCTGAGCTGAGGCTACCTTGTGAAGATTGTCCACCTGTGCAGTACCCAAGATGACAGTTGGTCATGGTTGGGAGGCCAAACTCACAGGAGAGGTGCCTATACTAGGGCTTGTAATCAAAAGGTTAGGATTGATTATCCGCATACTGAGTATGGTGAATTCAGGATTTGTTCCTGACGGATGTATCGAATGTTGTGGTGAAAGTGTACAATCTCTGCAGAGTGTCAAACTATTCGAATAGCGCGTCATGATTATGGAAAGTTGAGTTATATCTGTTCCCCGTCATATGTTTTTAAAATGACTTATGAAATAAATTGAGACTTTGACTTGACCACAACAGAGTTGTGATATGAAATACAAGTTCCCACTTAGGTGTTATAAAACTTCAACTAGCTTTATTGTTTCTAAACTTAGTAGAATTAAATCTGGCTTTTTGCAAAACAACCCTAGAGCTTAGTGTCCTACTATAAAAAACCCCTTCACTTGATAGTATTAGTTTGCGAGTACTGAAAGAGTACTCATGGCTTTGTCCCTGGCTATTCCCATGGCCAGACTATGAAGAGGATTACAAGGAGGATGGACCCCAGGAAGGTTACGACAACTAGGATCATCTCCCATCGTCAGCATTGCCTGTGACCCCGAAGATGGAGCTTCGCCTACGCTACCGTTATTATTACGTATTTCCGTTGCTTGAGTTGTATTAAGAACTGGATCATGAGATCCTTATTTGTGTAAGACATTATGTATGGTTTGTAATGGATGATGTACTATGGTATCCAAATCTTTTATGTCTCACAAAAATGGTAATCCTGGGATTGCGATGTATGGCATAACAGGCATCTGGCATTAAAAATCTGGGTGTTGACATGTGCATTTTCGTTTATTCTCCATAGAGCTTGTGTTCTTTGAATTGTTCAAAGATCCTCCACCAATATGCACCACCGGTTTGTTGGGTGATAGTGATAGGATTGAGGATCGCGGCCTTCCAAGCATTAGTCAAGAACTTGTCCTTGTCAACCTTCCACCGAATTCTCTTGCCGTCGTCGATGCGCTTCCTCTTGTTCTTGCCCTTGCCATCAAGCTCCACAACTTATTCCTCCTCCTCCACCCCTCGTCATCTTCCTTGTCTTCATCATCCTCTTCCACCCCCTCGTGTGTGGCAGCACAGTCAGAGTCATAATATTCGCCCTCACCACGGATCATTCCATACAAGGCACTCACGCATTTGGCCCCGGACATTCCGTCATTCACCTGGCGGGCGTCAGGTTCCTCGGCGTCGAATAGGCTACGACCTACTTGGGACGTACCTACGTCTATGTCGCAAAACAAGGTTGGTCCCCTACACATGGACGACGACTTGGAGTAGGCATGTTTGAGGTCGAGGTGGACGCAGCCATGTATTTGTTGACGGTCGTCGCCAGGGAGACTCGGCGAGAACACCCCTTGCCAATCTCTGGAGGGGAAGACCGTGGTCGGGTATGCGACGCCTACCCAAATTTCTCCTCAAAGAAATGCAACAATGACGGAGAGGTGCTCCGGCGGGACTGGATGGTGTTGCCCTTGCGTCCAGTTGTTGGCTTGGCTTTGCATGTACGCTTCCCTTGAAGCATCCTCCTCAACCGCCTTCTTTTTGCTCTGTGTGGTCGTGCCGGATTTTGCGGTCATCTGTGAGGAGCTTCTATTGCGCCAGCTCCTCCGCCCATTCCTCCACCAACATGTCGTTCGGCTTGGTTGTCACACATTTCTTGCGCGGCTTTGGGAGCTGCAGCATTGGAAGGTGTTTAAAGGCCAGGAGTTGGTGGCAGTGGCAACATGAACTGGGCGGGAACAGAGCGACAACATGAGATAGCAGGTGGGAGAAATGGTCGGTGAATTTTTGTCGAAGAACAGAGATGGGGGTATAGGGTTCCATTGAGTCGCTGACAAAGAGGGTCTGCATGGTGAATCCGACATGGTACGAGTTGACGGCAGCCCTAATCCTCGCCCGTGGGTTGGGGTCGGCACGGAAGTGCCGATGACATGGTCATACCCCACGGGTACACTACATTGGTATATCTGGCCCAGCTCAAGGAAGGCCCATGACAAGATATGCGGCCTGTGGAGATTTCGGGTGGCCCAAGCCCATGACGTCTTTGGATCCTTGGAGAGCAAGACTAGAATAGATAGAATTTCAAAGGGTACAAACCCTAATATGTAACCGACTCGACCTATGCCCGGGACCTGCCTATCTATATAAAGGCTAGGAGAGCACAGCGAGGAGGACCTTCAATACTCACCACATACACACCTCACGCCAGATTGCATCTGTGCACCCCTGTAACCTTCGGTTCTGCCATAATCAAGAGCAGATAAGCATGAGTGGTTTTCCCTCCGGGGGCCTGAACCTGGGTAAACTTCGTGTCCCCGTGTTGCTTGTCTGTTAACTATTCCGTGATCTCCAGCATCCCCATATTCTCCAAAACCCAAGTCCATAACAATGGGCATTGACAAGATCAAACCTCATCAATTGGCGCCGTCTGTGGGAATCAGGGGCGCTGATTGTGCGATCGTGACGGTCCCATCCAAAGCAATCTACAACTCCTCAGCAATGGAGATCCACCTCCTCTTCGGCGCTTTTGACTTCCCTGCCCACTCGCAAGACACCATGAGGGATTTCAATCCCGTAGGCGACGGGCTCAAGGTTCTGTTCGGGAGCTTCTGCTTCCAGGTGGGGCAGACCAGCACTCTCCGCCTCCCTGAGCGGGTGCCGCCACCATCCATCAGGCCCGCTTCGTGGGTCCCACCCATCAGCGTGTTACGCACGTCGACGCTGACAGATGAGTCATACGACAGCAACAGCTACAACTCAGATCTGTGCGGCCTTCCATCAGACGAAGGAACCTATGGTTCCGAATCCGAAAGCTACAGCAACATCGACTCAATCCGCGAGCGTTACCAATGTGCCGTGGACATCCAGGGTGAATCGGAACTGCCACCAGGTTCGAGTGCCCACATACCACCACCCAATCCATCGCCCAACCCACATGATAGGAACGGAGGAAACGGAGGAAACCCATCCCTCCATCCCAATGAACGCGGCGCAAACACCTACCAGAAGATCAACCTCAATGAGAACGGATGGCGCCAGGCACGGACGAATGGCGATGCTTCACGGGATCTGCTGATGGCATACCACCTCCTCCTCATCGGCGAGCATAACCGGCAGGTAAAATTGCAGGAGGACCTCGACAAACGTAAGAAGGCGGCTTCGGAGTCTAGCGCACTGCAAGCTACACTCTCCGCCACTGGAGGCTCCACTTCGCATGGCAACCATGCCAACAAGCATCGCTCTCGCACAAAGCACATGGACCCCGCCGCATGACGCGAGGTCACCAGGACCTTCAACACGTCCTTCATGGCGATGGACGCCAACGGCAACGTCACGCCGAAAACACCACAGGCTGCGATCATGGCAGCCACCAATTAGCTCGCGTCCCACCCGCCTCCGGTAGACGACCCGAAGAGTGCCACGCACAAGTACGCGCTAGTAGGCCTCGGACTTGTCGGAGATGCGCTCTACAACGAAGCTCCTGCGGAGCTGAAGAAGAAAGCTACGGCCAGATTCAACTGTAGCCCTACTCCCTCATCCGAAGAAGACGACCACGACCTGCCGCGACATCACAAGAGCCCACATCATTGCAGCAGCAACTACGACGCTTGAAACGACCTCACTCAACGCAAGATCGACAAGGCACGCGCCAAGCGCGCGTGTTCGACCGAATCTGAGGAGGAATACGACAGAGAGCTATGCGGAGCCAGTTGTTTTAGCAGATCTGTTCGGCGAACGCGGATGCCAAAAAAATTCAAGCTCCCTTCGGAAACTCCGAAGTTCGATGGCACGCAGGACCCGAAGGCCTGGCTCAGCGACCACCTCTCATCTGGTAAGCTGCATGGTGGTAACAGGAACACCACCCTACAGTGCCTTCAGCTGCAACTGACAGGCGCAGCTCGAATCTGGCTCAGTAGCCTGTCCTCTGGTTCCATCCGAAGCTGGGAAGAGCTGGCGTATAGTTTCATATGAAACTTCAAGGGAACCAGCAAGAGGCCAGCCTCGATCAAGGAACTGCGGGCCTGCACCCAACGTACCGGCGAATCCATTTGCTCGTACATCCTATGCTGGTCCAACATCAAGAACTCTGCCGCACACATCTCTGAGGAAAGGACAATCGATGCCTTGAAGAATGGTGTCAAACACCCGGACTTCAAGTAAGAACTTGGGCGTGTCAATCCCAACTCGCTCGACCACCTCATGGACATCGCCAACTGATGGGCAGATGGTGAGGACTCCCTCCATCGAATGCATTCGGATGACGAGGACGACTACGGCCACATGCGAGAACGCCGCAGCAAGCAAAGATCGCATGTCTACGACGATCGTGACAGAGTCGACATGGTTGCGGCTGGCCACGCCGACCGACGCAACGATGGCAACCGGAGCATCGTATACCGTGGAGGCAAATTCCGCGACAGAGGACGACCCATAAAGACGTGGCAACATCGCAGCCGCGACGATGAACCTTCGGCATACGACAAGTTGTCGGGTCCTTGCACCATCCACTTCTACATCGACAATCAAGATTGCAAGAAGAAGGCCAGCCACATGCTAAAGGACTTCCACGAGTTTCAAAAGCTCAGTGAGGGCCTCACCCATATGCGACACCAGATCATAAACTCTGGGTTTGGAACCGCACCTGCGCCAGGTGACATCTCCCATGGAGCTCCTCCACCTCCACCCGTTGGACCTTCGAATCCAGCAATCGCACTCGTGCCAAACAATGGCATGGGAGGGTACCCAGCGCCCAAGGGGTCCCTAATGATCCAGAAGGGGCGCCCAAAAAACTGGGTGCAAAAGAAGATCACCCGCCAAGTTAGCCTGGTTGTGACTGCTCCGCCTGCCATCCCTGAGTACCTCAGTAGCTCGAAATCCTGCATCACGTTCGATCGTTCGGATCACCCCCGCCAGATCCCTCGCCCAGGTCATGCTGCCTTGGTACTCGAGGCAGATCGGTGGGTTCGATATGAGCCACATCTTCATGGACGGCGGCGGCGACATCAACTTGATGTTCGCCAGCACCCTAGCAGCAATGCGGATCTCGCTGTGAAGCCTGGAATAATACGACACGATGTTCCACGGTATAGTACCAGGTAAGGGCATATACCCCCTGGGAAAGATATGGCGCGAGCGACTAGAGTTCGAAGTGGTGGACTGACCATCACAGTACCACGTTATCCTCGGGCGCATGGCATTCGCAAGATTCCTGGCAGTACCGCATTACGCGTACCTGCTACTCAAGATGCCAGGACCTAGGGGCGTCATTACCATCTGAGGCAGCTTCACTCGTTTCCATAACTGTGATAGAGACTTCAACAGAATCTCCCAGTCGTTCGGTATGCAGGAGGATCTCACGAGGCTCCGAGAGATAACAGACTACGGGGCACCCTAGTCTCTAGGCAAAACGCACCCGATATGTCGTTCGACTCCACAGTTAACACAAAAAAGGTGTAGGTCCACCCAACGGACGCCTTCAAGACGGCGCTGATTGCCAACGACCTCAGCCCCGCATAGGAAAGCACGCTCGTCGAATTCCTCCATGAGCGCTGGGAAATCTTTGCCTGGTGTCATGCGGACATGCCAGGGGTTCCTAGGAAATTCGCCGAACATGCACTCAATGTATTTCCGGATGTGAATCCTGTCAAACAGTCCATCAGACGATTGTCAGAACCAAGAGCCGAAGACGTTGGAATCGAAGTCAACAGACTGCTCGATCCCGACTTCATCCGGGAAATCAAGGAGAGTGAGTGGCTAGCCAACACTGTGCTAGTCCCCAAAAAGGACACGGACATCCTGTAGATGTGCGTGGACTTCACGTTTCTCAACAAACACTTTCCCAAGGACCACTTCCCTCTACCATGCATTGATCGGATCATCGATTCGACTGCAGGTTGCGAGAAACTCTCCTTCCTTGACGCCTACTCAGGCTACAACCAGATTCGACTGAAGGTCTAAGACCATGAGAAAATGGCATTCATCACGCCGTTCGGAGTATTCTGCTACAACACCATGCCCTTCGGGATGAAGAACGTAGGTACCACGTACCAAAGGTGCATGCAGGCGTTTCTAAAAAACCAGATCGGTCGCAACATCCAAGTCTATGTCGACGACATAGTAATCAAGACCAGGGAAGCCAACACGCTGATCGACGATCTCCGTGAGACGTCAGATAACCTTGATTACTATAAGATCAAGCTAAACCCAGAAAAGTGTGCCTTCGGCGTCCCATCTGGCCAACTACTTGGCTACTTCATCTCCCAGTGAGGGATCGAGGCGAACCCAAAGAAAATCCGGGACATACTGACCATGGAGAAGCCAAAGAACCTCAAGGGTGTCCAGCAACTAGCTGGGCGCATCACGGCGTTGAGCGGTTCATTAGTCACATGGGTGAGAAGGCCCTGCCTTTCTACCAGCTGCTGCGGAAACTGACAAGTTCGAGTGGACACCTGAAGCAGACGACGCATTCGAAGATCTCAAGCGGCTGCTCTCCAGCTTGCCTGTCCTAGTCATGCCAAAGGAGCGCGAGCCCTTGATGCTATACATCGCAGCCACACATCAGGTGGTAAGCACCGTACTCGTGGTCGAACGACCCGAAGATGGCAAGACCCACGGGGTCCAACGTCCAATCTACTACCTTAGCGAGGTACTAACAAAGCAGAGGTACCCTCATTACCAAAAGCTCGCCTACGGCGTATTCATGACGGCTCGACGGCTGAACCACTACTTCCAGGAGCATCACATAATGGTCGTCAACGAGGCGCCAGTGTCCAACATCCTGAACAGCCCTTAAGCCACAGGACGCGTATCCATGTGGGTCATCGAGCTATCTCCTCTAGACATAGTCTACGAACGGTGCAAGGCCATTAAATATCAGGTCCTCCCTGACTTCCTCGTCCACTAGATGGAGCTCCAGCCGCCGAACACTTCGGACATGACGCAATCTTGGATGATGCACTTCGACGGCTCCAAGCGCGAGGCCGGAGCGGGGTCTCACATCATACTGACGTCCCCTCAAGGTGACAAGATGAAATACGTCCTTCGGATGAAATTTCGCGCCTCCAATAATGAGGCCGAATATGAGGCCCTCATCCACGACATGAGGATGGCCAAAATCTGCAGTGCAACGCGCCTAGTCATCTACGGTGACTCGAACCTCGTCGTCCAGCAGACAATGAACGAGTGCGATGCTCACAGCGCCGACATGATCGCATACCGTGCGCTCTACAACTCACTCGAAGGAGACTTCGACGGCTGCAAACTTCGGCACGTTGGAAGGGAAAGCAACGAAGAAGCTGGTAGACTAGCCAACATCGGCTCCACCTACTCACGGGTGCCACCAGGTGTGTTCCTCGAACAAATCTATGTACCCTCCATTAAAAGGAAATTCCCCAAGGGATCAACCGAAGAAGCGGAACACTCGGGGGCTGCACCACCCAAGGACAGAAAGGACCCGGAAAGCTCGACACCGAAGTCGAGCTGGTCAGCCTGACGCAGGTCATGGCGGTTTAAGAGACATGGACGCCTTGATCGTACCGATACGATAACAGAACTCGATGACCCGATAGACGCCCGACGTATATCTCGCCGGTCCAAGGCCTTCACCATAATCAATGGCGAGTTGTACAAGCGCAGCATTTCGGGTGTGCTTCAAAGGCGAAGTCACCATCGCTGACGGAAAAACCATCCTCCAAGACATTCACGAGGGCATCTGCGGTCAACATGCAGGCAGCCGCGCTCTAGTCGCTAAAGCTCTGCGAGCTGGATTCTATTGGCCAACGGCTATGAACAACGCCAAAGACATCGTGCAAAGGTGCAATGCCTGCCAAAGGTACGCGGACAAGCCACATGCACTAGGATCCGAGCTAAGGCCCATACCACTGGTATGGTCCTTTGCCCAATGGGGCCTCGATATGATCGGCAATTTGCCCAAATCATCGAAAGGGAGCCACGTCTACCTCCTAGTAGTAGTCGACAAATTCACCAAGTGGATCGAAGCAATGCTCGTCACCAAACAGAGCGGCAAAACGGCAGTCAAGTTCTTCGAGTGCATAGTGTACAGGTTCAGCGTGCCACACAGCATCATCACGGACAACGGTTAAAACTTCATCTCGAAAGAATTCCAGGACTTCTGCGAAGGCCTTGGAATCATGATATCATACGCCTCCGTGGCGCACCCGCAGACCAATGGACAGGTCGAAAAGGCTCGCAGGAGCCTGGGTGGAGGAGCTACACTCCGTACTTTGGAGCCTGCGAACAACGTCGAACAGTTCAACTGGCTACACACCCTTTTTCATGGTGCACGGAGTCGAAGCCATGCTACCTGCAGAAGTACGCCACAAGGCCCCACGGGTCGTCGCCTACGGTGAAGCCGAATCATCGGCCGCACTTGAAGACGTTGTCGACACACTCGACGAAGCACGCGATATCACCGCGGCTCGCCCAACGGTCTACCAGCAGAGCCTCCGCAACTACCACAGCTGTCGGCTGCACCCAAGGTCCTTCGTTGAAGGAGACCTCTTCATACAACTCAAGCAAGAGCGACCGAAGAAGCTCGAGTCACCCTAGGAAGGACCCTACATCGTCACCGAAGTCATCCCAGGTGGCGCCTTCCGCCTCATGAACGTCAAGTCAGGAGTCAAATACTCCAACCCATGGAACGTCGCACAACTGCGATGCTTCTACCCCTAGCTACAGTTTTACTTTCAATAAGGCTACTTAGCCGAACAAATGTATATCCTTATTACAATATGAATAAAATCTAAGTTCCTCGTCCAAAAATTCCTTTACCTCGCATTACTTTTGGCTATAACACGCTCGGTGTCGTGGTATTGCCGATGAGTACGCCATGGAGGGGTCCTCACAGTGCGTGTTTAGAGACGTGGGGTAAGGCGGACGGTTGATGGGTACGAGGTAACACAGCTTACCCAGGTTCAGATCCCACAACGGCGGTGGAATCCTACTCCTGCTATAAATCACTATAAGGGCAATACGCCGAGTTACAGAGATAGGTTTGCTGTGCGAGGTTGTCTGAATCGATACCCTAAGGCTCCCATAGGCCCGACTTATATAGTCGCCAGGTCCTAGGTTTACAGGGAAAATTCCTAGCCGGACAGGTTATAGAGTCCTACGCCGTCTATTACTAGTCTTGTGTATCTTGCACTCCAAGGCTCTGGGTACGCTGGTGACTCTACTGTAGCCTTCCTTTATCCGGCATGGGCTTCCCTTCTGGCTCCACCTAACTGGGCCGCCCAGCAGGCCATAGTCCATGCTACCGACTATGGGCCACCCGGGTTAGTCGGATAAGAGACATGCTATAAGGATATCCATATAGCATATCCCCAACACTCGGGGGTTGCGCCTCACCTCACGACTTCGTCGACTGAGAATAACGCATACAACCTGAGTAGATGATCACGTCAGGCTAACGTAAAGGACATGCACATAACAGAGCACAACGTGCTAATGCAAATATACTTCACAAAGGGCACAACAAGTGTAGGGTTTCGTAGCATGGAAAACAAAAAATTTCTATCGCATACAAACAAACAAGCCAAGATCTATCTACTAGATTGTAGCAACGAGTCGATGGAATAACTTACCCTCGAAGATTCCAAAGTGTTTAACGAGAGCGGATTCTCGTGGGTGATGTAGCTGTACTCTTCCCGATCTCAAGATCGTGTAGACGATCCTTCCATGCGTTAAAGCGGTGCTTCGCAATGATCACATGTTCGGTACTTTCGTGAAGACCTTCCTCTCCCTTGTTCCAGCGGCAATGGAGGTTGTAGCACTCTCTCGCGATTCCGGCTGACAGCGTGGTACCTAAGTAGAGGGAGATCCCGCAGGCTTCTTAAGCCGGAGTATGGTGGAGTATGAGAAAGCTATTTAGTGGTCTAGGGATTAGACACACCAATTAGAAGGCTCTAAACCGAAGGCTAGTGCAAATAGAAGCTCTAAACCAAAACGGCTCTAAACCGGAGATTAGAGGATAGGAACTTGTGTGTCTAGAGGAGGAGGCCATGCCCCTCCTTTTATAGGTGGGAGGGCGGCCAAGGGGAGGGAGTCCCTCCCCAAGTCGGCCTTGGGTGGCATGCCGGCTTGGAGAGGAGGGACTCCTCCCCCAAGTCGGTTTTGCCTCCTCTTGCTTGTTTCCCACAGTTTCCTATTTTAGCCGTTTGACTTTCAAACTGGCCATTTGACTTTTCTGTTTTAGGATTCAATTTAATCCTTTATTTGGAACAGCAAGAACACTTAGTACATGATGCAATCATTCCAATATGTAATGACACATTCATGTACCCCTCCCCGGTCTTGGGACAATCGGAACCTTCTAGAACATTCGATGAAAACAGGAATCATTCCCGAACTCAAAGCGGACTTTCCTTATATGAATCTTATTCTCCGGACCATTCCGGATCACCTCGTGATATCCGGATCCCATCCGAGACTCGAACAACATTCGGTCTCTTTCTCATAATACCATAACTACTCAAACAACGTCGAATCCTTAAGTGTGTCTCCCTACGGTTCGTGAATTATGCGGACATGATCGAGACACTTCTCCGAACAATAACCAATAGAGGAATCTGAAATTCATATGGCTCCACATATTTCTCGATTACTTTGCGATCGAATGAACCACTTACATACGATACCAATTTCCCTTTGTCTCACGATAGTTTACTTATCCGAGGTTATGATCGTCGGCTCTGCATACCTAGTTCAACCTCGTTACGATAAGTACTCTTTTCTCGTTCCGTGATATGTGATCCCTTGTGAGCCGGTCACATGCTTGCAAGCTAATTGGATGACATTCCACCGAGAGGGCCCGAGTATATCTATCCGTCATATGGATGGACAAATCCACTCTTGATCCATGTGTTTCAACCAATACTTTCCGAACACTCAATGCCACCTTTATAGCCACCCGATTCACGGTGTGGTGTTTGATGTCATCAAAGCATCCATCCGGTAAAGGTGATATGCATGATCTCATGGTCGAAGGAATTAGGTTACTATGTATCAGAAAGCATATAGCAATTGAACTATTGAAATGACTTGATCTTTATGCTACGCTTATCTATAGGAGTATGTCCACCATATCATTCTCCTAACGATATGATCTTGTTGTTGATAACATCTCAATATTCATGATAGGGAAACCACAATCATTAATCAACCAACAAGCTAGTGAAGTATAGAGGCTATACTAGGGACTTCAAATTAAGTTTACAAATCACACAAGTATTAATGTTTCCTTCTTAATACTATTATAGCATGAATGTAAACATTTATCATAAACAAAAGATATAATAATAACTACATTTATTATTGCCTCTAGGGCATATCTCCAATAGTCTCCCACTTGCACTAGAGTCATCTAATCTAGATTACATGGTAATATACCGAACACCCATGGCAGTTTGGTGTTGGTCATGTTTTGCCCTCAGGAGAGGTTTAGTCAACGGATCCGCCACATTCAGATTTGTGTGTACTTTGCAAATCTTTATATCCCCATCCTGGATATGTTCTCGAATAGCGTGAAAATGCAGCTTGATATGCTTCAGCTTCTTGTGTGACCTTGGTTCTTGCGCATTGGCTATGGCGCCCATGTTATCACTGTATATAGACATTGGGTCCGGCGCACTAGGAACCACACCTAGCTCGTAATGAACTCTTTCATCCATATCGCTTCTTGTGAAGCCTCCGGCGACCATGTATTCCGATTCGGTTGAAGATCTCGCCACAACGCTTTGCTTTGCACTCCTCCAGCTTCGCTGCACCATTCAAAATAAATACGTATCCAGTTGTGATTTAGAATCATCCGGATCGGTGTTCCAACTAGCATCGGTGTAACCATTAACAACGAGTTGTTCATCACCTCCATAAGAAAGAACCATATCCTTAGTTCTTCTCAAGTACTTAAGGATGTTTTGATCATTGTCCAATGATCCACTCTGGATCACTTTGATATCTGCTAGTTAAACTAACGGCATATGCAATGTCGGGTCTAGTACATAGCATGGCATACATTAGAGATCCTATGGTGAGGCATGAGTCTTACTCATCCTTTCTCTATCTTACGCCGATGTCGGACTTTGAGTTTTACTCAAGGTCGATTAGCAACATGTGCAAGAACCCTTTCTTGCTTTCTTCCATTCAAACCTCTTTAGAACTTTGTCCAAATATGTACTCTATGACAATGATATTTGGCATTTCGATCTATCTCTATAAATCTTTATGCCTAATATGTGGTACTTACCAAGATCCTTCATTGAAAACTATTATTCAAATATTCCTTGACACTATTAAGAAGGTCTACATCATTCCCAATCAACAATATGTCATCCACATATAGTATTAAGAATGCTACATAGCTCCCACTCACTTTCTTGTAAATACAAGCTTCTCCATAAGTTTGTATAAAACCAAAACTTTGATCACCTTATCAAAGCGTTGATTCCAACTTCGGGATGCTTGCTTCAATCCATAGATGGACCGTTGAAGTTTGCATACCTTGTTCGCATCTTTAGGATCGACAACACCATTGGCTTGCATCATATACAACTCTGCATCAAGATCTCCAGCGAGGAATGCTGTTTTGACATCCATCGCCATATCTCATAATCATAATATGCAGCGATTGCTAACATAATCCTCCACGGACTTTAGCTTCGCTCTTGGTGAGAAAGTATCATCGTAGTCAACTCCTTGAATTTGTGAAACCCTTTTGCGACAAGTCGAGCTTTATAAACGATAACATTACCATCGACATCTGTTTTCTTCTTGAAAATCCATTTGTTCTCGATGACCTTCGGCCATCCGGTAAGTCCACCAAAGTCCATACTTGGTTTTCGTACATGGATCCAATCTCGCATTTCATGGCTTCTTGCCATTTATTGGAATCTGGGCTCATCATCGCTTCCTCATATGTCTCGGGGTCATCGGTGTTGTCCACCAACATGACACTCATAACGGGATCATACCAATGCAGGTGGTACGAGTTCTCGTTGACCTCCGAGGCTCGTAGTAACTTCAACCGAAGTTTCATGATCACCATCATTAGCTTCCTCTCTTATTGGTGTAGGCACCACAGAACTTCTTCCGGTCTTTGCGCTACTATAATTCGAGAGAAGGTTAACAACCTCGTCGAGTTCTACTTTCCTTCAGTCACTTCTTTCGAGATAAATTCCTTCTCTAGAAAGGATCCATTCTGGCAACGAAGATTTTGCATTCGGATCTATGATAGAAGGTATACCCAATAGTTTCCTTCGCTATCCTATGAAGACGCATTTTTCGCTTTGGGTTCAAGCTTGTCCTACCGTAACTTCTTTACATAGGCTCAGATCCCCAAACTTTAAGGAGCGACAATCTAGGTTTCTTCCCAAACCATAATTCATACGGTGTCGTTTCAACGGATTTAGACGGTGCCCTATTTAAAGTGAATGCGTTGTTTCTAATGCATAACCCCAAAATGATAGCGGTAAATCTGTAAGTGACATCATAGAGCGAACCATATCTAAGAGAGTTCGATTCTGACGTTCGGACACACCATTCTGCTGTGGTGTTCGGCGGTGTCAGCGTGAAAGTATTCGCATTTCTTCAAATGCTCGCCAACTCGTAACTTAGATATTCACCTCCACGATCGAGCGAAATTTAATCTTCTTGTTATGTTGATTCTCTACCTCACTTTGAAACTCCTTAAACTTCTCGAAGTTTGGATTTATGTTTCATGAAATAGATATACCCATATCTACTCAAGTCATCCGTGAAGGTAAGAACATAACGATAACCATCAGCGATGCTACACTCATTGGACCACACACATCGGTATGTATGATTTCCAATAAGTCCGTAGCTCGCTCCATCATACCGAAAATGGAGTCTTAGTCATTTTCCCATCGGACATGCTTCGCATCTTTCAAGTGATTCAAAATCAAGTGATTCAAAGTCCATCGGAATGGAGTTTCTTCATCGCTTCACTCCAATGTGACCAAGGCAGTGCCACATATAGGTCGAATTATCGCTTGATTTCAAACGTTTAGCCTCAATGTTGTTGATATGTGTATTTCCACTATCGAGATTCAATAAGAATAGACCATCTATCAAAGGTGCATGTGCATAAAACATATTACTCATATAAATCGTACAACCATTATTCTCTAACTTAAACAAGTAGTCTCGCAATAAACAAGATCCCGATATAATGTTCATGCTCAACACAGGCACTAAATAACAATTATTTAAGTATAAAACTAATCCCGATGGTAGATGAAGGGGTAGCGTGTCGACCGCGATCACATCAACCTTTGATCCGTTTCCCACGCGCATCGTCACCTCGTTCTTCGCTAGCTTCCGTTTATTCTGCAGCACTTGTTTCGAGTTACAAATATGAGCAACCGAACCAGTATCAAATACCCAGGCACTACTACGAGTACTAGTGAGATACACATCAATAACATGTATATCAGATATACCTTTCTTCTTGATGTTGCCGTTCTTCAGATCCGCCAAGTACTTTGGGCAATTCCGCTTCCAGTGACCTTCTCCCTTGCAGTAAAAGCACTCTATATCAGGCTTGGGTCCAGCCTTGGTCTTCTTCGCTGGCGTGGTAACTTTCTTACCACCCTTCTTGAAGTGTCCCTTTTGCTTAGACTTGCCTTTCTTGAATTTGGTGGTCTTATTGACCAACAACACTTGGTGCTCTTTCTTGATCTCCACTTCTGCAGATTTCAACATGGCAAAGAGTTCTGGCAACGTCTTGTTCATGTTTTGCATGTTGTAGTTCATCACAAAGTTC
The DNA here is from genome assembly GCA_030063025.1 of Avena longiglumis. NCBI lineage: Eukaryota > Viridiplantae > Streptophyta > Magnoliopsida > Poales > Poaceae > Avena > Avena longiglumis. Next base: position 14,096,339 of record CP125974.1, read on the forward strand.
TTGTAACTTGGTGGTAGTGATTGGAGGACACGGTAAATCCCCAAAGCATTAGGAATCACTATACCCAAGCTTTGAAGTTTGTTTGCGTGCCCAGACATCTTAAGCACATGCTCACTGACGTAGCTGCCTTCTTCCATCTTGCAGTTAAAGAACTTTTCAGAAGCCTCATAGCTTTCAATTGCCGCATGAGTCTCAAAAATAAATTTGAGATCCTCGACAATATCATATGGGTCTGACTCTTCAAACCTTTTATGAAGCTCCGATTCCAAACCATACAAGATAGCACATCGAACTATGGAGTCTTGATTCTTAGGCGAGGTAAACATTCTTTACTTCATCGGGAGCATCACCGTAGGTGGGTCACCCGGTGCATCCGGCACATAGGTCAAATTACCCATTGTGAGGACAATCCTCAAATTGCGGAACCAATCCATGAAGTTGCTTCCATTGTTTTCAACTTTTCTTTCTCTAGGAAGCATTAAAATTGATGGTAGGGGCTGCCATTGATCTACAACATATTTGCAATAGTTTAGACTAAGTTTATGACAAATTGAGTTCAAATTAATTAATGAAATTAAACTAGGTGAACTCCCACTCAAAACAACATCCCTCACATTGTTTTAGTGATCACGAACCAGATCCACTACATCAACACCGATCATCACGAGTTGATATAGTTTCAATGGCGAACAATTGACATGTTCATCATATCTTCTATATGATTCATGCTTTACCTTTCGGTGATCCGTGTTCCGAGACCATGTCTGTACATGCTAGGCTCGTCAAGATCAAACCTTAGTTTCCGCATGAGCAAATCTGGCTTGCTCACGTTGTATACACTTGCAGAATCTAACACACCCGATCATCACGTGGTGCTTCGAAACAACAAGCTTTAGCAACGGTGCTAACTAAGGGTGAACACATTATGACTTGAAATTCATGTGCATGAGGGATCATCTTATAATGCTACCGTCGTCTACTAAGAAATACAAGATGTATAAAGGATTAACATCACATGCAATTCAATAATATGTGATATGATATGGCCTTTCTTCTTTGTGCTTCCGATCTCCATCTTCAAGCACGAACATGATCTCCATCATCACCGGCATTGCATCAAGGTCAATGACGCTTCTCCATGATTGTCGCCCACGGCTTCAACTATTACAACTACTTTGAATAGACACGGGTCTTAACATAAATTAAAGACAACCATATGGCTCCGGCGATTTGCCAACTTACAATAAGGAACATTGCATACATCAAATATAATCACAATCATGGCCATATCACATCATCGCACAACCCGCAAAACAAAGTTAGGCGTCTCTACTTTCTTTGCATATTTTACGTGGTTTGGGGCTTTCAATAAGTGTCGTTCTAACTTACGAACAAGAACCACAACATTGATACTAGCATTGTTGATCACCCGTTGTAAATTGGATCTTAACTATGCTAGGAGAAGCAGCACCATAAAGCCACTTATGCAATACAAGTTGCATGTCAAGCGTGGAGCAAGTCTCATGAACGCTGTCATGTAAGGTTAGCCTGGGCCGCTTCATCCCAACATACCGCAAGATGCAAAGTACACAAGAAGCAATCGAAAATAAAAGCATCAACGCCCACAATGACCATTGTGATCTACTCGTGCAATAGATCTACATATAGACACGGCTCTGATACCACTGTAGGGTTTCGTAGCATGGAAAACAAAAAATTTCTATCTCATACAAACAAACAAGCCAAGATCTATCTACTAGATTGTAGCAACGAATCGATGGAATAACTTACCCTCGAAGATTCCAAAGTGTTTAACGAGAGCGGATTCTCGTGGGAGATGTAGTCGTACTCTTCCCGATCTCAAGATCGTGTAGACGATCCTTCCGGCTGCGTTAACAGCGCTTCCATGATCGGTCACGTTCGGTACTCGACGAAGACCTTCCTCTCCTTGTTCCAAAGTGACGGAGGTTGTAGCACTCTCCTCGCGATTCCGGCAGCACAACGACGTGGTATCGGAAGTAGAGGGGAGATCCCGCAGGGCTTCGCCTTAAGCCGGAGCGAGTATGGTGGAGTATGAGAAAGCTATTTAGTGGTCTAGGGATTAGACACACCAATTAGAAGGCTCTAAACCGAAGGCTAGTGCAAATAGAAGCTCTAAACCAAAACGGCTCTAAACCGGAGATTAGAGGATAGGAACTTGTGTGTCTAGAGGAGGCCCTGCCCTCCTTTTATAGGTGGGAGGGGCGGCCAAGGGAGGAGTCCCTCCCAAGTCGGCCTTGGTGGCCGACTTGGAGGAGGACTCCTCCCCAAGTCGGTTTGCCTCCTCTTGCTTGTTTCCACAGTTTCTGTTTAGCCGTTTGACTTTCAAACGCCATTTGACTTTTGTTTAGGATTCAATTTAATCCTTTATTTGGAACAGCAAGAACACTTAGTACATGATGCAATCATTCCAATATGTAATGAAACAATCATGTACCCTCCCCCGGAGTCTTGGGACAATCCGGAACCTTCTAGAACATTCCTGATGAAAACACCGGAATCATTCCTGAACTCCGAAACGGGACTTTCCTTATATGAATCTTATTCTCCGGACCATTCCGGATCACCTCGTGATATCTCGGATCCCATCCGAGACTCCGAACAACATTCGGTCTCTTTCTCATAATACCATAACTACTCAAACAACGTCGAATCCTTAAGTGTGTCTCCCTACGGTTCGTGAATTATGCGGACATGATCGAGACACTTCTCCGAACAATAACCAATAGAGGAATCTGGAAATTCATATGGCTCCCACATATTTCTACGATTACTTTGCGATCGAATGAACCACTTACATACGATACCAATTTCCCTTTGTCTCACGATAGTTTACTTATCCGAGGTTATGATCGTCGGTATCTCCGCATACCTAGTTCAACCTCGTTGACGATAAGTACTCTTTTCTCGTTCCGTGATATGTGATCCCTTGTGAGCCAGTCACATGCTTGCAAGCTAATTGGATGACATTCCACCGAGAGGGCCCAGTATATCTATCCGTCATATGGATGGACAAATCCACTCTTGATCCATGTGTTTCAACCAATACTTTCCGAACACTCAATGCCACCTTTATAGCCACCCGATTACGGTGTGGTTTTTTATGGCATCAAAGCATCCATCCGGTAAAGGTGATATGTATGATCTCATGGTCGAAGGAATTAGGTTACTATGTATCAGAAAGCATATAGCAATTGAACTATTGAAATGACTTGATCTTTATGCTACGCTTATCTATAGGAGTATGTCCACCATATCATTCTTCTAACGATATGATCTTGTTGTTGATAACATCTCAATGTTCATGATAGGGAAACCACAATCATTAATCAACCAACAAGCTAGTGAAGTATAGAGGCTATACTAGGGACTTCAAATTAAGTTTACAAATCACACAAGTATTAATATTTCCTTCTTAATACTATTATAGCATGAATGTAAACATTTATCATAAACACAAAGATATAATAATAACTACGTTTATTATTGCCTCTAGGCCATATCTCCAACAACAAGCCCACTCGAATACATACAAAATTTTACATCTATCTATTTCTTTCTGGTCTACCTATTGCAGTATTACACTACTTGCTCTGAAAAGATCTATGATCTCTTCAGCATACTGCCTTACAGCCGCATAATGCGGGCGCATATCCCAGAGGCTACCGTCTGGCCGGAGAGGCGGCCCAGTCGCCACCGCTGCGAGATCGACATCGCGGCGATGCAGCCGAACAAGCGAAAGGGCAGCCTTCACCCCTGCAACCAGCTGGTGCCGCACAAACTCCCTTACGTGGCCCACATCTCAAAACTTCGACAAAAGACCCCAAAGGGTGGAAGGTGCCTCATCTAAGGGGAACATGACAAATAGGATGGACGCCATGGAAGTCTTCGCCTGCTTCAGCACTCGTGAAACCTGGTGCACACGATCTTGCATCATCACAAGAACGACGGCTCGATCGCGATCCATCTAGAAGAAGAAGCAAGCCTCCAAGTCATGCTGAGTCAGACAATTCATTCGAACTACAACTCACTCTTTCTCTTCCCTAGGAACGAGATTGACACCTGCAACAAAGATAGAATAAGAGGGCGCACAAACAAGGCGCATCCAAAAACAAGCATCAGCTCAAGAAGACTCACACTGTAGTTGCTCGCTCAACTACCATAGCCCCCCCCCCCCATCAAAAACTCCTCCCTGACGGTAGCTCGCTCAGCCTTCGACTTCCACATGTCTGCGTGGCCTCGAACGCCAAGGATATCCTTCTCCAAACTGCGGACGCGGTCATGAAGAAAAACAAGTTGTGACGCATCATCCAAAGATGGTTGCGGCTCAGGGACAGTAGAAGTATCCACATGAATCTCACCCGAAGGACCCTAAAGACAAACAAGCAAGGATATGAACATCACATACATCTCTGGCGATAGCTTGAAATATAATTTATATACATCAAAGGCCACCGCGTGGCATAAGGAGGGACTAGTTCATGAACAAAAGCTTACAATACGAAAGGAAGAGGATAAAACTATCCAAACTACAACACTAGAGCCTATGCATCAGCATTCGGAGTGGCCTCAGAGCCAAACTGCCTGCTCTTGGCCTCCACATGCTGCTTCGAAGCATACCCCGCTAGCAGATCAATAATCTTAAGCCTGTAACGCTTACAGCGAGAGGAAAAGATGGCGAAGGCTACCTCTGAGCCGTCTGGAGCCGTCGGCATCTGGGAGGTAATGTGTGGAAGATCCAGCTCCGCTCCGTATGCCATGGCCATGGCCAACCCCATGGAGGCGCCGATTCCATTCTCCTTACGCTTGTAGGCCGCCGGAGCATCCTCCGACAAAGCATCCGTGAGGGCGTCGACATCCTCAAGGACTACACCCTTGGGGACGACCTCCTTGTAGAAGCGTCGAAGAACCTCTTTGGCCTTCGCCAAGGAGCTAGCAGCAATGTCACAACGATCTTTGACCGCTGCGATGGCATCATCTAGAGCACTTCCATGCTCCAGTGCACCGCAATCAAACGCGATGCCTGAAGCATCTGAGACAAAGAAAGAAAAAAATACCCGAATAAGAACATGACAAGGAGCAGCTGAACAAGATCAAAACAAGTAAAGGAAACTCACCGAAGGAGGCTTTGGCTGCATCCATCAGCCTATCTGCCATCTCCTTCTCGCGAGCAGGCACAACAGTGGCGAGCTGCTCTTCGTGATCGGAAGCCTCTCGTTGTAGGCGCTCCTTGGCTTCGGCAGCGTCAGCCACCTCCTTCTGCAGGCGCTCCTTCGCCTCCACAGCATCCATAGCCTTTTTCTCTGCTCGACCGAGGCTCTTCTCGAGAGCATCCAGTCGTCTAAGAGCTGCATTGTTTTCATCTGCAAATAGACACGCGTGAGCAACACAAGTATGGACCGCGTGGCAGCCGTACTAAATAAGAGTGAAAAAGGTGTGTACCTCGAAGCTGCTACATGCTGGCCTCCAACGCCAGATGCTGTTGGATAAGAAGGTTAGCACTATGCACAAAGGGATGCAAGAAGAAACATAAGTAAACGATCAAGAAAGCATCAGAAAAGGCTCGGGGGCTGCACCCCGAAAAGAGCAAAACATCCAACAAAGTAACCCGAAAAGGGCTCGGGGGCTCCCCCCAGAGAGATAAAACAGAACAACTTACATGCTCAGATGGAGACTCCAAAGCTCCACGAGCGGTATTCTGAGTAATGACTACCCGAGCCTCTCGCGGGGAGGGATTAGGGGCATCATCCTCAGAGTTGGCCACCATCTGAGAGGAAGCATCCCTTGGCTTCGACTCCCCTACATCCGCTTGAGTGCCCTCGCTAGTAGAACCCTCAGAGGAGCGGATGCAAGAACACAGTTTGATTAGATAACAACCTACGTTACCCAATCAAGTAACATAAACACAATGCATAAAAGACACTTACGAGTAAATTTTAGATAAGTTGAAGACAGGCAGTGCCTTCTCCTTCTTCTTCTTGGTCGGCGGTTGCGGTGCCATTGCTCGAATGGGCACAGCTGGAAACGGTGCGGAAGAGGCACCATCATCCTTGCCATGACGCTCGAGTAAGGTCGGGGCCCTCGGAGTTGGAGGAGTCGAGGCATCCGAAGACTCGCTTCGGGAGCACTTTCGGGTACGCCCCTCGCTTGGCTCGGGGGCTTCCTGTGTTGGGTATTGCGCCGGAGGAAGTTCGGACTCAGAGTCCACAACCTCATTGTCTGGCGCAACCATAAATTTCTCAGGTAGTGGGGGCATCATGCCTGCTACCTTGATCTCCTACACACCAAAGACATCAAAGATTGTGATTAGTAACTACAGTCATACTAAAAAAGCATTCGAACAAAGGCGCAACGCGCATGACGCAAATCTACACCTGAGGAACTGGTTTTGAGGCACTAAAGGGGGCAGTCAAGGACTTCCCCGGGAGATCCTCATTGACCTTGAACTTCGGCAGCGGCCGAAGAACCCTATCGAGGTCGCCCCTGGACAGCTCCTTGGCTGAGACCCTCATAGGGTCGTTGCATATGGTGTAAAGAAACATCGAATGCGCCCTCGCCTGGAGCGGCCGCACCCGACGTTTGAGGAAGGTGCGGATAATATCCACACCATTAACCTCCTTCTCTGCAACCATCTGGAGCACCTCCACCCGACGATAAAGCTTCTCCACCTCCACTACCTCCCCCTCCAAGATGTGGTTCTTCCAGGATCTCTTCGGAACGATTTCCTAGGAGGAATTGAAGGGAGCGAGGCCAAACTCTTGCCCGTCCACTGTAGAGTCACAGATATAAAACCACTTCTTCCCCCAGTATTGGACGGACTCGCACATGGAAAAGGAAAAGAAAAGAACGGAAGATCGAAGGGAGATGATGCAGCCACCGAGCGGATATGCCCCGCCGGTACCAGACTGCCTATTCATGGAATAGAGCTTCCGGAAGAGGCCAAAGTGCGGCTCGATACCGAGCCAACACTCGCAGAAGCTGATAAAGCAGGCGATGTGGAGGAGAGAATTAGGAGAAAGATGATGAAGTTTGATGCCGTAGAAGAAAAGGAGTCCACGAAGAAAATCATGGACATGGAGCGAAAATCCATGAAGAACAAAAGCAACAAAAATCACCGGAAACCCTATGGGTGGATGGGAAATTACCTCATCGCCTGGAAGCTTCACAGCCTCCTTGTCCTGCGGGATCAGTCCCGCATCGTGCAGTTTGCGCAGGTCAGCCTCGCGCGCCTCCGTGCGCCTCCTGTTGCCGTTCGTGATGCGCATGGCACCGGCAACCTTCTTGCCGCCAGCGGCGGCGCTCGATCCCGCTTCGGTAGAGGTCTTCTTTGGTTTGCCCATGGTGGGGTGTAGACGACGGTGGTGCGCACGAAGAAATGAAGGAGGAAACGAACGGAGAACGTCCAGTGCGTGCAAGAGAGGAAGTGCTCGTGAAAATGGAGGCAATGGTGAAAGCAAATGGCAAGGGTGAAAACAGAATCACTGTTTCCCCACGGTTATTAAAGACGAAGACGATGAACATGAACCGTTCATCCAGAAGCCCTAACGTGCAAGTCAAATCCAACCCTACACGTGTCAATACAGCAGTGAACCGTCGCCTGCACGCCGTCCACTACGCACAGAAACCGAGGAGACGCCGTAATTCTCGCCATGTCGTGCGTGACCAGTCAACTCCAAGTCAGGAAGTGGGACCCATGTTTGTCTTGTCACGTCACCTCTGGCGCCGCAGAAGGTTGAGGTCACCGAACGTCAGCACTGACGTCATCAAAAGCAATCTAGGAATGGCCGGAAATTTTCGACTGGTAAATCAAGTACTTACTCGAATCTATGATTTAAACAACTACTCGGGGCTACTCCTATCAGGAGCGCTGGCCGCGCACCTGAGAAATGATTAAAAAACTGCACCTCTTGACTATCTTCGAGTCCTACGCCGAGTATACGACTCCACTAAGGACTCGGGGGGCTACTCCCATAGGGAGGATTGATCAAGCATCTGAAAAAATCGTGTCCTACGAACCTTAAGCCAAAAAACAACTGAACTAAAGTCTCTGCTCGAGTCTACGACTCGAACAGACACTCGGGGGCTACTCCCATAGGGAACGCTGGTCGCGCACCCTATGAAATATTCGAGTGCGATCCTTCGGATCAAAATGTAAAAATCTTTCTAGCAACTTTGACCAAACCAACGCTAAGTGAGAAGCATTCTCCTTGGCCACCCGAAACACCTCCGTGGTGATAAAATTTCGGATGATGTGTCTACGACGCAAGGATAATACCTACAGATATCATCTGATGGCCTGGTAACGCACCTGACTGTGCTCTGCCAGTAAAAAACCATGTCAACAGGAACGACAAAAATCCTAACGGACGCATTGGATACATCACTTAAAAACCATTGGGATTCGACTCCTATAAGTCCTCAACGGCCTAAGTCGAATTACGCCAGTATTCGTTCCGAATTCGAGTCCGGGGACTCGAGTCTGAAGAAGATCGTGTTGTTTTTTCCTATAACAGTTAACTGGCCCTGATCCGTCAGGAGAGTTAGGCACACGCATCAACAATCCCTACGAACTAAGTCATTTTTCTCTTACAAAACAGGTATAATTACACCCGAAAGATTGAAGAGTCCTCAGCCTAATTTACGATTCGACTGAACACTCGGGGGCTACTGACGTAGTTATACCCCACGGGTACACTACATTGGTATATCTGGTCCAGCTCAAGGAAGGCCCACGACAAGATACGTGGCCTGTGGACATTTCGGGTGGCTCAAGCCCATGACGTCTTTGGATCCTTGGAGAGCAAGACTAGAATATATATAATTTCAAAGGATACAAACCCTAATCTGTAACCGACTCGACCTATGCCCGGGACCTGCCTATCTATATAAAGGCTAGGAGAGCACGGCGAGGAGGGTCTTCAATACTCACCTCATACACACCTCACGCCAGATTGCATCTGTGTATCCCTGTAACCTTCGGTTCCGTCGTAATCAAGAGCAGACAAGCAGGAGTAGGGTTTTCCCTCCGGGGGCCTGAACCTGGATAAAATTCGTGTCCCCGTGTTGCTTATGCATTAACTGCTCCATGATCTCCAAAGATCCCCATCTTCTCCAAAACCCAAGTCCATAATAATGGGCATTGACGAGATCGAACCTCGTTAGCCGAACTGATTAATAGGCTTCCCAAATTGTCACCAACCGTTGGAGGGTGCTGATGCGGGTTCTTATTTGCCCGGCACCCCCAAAGCCCATTGGCGGCTGGATTTGGGATGCCGGTGGAGATGCTCTAAGACACGAAGTTTGAGAATAACAAATGATCAATGAGTTAAAAGTTAAGGGACTAAAGGAAACCTTAGCAGCTAACGTGTAGGATCAAATTGTCTACTTTTCCTCCCCAGAATAACAAGTACATAGAGAAACTTGATTATTGTTGTATTCAGTTTCGCGACTACTCCCTCCTATCGCAAATACGTTCCTTCGGAACAATTATTATTTATTTCAAGCTATTTCGGATCGGACCCGTTATAACCCCGATTGGAAGACTCAAAATTTGTCCCAAAAAAAGTGTACATCTACAATACCAAGGCACTAAATAAATGCAATTAGCTACTCGTAATCACTCCCCCACCTCATCCTCCAATCTCTATTCTTCTTATCCATATTATCCACCAATCCTCATTCTTCTCTTTTCTTAATAATTGATAAAGCCTCATAAAAGAAGAGAGAACTAATTTATCTAGTACTCCCTAGACGTACACTTATTTGCGGACGGAGGGAGTACGAATTGACAGTGTTGTAGGATAATAGTCAATGTGGTGTTGCCACTTGGTAAAATAACTTCAAAAAATCTGGTGTTGCTAGATTCAGTAAATTTAGCTACTGTTGGACAAGATAGCTAGCTCCAGGTTTTCCCCCTGAGGTTTTGTCACTCTTCAACTACTCCTTTTATTGGTTCTAGCTTCTGTATTGCCCAAGACTACGAGCTTTGCTAGCATAGTGGGCCTCTCCTGGGCTAGCTGCTACAAATAATATTTCTAAGAATCCGGTTCACTTCCATAGATCTAGTAGGTTTGAAAGTTAATGGCAAGCTTGTGTAACGATAATCATACTATATCTGTATTATTTGGTTCATTTGCTTAGGTTTAGATATCTGCAAGTGAACATGACTGGAAGCATGACAACAGTAGATCTACTCCATTCCGAATTAATTAAAGTTTTATCTAATGTCCTAAGTCAAATTTCTCTATATCTGACCAAGTCTACAGAAACATGTGCTAATATCTACAACATCAAGTTTATATAGTACAGAAACTTATTTTACGGTGAATCAAATGAAACTGATTTGGTGTTGTAGATAGACATTGATATATATTTTTTCTATAAATTCAGTCAAAGTTATAGACCTGCAAAGCTGGAACTTCAATTAATAAGGAACGGGTGTAGTAGTTCTGAAAGTAACGGCAATGTTTTAGATATCTACAAGTGAATATGACTAGAAACATGATAATAATGTACAGTACAATATATTATTGCAATGTTCTCTCATGAAGAGATCAAGAATGCAACATGGTAGCACCAACATTAGAAATCCAGGCCAAGTTTCAACAGATATGATTCGAGTGAACTGACTTGCATTCACTGCACTAGAGAATCAGCATGCACTGGAGAGACCAACGGCTGACCGGAGAAGAAGGCTTCGAGATTGCCGATGGTGTGCACGCGCAAATCAGACCTGGATTCCTCCGTAAAAACCGCCACATGGGGCGACAGGACCACATTGTCCATGGAGAACAGCTCCGCCTGCGTCTTTGGTTCCTGCTCGAAGACGTCAAGGCCCGCGCCTGCGATCTTTCCCTCCTTGAGCGCCACGACCAGTTCCGCCTCGTCGATGTTTGCTCCTCGTCCTATGTTGATGACCACTCCGTCCTTTCCGAGGGCCTCAAGCACATTCTTATTCACGATGTGTTGTGTCGTCCTGGTCAGCGCACACGCGACAATGAGAACGTCGGATTCAGCAGCAAGACTGTGAACATTTGGGAAAAACTTGTATGAGACTGAATCCTTTGGTTTTCTCGAGTTATAGTGGATGACGCAGCCGAAAGCTTCAAGCCTCTTTGCAATTCGTGAGCCAATGTTCCCCAAGCCGATGATGCCAACACGTTTGCCACCAAGCTGAGAGCATCAAAATAACACTGCCAGTTAATTTAATTTTTAGTGCCAAAGGAAGAAGAGAAATGTCTTGGTACCATAACCAAGTATGGTGTAAATCATTGAACGGCAAGTATAAAGAAGTGACAAACTGGGGATGCAATCACTCGTACATATGCATCATGGGGTAGCACTGAAAATAGGTATAGACTACAAGAGGAAACAAAATAAGATCAATCAAGTCTCCAACTATAAAACAGAGGATTCTTTTTTGCGGGTAAAAACAGAGGATTTCTGAGATAGAGAGGAATGCAACTTTCAATTCGTACCAGGATCGAACTACCGGTTAATCACAGACCTGCATATATGACGAGGAGTTTGTGTATTTCATACTCCAATCGATAGACTTGTATGACGCTTTGTAGCATTAAAGTTGCTAATTAAACCTGGACAGTTATTCTCTCTTCCCTGAACCTTCCTCTATCTGCAGGTTATTTCCCTCAAGTGCCATCCTGAGTTATTTAAATGGATGAATGATAGAAGAGGTTAACCAGCAATGATGTTGCTGCCACCGCCTTCTGAAATAGTTCTATTCAGAGTCTGCAAGAAATGCATTTGCAAAGAGTAAATTTTGATAGAAGTTGTTCACTCTACAAAATTATTCCATCGTTGAGATGTTTATTTATGGACTGACGATAATATGTTACAGATCTATCTAACTGCATGAAGCAATGGATTTGAATAGATAGGTCGTACTGGAAATATAAGGATACCAACAGGACAGCTAACCGTTGGGTTTGTGATGTTACGTTAACCTTCAGAAAGTGGCAAAATAGAACTTCATCTGAGAGGAATACCCAGAATTTAATTTGTAAATGGTCAGTTCAAGCTCAAAGGCTCAAAGCAATGCTTGTTTTAGTCTCTACTGGTGTAATACACACTGAAATATGATGAGCGCAAGCAAAGAGAGGGAATATTGTAGAATTATGAACAACACATGTAGACTCCACAAAGAAAAACTTCATTGATCCTTGAGAAATAGAAGGTACAAAGAGGTAATTTTATGAGATGACCTGGATACAGTTGCACTTTCTATTACAGTGCTTTGTACCCCAACACATGGAGAAGGAGAAGGCCAATGCCACAGTTGATTTTGTGGAATTAGCAAATCATTAGGTGAATGTTACTAAATCTGGAAACCCTGCAGTTACAGATGTGCTTCCCCTAGATTATTAATTAATTTACCAATCCATCCAAAAAGAGTATATTGTGTCTAAATTCATCATAATCATATTCCTAATAATATTATCTTGGCTCAAAAGGGTTGAACAATCAGAAAAAGAAGAAACTCAAGGCATGCTCAACAACTAGGCTAAAACCACAATCACGTCGAGTTATTTTGATGTACTACTAGGAACCTAGTACTGTACTAATAATAGCAAGCAAACAGCAAATCAAGCCACGAAGTCAACTACAGTAGTACCTTGGATCCGAGAGGATAGTCGCCCTGCACCGGCCAGGCCCCACGCCGGACGTACCGCCCCGCCGCCGAAACCTGCCGGAGCACGTCGATCAGCAAGCCGACGGCGTAGTCGGCGACGTCGGCGGAGTAGACCTCCCCGGAGTTGGCGACGGCGACGCCGCGGCGCGCGCACTCGGCGAGGTCGATGTGGTCGACGCCGGCGCCCGTGCTGAGAACGCAGAGGAGGGACGGCACCGCGTCGAGGAACGAGGCGTCGACGCGCACGGCGCCGCCGCCCACGACGACCGCGGCGCGCGGGGGCTCCGGCGCGGCCGCGGCCGCCGCGAGGAAAGCCTGGAGGGGCTCGCCGGACGCGAAGAAGTCGAGGACGCGGAACCGCTCGCGCAAGGCGGCGGAGAAGGCCGCGTCCACCTTCCGGAAGAGGAGAACCGGCGGCAAGCCGCCGGTGGATGACATGGTCGAGAGGCGGAAGACTTCACTCATCAGTGTGCTCTGTTTCTGCACTGTTTCCGTCCCATAAATTTGGAGTAGGTTTTGTCTCCCGATTATTCCAACTTTAAATTCCGAGCAGATTTGCCATGTAGCACCCGTGACACCACCAGCATCGACAGGAAAGATGCAAGTACTACTCCCATATTTGTGGGGAAATGGTATTCAGATTAGCGTTAATTAATTAATTAATTTCATTTCAGCAAAATCAAGGACTGTGTCGAAAGCAGAGATAGTTTTGTTTCTTGTTTAGTTTGCTGGTGCCGAATCATTTGTACTTTTCCTTGGAATGTCTTTTCCCCTGATCTCGGTGCTTTGTTTAGCTGTGGACTTGTGGCAATTTGTACTACATCACGTCAGATTGTCTGTTCATGTCCCAGTCCCACATAGTACACTCCCAATTTGCCTGTTTTGCGTCTGTTTGACGTTTGCATCGAATCGGGTTCACAATCTACATCCAGGTGGTTAAAGTTGGGTTCAAAGAGTATTAGCAAAACTGGAGGAAGAATGCATCATGATTTATAAAATATATCATGTATTCTTACGCTAGAAAAGGAAAATAAAATTGATATAGGTGAACTTTTTTTTAAAACTAGACAAGAAGCTTGCCGTTTCATTCATGTAGCAGAAATGAATTGGCCAATTTATAAGAAAAACTAGCCAAAAACCGATGCGACAACACAACACCACACGCCGGACCCGAGGCCACGCACCACACGAGTCTGACAGCCAACCGCCAAGCGGCCAAGGCCAACACCCCAACACCTCGACGCAACACAGCGGAGGCAAAAACTCGGAGCCACCGCTTCGACATCCACGCCGGCGTGTCGGAACCCATAGAACGAGCTACAAAGTTCCACCTCAAGAAGTTTACTTGACACACTTGTTGATTTGGACCCAAGTACAAAGTTCGAGAACAACAAAGGATCGATGGTCTGAAAGTTAACAAATTGTCTGTTTTTCCCTTTGCACAATAGTAGAAAGCACATAGAAAAGGGCGTGTCTACTGTGCGGACGCTCGAACGATCAAATCTGGCCGCGCCCGACAACGACCCTGGCCGCCTTCGCCGCTTCTTCCACACCGGTGGCGTGACCAGGTCCAAAAAAGGAAACCTGGCTGGACCATCTTCCTCTCCAAGCAAAAACCCGAAATCCCCCCAGATCTAGCGTTTTACCCTTCTCCGATTGCTCACCTGCCCATCTCGCCTTCATCCTCTAGCGCCCTACTACTGAAAAGCGCCATTAAAGCTCCACCTTGACGCCATTGCCCTACCGCCATCGAAAAGCAAAAACGAACACACAAAAAAACAATGTACTTCTCAAAATCATCTCTTCAAATCACCAGGATTTTGGTAGAAACATCTCTATATTGTTCTCAATATGAAAATATACTGCTGCACAACATGGATCTAAACAAGAAACAAGTCATCTATAACTACTCCTCAGTTTTGCATCTGACATATGTCCAATCTTGTTCAAACTATAAGAAACCAATCATCCTAAGCTTCATTGACAATATATGTTGATCCTTGCATTAAAAACATCTAATTTAGGACAACTAACAACTAAATAGACATGATTTCCGATTAATTGCTTTATCCTAACAACTAAATCTTATAACATCATGAATATTTTGGTTAAACAGATCCGCAACCATGGATATCGACCTAAATGCAGAACCAGATCAAGAAATAGAAGAAGTCAATGCTGATGGTTCACACACAAATGCTATCCTGCAAGTTGTAAATGAAGGTATAATGGTTATATGCAATCCAACAGTATTTTTATATAAGTTATCCATGCTTGCATGCAGAGGTTATCAACAAAGCTAGATCATAAGTTATCCATGCTTGCATGCAGAAGTTATCCATGCTTACATCCATATGTTATCAACTAGCTAGAACAGAAGTTATGCATGCTTACATTAATATGTTATCAACTAACTAAAACAGAAGTTATACATGATGTAAATGAAAGTATGATGATTATATGCAATCCAGCAGTATTTTTATATAAGTTATCCATGCTTGCATGCAGAGGTAATCAATAAGCTAGAACATAAGTTATCCATACTTGCATGCAGAAGTTATCCATGCTTACATCCATATGTTATCAACTAGCTAGAACAGAAGTTATTCATGCTTACATCCATATGTTATCAACTAACTAGAACAGAAGTTATACATGCTTACAAAAGTAGAAGTTATCAACTAGCTAGAACAGAAGTTATCCATGCTTACACACATATGTTATCAACTAGCTAAACCATGAATATTGACTTAAATGCAGAACCAGATCAAGAAATAGAAGAAGGCCATGCTGATGGTTCACAAACAAATGCTACCGTGCAAGTTGTAAACAAATGTATGATGATTATATGAAATTAACTTATCCAGTAGTATTTTAACATAAGTTATACATGCTTGCATGCACAGGTTATCAACAAGATATAACATAAGTTATCCATGCGTACATGCATAAGTTACCCACCATATAGAACATAAGTTATCCACTATCTAAAAATGCAGTTATACATGCATATGAGCAGAAGTTATCCATGCTTACAGTTATACATACATATGAGCAGTACATGCTTAAATGCACAAATCATCAACTAGCTAAAATAGAACTTATCCATGCTTATATAAAGAAGTTATCCACTGTATTATACTACAGTTAAACATGCTTACATACTAGAATAGTTATCCAGCAACATGAGTAGAAGTTATCACTAGCTAAAAATATAGTTATTCAGGAACATAAGTACACGTTATCCACTAGTTAAAGCTACAGTTATCCATGCCTATATGCAGAAGTTATCCATAACTATGAGTACAATTTATCGATGTAGACCATTGCAAAAAACAGATGACATGTTCATAGAATACTTGCTAGTATAAAAAGTTACCCACCTATTATAACTGGTGTTATCCATGACTTCTCGTTATATATACCCATTCCTGCAAAAAAAAAAACAGAAATGATAACTTGTGTTTATTTGCATAACAGGTGATATCCAAACTGAAGAACATACTGACAATGACTGCATGTATACGATAGTTGAACAAGCTGCACAAGAAACAACAACGGGTGGAACAATCAAAGAAACAGCAGTACTGACAGCAGATTCAAATGAGGATGGGGAGAATAATGCAGAAAATAATGATGCAAGAGATGAAGTACATTCCACACCGCAACCACCAACAAATGGAATGCGCTTTGACAGTTTTGAATCAGCTACAGGACACTACAGGGTGTATTCACAGCGGAAGGGTTTCGGAATAAGGATAGATTGGTCAAGAAAAGACGCAAGAAATGAGCTAAACAAGGCATATCTTGTGTGCACAAAAGCTGGTAAACCTCACGAAGAAAAGGAAGACACCCAGAACCCAAAATCATGTGTCAAGAAGAGGAAAAAAATACACATCCAAGGACTGGGTGCACAACACACTTGTATGTAAAGAGAAAGGATGCATGGTGGTATGTTCAGCATTCATCGGATGATCATAACCATCCCTTGATAATAAAACCTTCATTAACAAGGTTCTTGCGTTCACACTGAAACATACCAGCAGAAGAAAAGGTGTTCTTGCGGAAGCTTCATGCATGCAACATCGAAACATGCCGACAGATGCAGCTGATGGCAAGTTTCTACGGCAGTCTGAATGATGTGCCATACATAGAAAAAGATGTGGCGAACCTAAGAGCTTCTTTTCGCAGTGAAAACAATTACCTCGACATGCAAGACACCTTGGCATACTTCGAAAAGATGAAGGCAGAAGATCCAGATTTCTTCTACAAATTTACACTTGATGAAGACGACAGGGTTGAGAACCTGTTTTGGGTAGACGGGGAATCACGAAGAGCATACAAGTCTGGATACAACGATTGCATATCGTTCGACACTACCTACCTAACGAACCGGTATAAACTACCATGCGCTCCATCTATTGGGATAAACAACCATGGACTATCGGTTCAGTTTGAATGTGGGTTCGTGCGTCGAGAGCTCAAGGACAACTTTGTGTGGCTGTTTCAAATGTTCAAACTGGCAATGGACGGCTTAGCACCAAAAAATATAATAACAGATCAAGACGCTGCCATGGCTAGTGCTATAAGCGCTGTTTTCCCGGATGCAACTCATAGGAATTGCAGATGGCACATCATCCAGAATGCAACTGAGAAAATAGGGACATTCATGGCCAACCACCCGTAATCGCCGACGCTTTCAATGCATGTGTGAACAACGACTTGTCACCGAGGAATTTGAGGAGGCTTGGATGCATATGATAAATACTCATAATGTCCGTGACAATGTGGATTTGTTCTCACTGTGGGAACAAAGAAAGGTTTGGGTACCAGCATTTTATGCACGACTTTTCCCATTCCTTCGAGACTACAAAGAAGAAGCGAAGGGTTCAACGCGATGCTCAAGCGTTACGTCAAACCAAGCAACTCCATTTATGAGTTTGTACAACAATACATGTCAGTACAAGAAAAGATTTACAATGCTGAGCTAAAGGCATAGTGTGATACAGCTTTGACAGACCCGGAGTGGTGGTGTGGAAGCATTATGGAGAGACAATAAACCATATGATTTAATCTGAATAATAAACTGATAAATCATGATCATACAAACGGTACTAAAACCAATTATGCAGATCAACAAAGTAGATGAACAGATATAGGAGATAAACCTATCACATCTACACCAAACGCTAGAACAAAGAACTCTAGCATAATTCGAAAGAGAGAAATCGAGATCACATACGATGTAGGCTGAATAGCAGCTGCAGCGGTTGCAGCAGCGTTGTCGCCCATGTTGAGGTTACCGAAGAGGTCGCTGACGTCCGGGAAGAAGTCGTCGTTCGGGAACTTGTTGTCGGACGACGTCGTGGTTTCCAGTAGTCGTGCTCCCCAAAAACCTGATCGCCCCTCACCCGTACAGGTTCACGAGAGGCAGGGTTCCGGAGGCCTACTGTCCCGATCTGCGGTGCATGCCGCAAGCCGGGATGGGTAAGACGAAAGCAGCGGCGCAAGGTTCTGGAGGTAGGCGTGTGTGTGGATTAATTCACCGATTAGGTTTAGCGCAGACGCTTATATAGTGCAGGTTAGGAAGATCGTGGGGCTCAACCCACGTCCGAGTCGGTAACAGTCCACGTCCATAAAAACTGGAAGCGACTGTAATTAAGTTTTCCCAACCAGCAAAATAAAGCTCGGCTCGGCGAGATTCCCGCAACCCGCAACCCGCGGCGCGCGTCGTGACGAGGCGAGGTGAGGTGTGGCGAGGCGGGCGGCGTCGGAGGAGGAGTACGCGTGGGCTTCTCTCCTTGTCACACCTTAGTGAGTGGTGCAACACTCTACTATATAAGGTGGTCCAACTCCCCTTCAACTAGCAATGTGGGACTAAACTTTAGCACCACTAGCACAGCCATATGCTGCCATGCACAAGTGGGCCAAAGAGAATTTCAGAATTTGTCTAATGGGCCAGCAGCCCAAAACTCATCAAATTCCAACAATCCCCCATAAAGTCTCATTGGCACATCACATCACTTTTATTCTAGAACATTGTTTTATATACCGGTGTGTAGTGGAGACTGTTAAGTTGAACTTCCACGTTAAACTTCATGCTACACTAGCTAGCAACTTGAATAGTGGACTATCCCTTGAACTACAAGTTTTCTGCGCGCTAGTTTCACATAAAGTCTAGACCGGTACAGGGCTACCGTCGGCTTCCCCGTGGTTTTGAGCTTATGTGTCATACTCCAGGGCCTTTCATGAGTTTATTAGAGAGCACCCAACTGTTGGAGATATACCCTAGAGGCAATAATAAATGTAGTTATTATTATATCTTTGTGTTTATGATAAATGTTTACATTCATGCTATAATAGTATTAACAAGGAAACATTGATACTTGTGTGATTTGTAAACTTAATTGAAGTCCCTAGTATAGCCTCTATACATCACTAGCTTGTTGGTTGATAAATGATTGTGGTTTCCCTATCATGAACATTGAGATGTTATCAACAACAAGATCATATCGTTAGGAGAATGATATGGTGGACATACTCCTATAGATAAGCGTAGCATAAAGATCAAGTAATTTCAATAGTTCAATTGCTATATGCTTTCTGATACATAGTAACCTAATTCCTTAGACCATGAGATCATGCATATCACCTTTACCGGATGGATGCTTTGATGACATCAAAAACCACACCGTAACTTGGTGGCTATAAAGGTGGCATTGAGTGTTCGGAAAGTATTGGTTGAGACACATGGATCAAGAGTGGGATTTGTCCATCCATATGACGGATAGATATACTCTGGGCCCTCTCGGTGGAATGTCATCCAATTAGCTTGCAAGCATGCGACTGTCTCACAAGGGATCACATACCACGGGAACGAGAAAAAAGTACTTATCAGTAACGAGGTTGAACTAGGTATGCAGAGATACCGACGATCATAACCTCGGATAAGTAAACTATCGTGAGACAAAGGGAAATTGGTATCGTATGTAAGTGGTTCATTCGATCGCAAAGTAATCGATAAATATGTGGGAGCCATATGAATTTCAGATTCCTCTATTGGTTATTGTTCTAGAAGTGTCTCGATCATGTCCGCATAATTCACGAACCGTAGGGAGACACACTTAAGGATTCGACGTTGTTTGAGTAGTTATGGTATTATGAGAAAGAGACCGAATGTTGTTCGAGTCTCGATGGGATCCGGATATCATGAGGTGATC
Source organism: Avena longiglumis (assembly GCA_030063025.1). Classification (NCBI taxonomy): domain Eukaryota; kingdom Viridiplantae; phylum Streptophyta; class Magnoliopsida; order Poales; family Poaceae; genus Avena; species Avena longiglumis. Next base: position 14,116,247 of record CP125974.1, read on the forward strand.
CGGAATGGTCCGAGAATAAGATTCATATAAGGAAAGTCCTGCTTCGAGTTGGGGAATGATTCGGTGTTATCATCTGAATGTTCTAGAAGGTTCCTAATGTCCCAAGACTCGGAGGAAGGGGTACATGAATGTGTCATTGCAAGTTGGAATGATTGCATCATGTACTAAGTGTCATCGCTGTTCCAAATAAAGGATTAAATCAAATCCTAGTTTGAAAAGTCAAATAGCTAGTTTGAAAAGTCAAACGACTAAAATTGGAAAGAGGAAAAGAGGAGGAAGTGGAAACCGGTTGGGAGGGAATCCTCCAACCGCGCGCCTCCAAGACGCAGTTGGGAGGGACCTCCTCCCTCACGCTGGCCCCTCCACCTATATAAGGAGGCAGGGCTCCCTCCTCTAAACACACAAGTCCCTCACCTCAAACCCTAGAAGCCGCAGCTCCATAGCCGCCACCACCTAGGGTTTGCCCTAGCCGACTTGGGGTCCCCGAACCCTGGCAGCCGCTCTAGCATCCCCTCCTTGGTGTGTCTAAACCCTAGAACACCGAGGACTCTCATACTCCACCATACTCGCCCGGCTTAAGGCGCCTCATGAGATCTCCTCTACTTCCGGTACCACGCCACAGTCACGGAATCGCGAGGAGAGTGCTACAACCTCCGCTCCTGGAACAAGGGAGAGGAAGGTCTTCGCCGAAAATCAACGCAGTGACCGATCAGGAGCGCCGAAACGCAGCCGGAAGGATCGCTCACGATCTTGAGATCGGAAGAGTACGACATCACCCACGAGAATCCTCGTTAAACACTTTGGAATCTTCGAGGGTGAGTTATTCCATCGACTCGCTGTTACAACCTAGTAGATAGATCTTGGCTTGTTTGTTTGTATGCGATAGAAATTTTTGTTTTCCATGCTACGAAACCCTACAAAGGGTATCAGAGTGTCTATATGTAGATCACAGCAGTAGAACACAATGGTCATTGTGGGCGTTGATGCTTTATTGTCGATTGCTTCTGTGTACTTTGCATCTGCGGTATGTTGGGATGAAGCGCCCGGCTAACCTTACATGACATCGTTCATGAGACTTGCTCCACGCTTGACATGCAACTTGTATTGCATAAGTGGCTTTGCGGGTGCCTGTTTCTCCTAGCATAGTTAAGATCCAATTTACAACGGGTCATCAACAATACTAGTATCAATGTTGTGGTTCTTGTTCGTAAGTTAGAACGACACTTATTGAAAGCCCCAAACCACGTAAAATATGCAAAGAAAGTAGAGGCGTGTAACTTTGTTTTGCAGGGGTGTGTAGTGATGTGATATGGCCATGATTGTGATTATATTTGATGTATGCAATGTTCCTTATTGTAAGTTGGCAACCGGCAGGAGCCATATGGTTGTGTTTAATTTATGTTAAGACTCGCGTGTCTATTCAAAGTAGTTGTAATAGTTGAAGCCGTGGATCTACAACCATGGAGAAGCGCCATTGACCTTGATGCAATGCCGGTGATGATGGAGATCATGTTCGTAAGAAGATGGAGATCGGAAGCACAATGAAGAAAGGCCATATCATATCACATATTATGAATTGCATGTGATGTTAATCCTTTATGCATCTTGTATTGCTTAGTAGACGGTAGCATTATAAGATGATACCTCATGCACATGAATTTCAAGTCATAAAGTGTTCACCCTTAGTTAGCACCGCTGCTAAAGCTTGTTGTTTCAAGCACCACGTGATGATCGGGTGTTAGATTCGCAAGTGTATACAACGTGAGCAAGCCAGATTTGCTCATGCGGAAACTAAGGTTTGATCTTGACGATCCTAGCATGTATGCATAAGGTCTCGAACACGGATCACCGAAAGGTAAAGCATGAATCATATAGTAGATATGATGAACATGACGATTGTTCGCCATTGAAACTATATCAACTCTCGTGATGATCGGTGTTGATGTAGTGGATTTGGTTCGTGTGATCACTAAAACAATGTGAGGGATGTTGTTTTGATTGGGAGTTCACCTAGATTAACTTTATTATTAATTTGAACTCAATTTGTCATAAACTTAGTCTAAACTATTGCAAATATGTTGTAGATCAATGGCAGCCCCTACCATCAATTTTAATGCTCCTAGAGAAAGAAAAGTTGAAAACAATGGAAGCAACTCATGGATTGGTTCCGCAATTTGAGGATTGTCCTCACAATGGTAATTTGACCTATGTGATGGATGCACTGGTGACCCACCTGCACTGATGCTTCCAATGAAGTAAAGAATGTTTACCTCGCCTAAGAATCAAGACTCCATAGTTCAAAGGTGCTATCTTGTATGGTTTGGAATCGAGCTTCGTAAAAGGTTTGAGAATTCGACCCATATGATATTGTCGAGGATCTCAAATTGATCTTTGAGACTCATGCGGCAATTGAAAGCTATGAGGCTTCAAAAGTTCTTTAACCGCAAGATGGAAGAGGGCACTTCCAAGGAGCATGTGCTTAAGATGTCCGGGCACGCAAACAAACTTCAAAGCTTGGGTATAGTGATTCCTAATGCTTTGGGGATTTACCGTGTCCTCCAATCACTACCACCAAGTTACAAGAACTTTGTGATGAACTACAACATGCGTAACATGAACAAGAGCTGCCGTAACTGCTTGCTATGTTAAAGTCTGTATGGAGATCAAGAAAGAGCACCAAGTGTTGTTGGTCAATAAGACCACCAAATTCAAGAAAGGCAAGTCTAAGGTAAGGGACACTTCAAGAAGGGTGGTAAGAAAGTTACCACGCCGCGAAGAAGACCAAGGCTGGACCTAAGCCCGACATCGAGTGCTTTTACCGCAAGGGAGAAGGTCATCGAAGCGAATTGCCCAAAGTACTTGGCGGATTTGAAGAACGGCAACATCAAGAAGAAAGGTATATCCGATATACATGTTATTGATGTGTATCTCACTAGTACTGTAGTAGTGCTCGGTATTTGATATCGGTTCGTTGCTCATATTTGTAACTCAAACAAATGCAGAATAAACGGAAGCTAGCGAAGAACGAGGTGACGGCGCGCTGGGAAACGGATCAAAGGTTGATGTGATCGCGTCGGCACGCTACCCTTCATCTACCATCGGGATTAGTTTTATACTTAAATAATTGTTATTTGGTGCCCGTTGAGCATGAACATTATATCGGGATCTTGTTTATTGTAGACGGTTACTTGTTTAAGTCCGAGAATAATGGTTGTTCGATTTATATGAGTAATATGTTTTATGCACATGCACCTTTGATAGATGGTCTATTCTTATTGAATCTCGATAGTGGAAATACACATATCAACAACATTGAGGCTAAACGCTTGAAATCGCGATAACCGACCTATATGTGGCAATCGCTGCCTTGGTCACATTGGAGTGAAGCGATGAAGAAACTCCATTCCGATGGACTTCTTGAATCACTTGATTTTGAATCACTTGAAAGATGCGAAGCATGTCCGATGGGTAAAATGACTAAGACTCCATTTTCGGTATGATGGAGCGAGCTACGGACTTATTGGAAATCATACATACCGATGTGTGTGGTCCAATGAGTGTAGCATCGCTGGTGGTTATCAAGTATGTTCTTACCTTCACGATGACTTGAGTAGATATGGGTATATCTATTTCATGAAACATAAGTCCAAACTTTCGAGAAGTTTAAGGAGTTTCAAAGTGAGGTAGAGAATCAACGAATAAGAAGATTAAATTTCTACGCTCGATCGTGGAGGTGAATATCTAAGTTACGAGTTTAGCAGCATTTGAAGAAATGCGAATACTTTCACAATTGACACCGCCGAACACCACAACAGAATGGTGTGTCCGAACGTCAGAATCGAACTCTTAGATATGGTTCGCTCTATGATGTCACTTACAGATTTACCGCTATCATTTTGGGGTTATGCATTAGAAACAAACAGATTCACTTTAAATAGGGCACCATCTAAACTGCTGAAACGACACCGTATGAATTATGGTTTGGGAAGAAACCTAGATTGTCGCTCCTTAAAGTTTGGGGATGCGTTTATGTAAAGAAGTTACAGCCGACAAGCTTGAACCCAAAGCGAAAAATGCGCTTCATAGGATACCCAAGGAAACTATTGGGTATACCTTCTATCATAGATCCAAGGCAAAATCTTCGGTTAAGAATGGATCCTTTCTAGAGAAGGAATTTCTCTAAAGAAGTGACTGAAGGAAAGTAGAACTCGACGAGGTTGTCGAACCTTCTCGAATTGCGAGTAGCGCAAAGACCGAAGAAGTTCTGGTGCCTCGCACCAATTAGAGAGGAAGCTAATGATGATGATCATGAAACTTCGCTGAAGTTACAGAGCCTGAGGTCAACGAGAACTCGCATCACCTGCATTGGTATGATCCTTATGAGTGTCATGTTGGTGGACAACACCGATGACCCCGAGACATATGAGGAAGCGATGATGAGCCCAGATTCCAATAAATGGCAAGAAGCCATGAACCGAGATTGGATCCATGTACGAAAACCAAGTATGGACTTTGGTGGACTTACCGATGGCCGAAGGTCGCCGAGAACAAATGGATTTTCAAGAAGAAAACAGATGTCGATGGTAATGTTATCGTTTATAAAGCTCGACTTGTCGCAAAAGGGTTTCACAAATTCAAGGAGTTGACTACGATGAGACTTTCTCACCAAGAGCGAAGCTAAAGTCTGGAGGATTATGTTAGCAATCGCTGCATATTATGATTATGAGATATGGAAGATGGATGTCAAAACAGATTCCTCAATGGAGATATTGATGAAGAGTTGTATATGATGCAACCCAAAGGTTTTGTCGATCCTAAAGATGCTAACAAGGTATGCAAACTTCAACGGTCCATCTATGGATTGAAGCAAGCATCCCGGTTGGAATCAACGCTTTGATAAGGTGATCAAAAGTTTTGGTTTTATACAAACTTATGGAGAAGCTTGTATTTACAAGAAAGTGAGTGAGCTCAGAGCATTCTTAATACTATATGTGGATGACATATTGTTGATTGGGAATGATGTAGACCTTCTTAATAGTGTCAAGGAATATTTGAATAATAGTTTTCAATGAAGGATCTTACAAGCAGCTTACATATTAGGCATAAAGATTTATAGAGATAGATCAAACGCCAAATATCATTGTCACAAAGTACATATTTGGACAAAGTTCTAAAGAGGTTTGAATGGAAGAAAGCAAGAAAGGGTTCTTGCCCATGTTGCTCAATACGACCTTGAGTAAAACTCAAAGTCCCACATCGGTAAGATAGAGAAAGGATGAGTAAGACTCCCTATGCCTCACCATAGGATCTCTAATGTATGCCATGCTATGTACTAGACCCGACATTGCATATGTCGTTAGTTTAACTAGCAGATATCAAAGTGATCCAGAGTGGATCATTGGACAAGGTCAAAAACATCCTTAAGTACTTGAGAAGAACTAAGGATATGGTTCTTTCTTATGGAGGTGATGAACAACTCGTTGTTAATGGTTACACCGATGTTAGTTGGAACACCGATCCGGATGATTCTAAATCACAACTGGATAATGATTTATTTTGAATGGTGCAAAGCTTAATGGAGGAGTGCAAAGCAAAGCGTTGGCGTAGATCTTCAACCGAATCGAATACATGGTCGCTTCGGAGGCTTCACAAGAAGCTTATATGGATGAAAGAGTTCATTACGTAGCCGGGTGGTTCCTAGTGCTACCGACCCAATGTCTATCTATCAGGATAACATGGGCGCCATAGCCAATGCGCAAGAACCAAGGTCACACAAGAAGTCAAGCATATCAAGCTACGCTTTCACGCTTATTCGAGAACATATCCAAGATGGGGATATAAAGATTTGCAAAGTACACACAGATCCGAATGTATGGATCCGCTGACTAAACCTCTCCCGAGGGCAAAACATGACCAACACCAAACTGCCATGGGTGTTCGTATATTACCATGTAATCTAGATTAGATGACTCTAGTGCAAGTGGGAGACTGTTGGAGATATGCCCTAGAGGCAATAATAAATGTAGTTATTATTATATCTTTGTGTTTATGATAAATGTTTACATTCATGCTATAATAGTATTAACAAGGAAACATTGATACTTGTGTGATTTGTAAACTTAATTTGAAGTCCCTAGTATAGCCTCTATACATCACTAGCTTGTTGGTTGATAAATGATTGTGGTTTCTCGATCATGAACATTGAGATGTTATCAACAACAAGATCATATCGTTAGGAGAATGATATGGTGGACATACTCCTAGATAAGCGTAGCATAAAGATCAAGTCATTTCAATAGTTCAATTGCTATATGCTTTCTCGATACATAGTAACCTAATTCCTTCACCATGAGATCATGCATATCACCTTTACCGGATGGATGCTTTGATGACATCAAACACCACACCGTAATCGGGTGGCTATAAAGGTGGCATTGAGTGTTCGAAAGTATTGGTTGAGACACATGGATCAAGAGGGATTTGTCCATCCATATGACGGATAGATATACTGGCCCTCTCGGTGGAATGTCATCCAATTAGCTTGCAAGCATGTGACCGGCTCACAAGGGATCACATATCACGAACGAGAAAAGAGTACTTATCGGTAACGAGGTTGAACTAGGTATGCGAGATACCGACGATCATAACCTCGGATAAGTAAACTATCGTGAGATAAAGGGAAATTGGTATCATATGTAAGTGGTTCATTCGATCGCAAAGTAATCGAGAAATATGTGGGATCCATATGAATTTCCAGTTCCTCTATTGGTTATTGTTCGAGAAGTGTCTCGATCATGTCCGCATAATTCACAAACCGGGGAGACACACTTAAGGATTGACGTTGTTTGAGTAGTTATGGTATTATGATAAAGAGACCAATGTTGTTCGGAGTCTCGGATGGGATTCGGATATCACGAGGTGATCCGGAATGGTCCGGAGAATAAGATTCATATAAGGAAAGTCCTGCTTTGAGTTGAGGAATGATTCCGTGTTATCATCGGAATGTTCTAGAAGGTTCGGAATGTCCGCACTCGGAGGGAAGGGGTACATGAATGTGTCATTGCAAGTTGGAATGATTGCATCATGTACTATGTCATCGCTGTTCCAAATAAAGGATTAAATCAAATCCTAGTTTGAAAAGTCAAATAGCTAGTTTGAAAAAGTCAAACGGCTAAAATTGGAAAGAGGAAAAGGAGGAAGTGGAAACCGAGTTGGGAGGAATCCTCCTCCAATGGCGCCCCCTCAAGCCGAGTTGGGGAGGGACTCCCTCCTCCCTTGGCCGCCCCTCCACCTATATAAGGAGGCGGGGCTCCTCTCTAAACACACAAGTCCCTCACCTCAAACCCTAGAAGTCACAGCCTCCATAGCCGCCACCACCTAGGGTTTGCCCTAGCCACGACTTGGGGTCCCGAACACTACACGGCTCTAGCATCCCCTCCTTGGTGTGTCTAAACCCTAGAACACCGAGGACTCTCATACTCCACCATACTCGCTCGGCTAAGGCGAAGCCTGAGATCTCCCTCTACTTAGGTACCACGTGGTTGGCCGGGAATCGCGAGGAGAGTGCTACAACCTCCGCCACGGAACAAGGGAGAGGAAGGTCTTCGTCGAGCACCGTGTGACCGATTAAGGGGCTGGGAGCATGGCCGGAAGGATCGTCTCCACGCGATCTTGAGATCGAGAAGAGTACGACTACATCACCCACGAGAATCATCTCGTTAAATGCTTTGGAATCTTCGAGGTGAGTTATTCCATCACTCGTTGCTACAATCTAGTAGATAGATCTTGGCTTGTTTGTTTGTATGATAGAAATTTTTGTTTTCCATGCTACTGAAACCTAAACCAACTCTCACGATGTGACGTTTGATGATCGACTCGTATATGTGTGTTCCTCAAGAGATGTTCTGCAGGACAACATCTCCGCTTATAAAAAGCCACTTGGAATACATTAAGATAAATATCAACCTACCATGTAGATTAAGAGAGTATTGCATCTTTATGGTGATGTAAATATAATATGGGAATACTCTCCTCTCAGCTGATCAACAGCTTGTCTCATAGCTCTAATTCATGGAATCTCCGATCGCATAGAGTGGGTTGCCACTGGGATCAACTCATAGTGTGG